>SJYT01006696.1:260093-424880 GCA_006410635.1 Cephalophus harveyi | reverse complement strand
TTATATCTTTCCTTTTCTCCTTTGCTTTTTGCTTCTCTCCTTTTCACAGCTATTTGTAAGGCCTCCCCAGACAGCCATTTTGCTTTTTTGCATTTCTTTTCCATGGGGATGGTCTTGATCCCTGTCTCCTGTACAATGTCCCGAACCTCAGTCCATAGTTCAACAGGCGCTCTATCAGATATAGTCCCTTAAATCTATTCCTCACTTACACTGTATAATCATAAGGGATTTGATGTAGGTCATACCTGAGTGGTTTAGCGGTTTTCCCTACTTTCTTCAATTAAATCTGAATTTGGTAATAAGGAGTTCATGATCTGAGCCACAGTCAGCTTCTGGTCTTGTTTTTGTTGACTGTATAGAGCTTCTCCATCTTTGGCTGCAAAGAATAAAATCAATCTGATTTTGGTGTTGACCATCTGGTGATGTCCATGTGTAGAGTCTTCTCTTGTGTTGTTGGAAGAGGATGTTTGCTATGACCAGTGCATTTTCTTGGCAAAACTCTATTAGTCTTTGCCCTGCTTCATTCCACATTCCAAGGCCATACTTCCTGTTACTCCAGGTGTTTCTTGACTTCCTACTTTAGCATTCCAGTCCCCTGACAGAATGTGGTCCACTGGAGAAGGGAATGGCAAACCACTTCAGTATTCTTGCCTTGAGAACCCCATGAACAGTATGAAAAGGCAAAATGATAGGATACTGAAAGAGGAACTCTCCAGGTCAGTAGGTGCCCAATATGCTACTGGAGATCAGTGGAGAAATAACTCCAGAAAGAATGAAGGGATGGAGCCAAAGCAAAAGCAATACGCAGCTGTGTATGTTACTGGTGATAGTAGCAAGGTCCGATGCTGTAAAGAGCAATATTGCATAGGAACTTGGAATGTCAGGTCCATGAATCAAGGCAAATTGGAAGTGGCCAAACAAGAGATGGCAAGAGTGAACGTTGACATTCTAGGAATCAGTGAACTAAAATGGACTGGAATGGGTGAATTTAACTCAGATGACCATTACTGAAGTATAGTTGATTTACATTTCAGGTGTACATCAAACTGATTTGATGTATATATATATTTATACATACATATATTATGTGTATATATATTCTTTCTCAGATTCTTTCATGATAGTTTATTATAGGTATATATAATTCTCTGTGCAATACAGTGGGTCTTGGTTGTTTATCTACTTTATATATAGTAGTGTGTATCTGTTAATCCCAAATTCCTAATTTATCCCTTCTTTCCTTTCCCTTAAGGTTGTTTGCTATGTCTGTGTCTCTATTTCTATTTTATAAATAAGTTCATTTGCATCATTTATTTTTTTTAGATTTTACACATAGTGGTATCATATGATACTTGTCCTTCTCTGTCTGATTTACTTCACTTTAGTATGATAATATCTAGGTCCATCCATCTTGCTGCAAATGGCATTATTTCATTCTTTTTTATGACTGAGTAATATTTCATGATGTGTGTGCATGTGTATATATTAACAGTTTCAAATTGATGTCCATCCACAATAAAATCAATACCTATATTGCTATAAATTAATTGAATGGAAATCCATCCAGCAATGACAATAAATGCAACAGGGATGAACATTATCATGGGTGATGTGGAAGAAAAACAAATAACACAAAAGAAAAGGAAATCAAGGAAAACCATTTATAGATAAGGATGGGGTGACGAGAAGCATGACCTGACCCCCAGCACACAAGGCTGGGACAGAAAGTCAGAAGGCAAGCCCTGCTGAACGACTGGAGTAGAAGCTTGTCTATGGCCCTCATCTCCTAGCTCCTTGGTGTCAACAGAGTAGAAAGTGCTAGACAACCCTTGTAAGAATCAAAAGATCAGAAATTAAGAATAAAACCAGACTTCTTAGGAACCAGAACCAAGTGGCTACAAGGTAGGCTCCTCTGCAGGCCCCAGGCCTTCTTCATGGCTGCCCTGCTTCTCTCAGTCTTTGCTCCACCTCCTCCCTCTGCCCCTGGGCTCCTCATTCATGCTTCTCATAACTGAGCCTGGGTGTGGCCATCAGGGTTGCCAGCTCTCGTCCTCTTGCCTTCACGCATCTGTCACTTCAGTCTTTGTGCCAATTGCCTTACTTTTAGGTTTCAAAGTCCTGAGACTGGCTCCTGATTGGGTCACCTCATCTCTTGGAATCAACTCTCACAGGTTGGCTGAACTCTAACTCCTGATCCTTCGGGTCCCAGTGAGGATGTCACTTCTCCTGATGAGTGTTCCCTGTCACTGCCCCCTCCCAGGGCCAGGCTGGAGTCCCCTAGGTGAGTGCCTGCAGCCTCGGGGCGTACACGTCTCCTGTAACTTCCTGACTTCCCACTGAAACAGAAGCTTCTCAGGGACAGAGCTGAGTCTTATTGATAGTTATCTTCCCAGCTCCCAGCTCTTTAAAGAAATAGGTCTTAAGAAATTAGTCTGATAGTAAAATAATGCCTAAAAATCTAAAAATATTTAAATTTAATAATTTTATTTTGACCTGAGGCAACCATTCCTGCTAGGCTTCTAGATGTCCAGGCTTATAGCTAAAGGGCACAGCTGAAGATTCCGCCCTCGAGTGGCCCCCTTAGCATCTTGGGCAAAGCTGGATCCTGGGACACCCAGGAGTGAGAAGAATTTGAGTAAAGGCACTCACTCCCCTCACATGTCACATAGCACCATCATAAAACTAGGCTAGGATTACTTTTTCTTATTTTGCATTAAACTGTGATAAATATAGTTCAAATGAGAACTCCTGTTACATGACAAACTATATAAAGTGAATCTGAAATGTCATTAAGTCTCTTTGATCTTTTTAATGTACCATTAATACAATTATCTTATTAACAGAGACAGTCTCCTCAGAGCAGAAAACATCAATTTCAACATCCAAGGCTGTCAGTAACAACTTCTTACTCATTTATCTGCAAAAAATTAAGTAATTCCTTCTGCAAAGTAAATACTGGGTTATTTCTTATCTAGAGTCTGTTTCTCTCTATAAAGCATTTAACATCTTTATTTCAGACCCAACATACTTCTTCCTTCTCATTGAGCACAGGCGTAAACAGCATGTTAAACAACCTGCACATGAGCTGCTGATCTTACATCAGGTGCAGGTTCCATATTCCACACAGAATCCTGGTGGTCTACTAATGAACTATATCCAATTACACTGAACATACTTTAAGCATGTACAGCATTTTCTAGTGCTTGCATATAAGGATTATCTGATCCCAACTCATTCTCTATGAGGTGAGTGTTACCCTTATTCTAGGAGCAAGGGAAATAGCTACAGAGAGGCAGATTGTCCAGTTCACTGCAAGAGACCCTCTGGAGACCCTGCATACTAGGCAGGGTTTTCTGGCCCACATACAATGCAGAAAACTGAATGGAAACATGATTGTCAAATACTGGCATTTCATGGAGAAACACCTGCCTGAGATTCTGACTTATTCCTTGGACAATGCCACCTGGAAGAACCTGAGTTGGTATATCAAAAAACCCAAGCCATTAACTTTTAGTCAAAGCAGGGCTGACAAACTTAAATCAGCATGCAGTCTTCTCTATAGCACAGCAAATAGATGCCTGAACTGATGGAAATGTTTGTCAGAGCATCACACAGCAAGAAACAGGATCCATAATTTAACAGCTTGGCTTTGGCATTTTATTCATTATGAAAAGCAATTTTTGCCTATATGTTCCATTGTTAGCAAAAAACAAAAGATTCATCTCTAATTTTTATCAGCTTCTCATGGATTTAATATTATAATGGAAACACAATAAGTAAATTTAAAGGATTGTATTTTTTCTTGAAGCAGGAAAGTGTCAACAAGTGATCCAGCATTTTCAGCCCCACTCCCTAGTCCACAGGTAGAATTTCCCACTTCCACAGGCTCCCCTTCTGACTCCCTCCTCTTTCCTCTTCCTTGTTTCTCTCCCCTTCATTCCGGGGGTCCAGGACAAATTAGAGGAATTACTATTACACAGTGTCATTTCAGTTGGGGAAACTACACTCAGTGACTTTGATCATCTCTTTCATCTCCAAGCTATTTTTCTAAGAACATAATACAAAATATATGATGGGACAACACCCACCTTGTAGAGAGCTCTTTAGTTACAAAGGACACAGTTCATACCTGAAGATTTCAAGAGTAACACCTCACCCCACCACCACCACAAAGGTGCTGAACAAATACAGAATTATCTCAACCAATGTTATACCTGTTCAAACAATTTCTGCAACCTGAAGCAGAAAGTCTTATTTTTAGCATACTTCCCAGAGTGAGTCTGATATTCACTCAGCAACTATTCTAGTTCTGAACTATTCTAGTTCAGCAACTATTGCTTTAAAAATCAGAATAACTTCAATTTCATTTCATGAATGGAGACACTGCTAGTTGCTGAAGCAAGAACAAAGCAACGCCTTTTGCCTACCTCTCTTTAAGCACACAGTTGTTTTGTTTTTAAAGATAACTTAAAATTTCACTTGTTCAGAGTTTATTATCAGTCCCCATGTTAGGGACTTAAAGGACTATAAACATTGTAAGGCATATGCACTAAGGCTGTAACTATCAAAACCTAAGGTTTCATGCCTGTTTGAAATTACCAACTAAAAATGGAGACAGAAAAAAAAAGCTTCTTTTGAAGGATAATATTGACTTCTATCTTGACTTCATTATTTCATATCTTTAATGTCTTCCTACAAAATAATACATGCTTTTTCTTGTGTAGCCAAGCTGCAGAAACAGATCTACCCACCTAAACGGATATATTTCACCTGCTTATCCAGAATCACATCTCATGAAAAAAACATGATGCCGATAGGAGGTCTTAAATTCACTGAAAAATCCAATTTTATCTGTTTCCTGGATTTGAAAGACAACTATTTTCAATATTAGAAAGGCCATAGTTCTTTGGTTAAGGATATACTGCTTTATGTTCTGTCTCCTTTGAATCAAGTAAAATAGAAAACCTGTTACTAGGCAGCAGGCATGTGCCTTAATAGTGAAAATAACGTTATCTCTCCTGCAGGCTGTAGCCCTATGCAGAAGCCTTACTTAACTCAGGCTTTTGTTTTTATTTTTAATCCAAGATTTACAAAAGTGTGTTAAGTCACAAAATTGAAAGTCAAAGCACCACATTTCTAAAGAGACACATATAAACATATGAGTAAATCCTGTGCTAAATGACAATTCTCTGACAGAACAAGCTGCTCAGGGACCTACTCCATCACTCCTCAAATCTGAGTCCACCATAACCACAGAAGCAAAATCTTCGGGTACCAGACCCGAGCACTGACGTTTCAACATGATTCACAAGTGTTTTTGAGATGCATGCAGGTTTGGCAAGCTGTCTGGAGTAAAATCACAAAGCCCAGGACAGTTGTAACCAGGGCATAAATTTGGGTGGTATTATAATTTGTAACAAGTGACATAAGCATCCATAGTCTTGGTCCCTAAAGGACTTCTTTTTCAGATGGCACTAAGTCAGTCTTGCCACCAAAAGGCAGAGTGTAAAATCTCCACCACTCAGAATCAGCTGAGTAAAACAGATGTTGGCAGATTGGAGAAAAACAGCCAAATCAGAGGCAGAGAAAGGCTGCAGAGTAGGCTGTGTCTAACTCCACTTGCCAGCTTACCCATCCTTCTAAGAGCTAGGCCAAGAACCGCAGCGCTTGTTCTAGGCCAGTGCTATCCAATAGAAATATAATAAAGTGTGCATATTTTCAATGTTTTATTAGCTATGATAAAAAGAGGAAATTAACATGCCAAATCAATTTTATAGTATATTTTGTTTCAAGAATATACTCAAAATATCATTTCAACATGTATATATTTAATAGGATATAGTCAATATAAAACTGTTAATGAGATGTTCTGCATCTTATCATTCTCATAGGATTTTGTCTTCAAAATCTTGTGCACATTTGATTTATACTTAAAGCAGATCTCAATTCAGACTAGCTGGTAGCCTCACACGGTTCTAGTAGTAGACACCACAGATCTACGTAATCACTCTGGCCCTCAGTCCCACCCTCCACCTCTCCCCACACACACTTGTTCTTGGTTTAATCTTTAATTTGGGACTTCTACTCTAAACTCACTTGCAATCCTGGGCTTTAGCCCCTTTCTACATTCAAATCCAATTTCAAAATTTTTTACTCTCAGGTGTCCCAAATCGCTAACCTATTCCATTGTCTCTGTTCTAGTACAAGGCTTTTGTCTCCATTCACGTCCTTCCACCTCTGGTGAAAACTTCTAGCTCTTGTTACAACAGAAATTCCACATGGGATGGGAGGCCAAAATTTTCTTAAACTTGCTTGTCAAGAGAAAGTTGGGCAATCAAAATACAATATTCTCCCTGTTCTTTAACTTATAATGATATTTTTCTTCTCAAGTCAAAAGCAGAAACATGTACAATTCAACGTCATGTCATTTAGCAGATCCACACAATCTCAACAGATTGGAAAAGTCATTGATCAATCACAGAATTCCTGACAGTTAATATGATCCCCAAACAATCTGAATGCCTGGGACAAAATGAAAAGGAAAAAGATTAAGGGTTTGTTGGCAGCATATGGTAAATAACGATGACACCTCCATTCTGTATGGATCTATCTTGTTGGCTGGATACACCCAAAAGTCAAAAATATAAAGCCAAATTCTAAATGACCTCTGAACTGCTGTTAACATAAACTGTATCATAAGCAAGGTGAAAAGACAGCCTTCAGAATGGGAGAAAATAATAGCAAATGAAGCAACTGACAAAGAATAATCTCAAAAATATACAAGCAACTCCTGCAGCTCAATTCCAGAAAAATAAATGACCCAATCAAAAAATGGGCCAAAGAGCTAAACAGACATTTCTTCAAAGAAGACATACAGATGGCTAACAAACACATGAAAAGATGCTCAACATCACTCATTATCAGAGAAATGCAAATCAAGACCACAATGAGGTACCATCTCATGCCAGTCAGAATGGCTGCTATCCAAAAGTATACAAGCAATAAATGCTGGAGAGGGTTCAGAGAAAAGGGAACCCTCTTACACTGTTGGTGGGAATGCAAACTAGTACAGCCACTATGGAGAACAGTGTGGAGATTCCTTAAAAAACTGCAAATAGAACTGCCATACGACCCAGCAATCCCACTGCTGGGCATACACACTGAGGAAACTAGAATTGAAGGAGACACGTGTATCCCAATGTTCATTGCAGCACTGTTTATAATAGCCAGGACATGGAAGCAACCTAGATGTCCATCAGCAGATGAATGGATAAGAAAGCTGTGGATTGGAGAAGGAAATGGCAACCCACTCCAGTGTTCTTGCCTGGAGAATCCCAGGGACAGGGGAGCCTGGTGGGCTACCGTCTATGGGGTCACACAGAGTCGGACACGACTGAAGTGACTTAGCAGCAGCAGCAGCAAGACAGCAAAAGAGACACAGATGTATAGAACAGTCTTTTGGACTTTGTGGGAGAGGGAGAAGGTGGGATGATTTGGGAGAATGGCATTGAAACATGTATAATATCATATAAGAAATGAATCACCAGTCTAGGTTCGATGCAGGATACAGGATGCTTGGTGGGGCTGGTGCATTGGGATGACCCAGAGGGATGGTATGGGGAGGGAGGGAGGAGGGGGGTTCAGGATGGGGAACACATGTACACCTGTGGTGGATTCATGTCAATGTATAGCAAAACCAATACAATATTGTAAAGTAATTAGCCTCCAATTAAAATAAAAAATTTATATTAAAAAATAAATAAAATATTAAAAACATAATCCTGTACAAACGCACAGTGAAGACTAAAAATTTACATAATGCATTAATTATGAAACCAGATACTTAACAAAGCTAATTTAAAAAAGAATTTGAGTTAGGCAAAACCCTTCTTAGATATAACAGCAAAAGCATAAGGAACAACAACCAAAAAATGGATAAATTGGATTTCATCAAAGTTAAAATCTTTCAAGCTTCAAAGCATTTTTTGTGTGTGTGTCTGCTTCAAAGTTAAAATCTTTGTCATCAAGAAAGTGATACAACAACCCACAGAAAGGTAAAAAATGTTTATAAATCATATATATAGACTATATAAATATCACATTTAGAATACATAAAGACTATTATAACTCAATTACAAAAAGACAAATAACCCTACTAAAAACTGGTCAAAGGATCTGAATAGACATTTCTCCAAAGAAGATATAGAAATGGCTAACATGAACATATAAAGGTTGTCTACGTCACTCTCACTAGGGAAATGCAAATCAAAACTACAATAATATGCCATTTCATACCACTTATAAGGCTATAATCAAATTAACAACAACAAAAAGAGTGTCAAAAGACAAGTGTTGAAGAGGATGTAGAGAAACCAGAATGCTCATATACTGCTGGTAGAGATTGTTTTGGTAAACAGTCTCACAGTACTTCAAAAAGTAAAATACAGTGTTAACTAACATATGTGATCGGGCAATTACATTCCTAGCTACATATGTAAGGGAAATGAAAACTTATATTCAAACAAAAACTTGTGCATGAATGTTCATAGCAGCAGTATATGTAACAGCCAAAAAGTAGAAATAACCCAAATGTACATCAACAGATGAATGAGAAAATAAAAAGTGATATATCCATGCAATGGCATACTACTGTGGAATTAAAAAAAAAATACTTATCTATGTATGCTATAACATGATGAATCTTCAACACATTTTCCTAGGTAAAAGAAGTCTGTCACAAAAGATCACATTTCATATAGTTTCACTGGTTCATGTCCAGAATAAGTAACTCTACAGAGATAACTCTATAGAGATAAAAATAGATCAGTGGTTGCCTAGGGTTGGGGGACTGGACTGAAATGGGAAGTGGCTGCTAATGGATATGAGATTTCTTTCTGGGAGATGCTTTAAATTTGATTGTGGTGATGGTTGCACTAAACTTTGTGAGTATACTGAGAATGACCAAAGTGTACATTGGAGATAGAGGAATTGTATGGCATGTAAATGATATCTCAATAAAGCTATTATTAAATACAGATATAAATTGAGTTTATATAAGAAATACAGTCCTGAATATTCATTGGAAGGACCTATGGTGAAGCTGAAGCTCCAATACTTTGGCTACCTGATATGAAGAACTGATTCATTGGAAAAGACCCTGACGCTGGGAAAGATTGAAGGCAGGAGGAGAAGGGGACAACATAGGATGAGATGGTTGGATGGCATCACCAATTCAATGGACATGTTTTGAGCAAGCTCCAGGAGTTGGTGATGTACATGGAAGCCTAGTCTGCTGCAGTCCATGGGGTCACAGAGTCAGACACGACTGAGCAAACTAAACTGAACTGAGTCAGACAGATCTGAACTTAACTCCAAAAACATAAATATATATGTATTTATATAAAGTAAATTTCAGAAAGCTTTCACAGTTGATGAAAAAGTAAAAAGTAATGAGACTGGCAAATTAGATGCAAAGAATAAAACTAACATTTAAAATTTTATTTTCTACTAGAGACAAAAGAAATAATCACACCTGTCAGATTTCTATACATAAATTTCTAAGTGGACAGAGTTTTAAAATACAGTGAATGTAAGTAGCAAGTCAACCGAAGTTGGATTCCTCTAGGTTTGTGAGCCAATGCTCTGCATCACAGTGAATGCCACAGTCACACTTTGCTTTTCCAAGTCTTAGATACTTTTTCTTAACAAAGGTTTCCCAAGAGTATACCATGATTTTGAATCTCAGTTTTGTTAGGCAGAAAATGGCAGGTATTTCCTCTTAGCTAATACATGGGAATAGATCATCTAAAACAGAAGGAATCTCAGAACTTAAAGTCACAAAAAGTCATTTGAAAGAAACCAAAGAACAAAGAGTTGACGAAGCAACCCTTAAAAGATTTTAGGATACTTTAAAAACTATCTGTAATCATTAACTTCAACAATTATTAAGGGATGAGAAAACTAGTTTGAAAACTCTCACCTGATAATAAAGTTATTAAGATCCCCTTCTCCAGGGGATCTTCCTGACCTGAGTTCAATCCCTCGGTTGGGAAGATCCCCTGGAGAAGGAAATGGCAACCTATTCTAGTCTGCTCACCTGGAAAATCCCATGGACAGAGGAATCTGGGGAACTACAGTCCATGGGGTCACAAAGAGTTGGACATGACTGAGTGACTTCACTTTCACTTTTCACTTTCATCCTTGCAAGATGGAAGCAAAGATGCTATAAAAGTTATTCAGTTTACAAATCCACTAAAAGAGGTGAAGCATTAACGACACTTAGCTGACTGACAAATCCTCTAATTGGTAAAGACAGACTCACAAAGCCAGCCAAGTCATAGCTAAATTGTACAGCTGATGAGAAGAGGGGGAAAAAAAGAGAACTGGAAACAGACTAAGATAACCCAGTTTAAAATCACTATTGTACTAGAAGTCAAACAGTTATGCCAGCAGTGTACACTTTACTCAGCAAAGGTATTAAAGACAATTTTCTGGATGTTCAAAAGAATCCGTTATAATACAGCTACCTTAGAAGATTGTGAAAGGCCACTTATAGCAACTATCATTGAAATGTCCCAGAGAATTTTAAGGATGAAACACAAGCACTAAAAGATATGTGTGTGCTTGTTTGTTTTAAGATAAATAATATAAAGGTGTTAGGACATTCTGTTCTATCACTTTATACTGACTGAACTGTCTGAGGAGTCACTCGGCTTCCCCCGTGGCTCAGTCGGAAAGAACCTGCCTTCAATCCAGGGGACACTGGGAAGATCCTCAGGAGTAGGAAATGGCAACCCACTCCAGTATTCCTGCCTGAAAAAGTCCAAGAACAGAGGAGCCTGGCAAGTCTGTGGGGTCACAAGGGGCTGGACACAGCTGAGTGACTGAGATAAACTTAGATAAACTCAGATGGATTCACAGACAGAAAGTCCTGGATGAAAGGTATATCAGCTGCCTCAGAAAACATACGTAAATACCCTACAAGTGAAAGGCAGAATCTAGTGAATGACGGCCCCCAAGGTCCTAAATCTGCCAGAGGTTCCACCAAAGAATTTTTTTTTTTTTTTTTTTTAACCACTGGTAGGAATAAAAATGCAACCTGGCAGCTAAGATGGTATAGACAGGAGGACAAGTGAGTCAGAGATCAAAGGCACCTTGTCCAGACACCAAGGACTGTGGGGCAGGCATGTGTTTGCTGACGACAGAGCTACAAATGAAATGATTGGTTGGTAGTTGAGAGCAATCTGTTCTAGTTCTCGTCTGTCTCCTTCGTGAAGCTTGGCTTTTGGACACTGGTATGCTCAGTCTCCAGATGAATAGGCTACATCCAACTATAAAGAATGACCACTTAAATTCATCAGACAAGAAAGCTTGGAGGGAGACCAACAGAGGGCTAAGAGAAATAAATGGAGCCATAAGCAAGAAATGGTTCTGGCAAAGTTGCTTTTTTCCCTTAAAGGCAGTGAATAGCTACTGAAGAAGCTGCAGAAGCTGAAACATTTTATCAGTGAGCTAAAAATACCCAGACAAGAAACTCTGGAGATGTTGAAAGCCAGTGAGAGAAACCTAAAAAAGGACAATAGATTGCAATATTAATAAAAATCTGGGTTAGAGATGTCAAGCTTAGTAAATGGACTAATTAAATAATTTTTTGAAAAATATAAAACATAAACAACAATTTATAAGCCTCCACATTACCTCAATGGAGAAGGCAATTGCACCCCACTCCAGTACTCTTGCCTGGAAAATCCTATGGATGGAGGAGCCTGGTAGGCTGCAGTCCATGGGGTCGCTAAGAGTCGGGCACGACTGAGCGACTTCATTTTCACTTTTCATTTTCACTTTTCACTTTCATCCATTGGAGAAGGAAATGGCAACCCACTCCAGTATTCTTGCCTGGAGAATCCCAGGGACAGGAGCCTAGTAGCTGCCATCTATGGGGTCGCACAGAGTCGGACACGACTGAAGCGACTTAGCAGCAGCAGCAGCAGCAGCAGCAGATTACCTCAAAGGGTTAAGTCAACACTCAAGGCTGTATACCATATGGTTTCTGAAGCATATTCAAGATTTTTTAATATAAATAGATATTGCAAGTAATGAAAGCAATTGTGACACAATATTTACTATAAAAAAGGATCGATCAAATTGGAAGGTATCTTTTAGGAATGGAAAATATTCTTTAAAAAGTAGAAAACACTAAGAACAAAAAAGAGAGATATAAAATGCAAAAACTAGAAATTTACCAATTAAAACATATGAAGTAAATAAGTGAAGTTAAGTGAAATAAAACAGAAATCACTGCTTGGCTTTATAAAAACAAAATTCAACAATATCCTATACCTATGAGATACAAATAAGCTAAACTATATATATGCTGTCAGTCATGGTTTAAGATTCATTATATCTTTGCAAACACAAAAAAAGAGATGGTAAGTTACTAATATGAAAATTATTAGATATTTTAAAAGTATATAAAACTATGAAAATTTAAGAACAGTGAATTTCATGGGAAATAGATGGGGAAACAGTGGAAACAGTGTCAGACTTTATTTTGGGGGGCTCCAAAATCACTGCAGATGGTGACTGCAGCCATGAAGTTAAAAGACGCTTACTCCTTGGAAGAAAAGTTATGACCAACTTAGATAGCATATTCAAAAGCAGAGACATTACTTTTCTGGTCCGTCTAGTCAAGGCTATAGTTTTTCCAGTGGTCACGTATGGATGTGAGAGTTGGACTGTGAAGAAAGCTGAGCACAAAAGAATTGATGCTTTTGAACTGTGGTGTTGGAGAAGACTCTTGAGAGTCCCTTGGACCGCAAGGAGATCTAACCAATCCATTCTGAAGGAGATCAACCCTGGGATTTCTTTGGAGGGAATGATGCTGAAGCTGAAACTCCAGAACTTTGGCCACCTCATGCGAAGAGTTGACTCATTGGAAAAGACTCTGATGCTAGGAGGGATTGGGGGCAGGAGGAGAAGGGGACAACAGAGGATGAGATGGCTGGATGGCATCACTGATTCAATGGACGTGAGTTTGAGTGAACTCCAGGAGTTGGTGATGGACAGGGAGGCCTGGCGTGCTGTGATTCATGGGGTCGCAAAGAGTCGGACACAACTGAGCGACTGAACTGAACTGAACTGAACCTTAATTTACAAATATTATAGCAATAATACATCCTCAAGAAATGTTAATGAAAACTGCAAAATATAATTATATCTGAGAGCCTCAGAAGTATATCACAGCAGGTTGGATAAGGAATTAAAATGAACAAAATCCACTGGTCATCATCACTTGTTACTCCCCTATCTTCAATCTCATAAGGACAAATGGTTATATATAACTGACTGCATCTTAGCAAAAATTGTTGCTCATTTCTGTTTGTTACTTTCAACTTTCCTACTGATTTCAATCTTACAAATAGTTATGATGTCCAGCTAACCTCTAAACACCTCTCAGTACTTGTTCTATAATGTTTGCCTCATGGGACACTCAATAGATATTTATTATTAAGTGCTCAATAAAATTTATACCAATATGAGAACAATAATAATGACAAAATTATAATAATATTGATAAAACAGCACAATTTGTTTAAAAGAATTCTAAATGTCTAAACAGTGGTTTCTTTTTTCCATACTCCCTGACTAGAACACAACCTTTCTTTCCTTAAAAGGCAAAGCCAATATATCATTTAAGATTACTTAAAACAATCAGATAAATACCAAATAAAGTTAAAAAAATTCACTTCTACTGACCTTGTAAGAATGTAAGGCGAAAATGAAGCTGGATTATCCTGCTCTGAAAAGAGGGGCATAGATCCTCCCATTATCCACAGACGAAAGTACAGAACAATGATTACCTTTGGAAAAAGGAAGATTTGCTGAGAAAATTGTTGCTTGTTGGAAATAAGCCCTGCTTTTCTGGAAAATACTTTCAGATGCTTTACAAATATTTTGTCCTACAAACACATTTTTTAGTGAACATTTTTATAAAATTCTATCATTGAAGATGAGTAGAAAAGATGGAAATAGGTAGAGGGGAGAGAAAGCAATGAAGGTGACAAGGGAAAGGCACACAAAACTTAATAAGAGCTGTCAGTGTTATCCATTGCTATCCAACAGCAAATGAAGGACAGAGGAGCTTGGTGTGCTGCAGTCCATGGGGTTGCAAAGAGTGGGGTATGATTTAGTGACTGAACAACAACAAAGTCCCCTACATAAGAACCTTCAAGTTGTGAAGTTTCAAGGATGTGAACATGCATTTGCATGTCTAATCACATAAGTTAGTTCACATGTCTGGTGTACACTGTCATGTGTGTGCATCCTCCACAAGTGGTTGTGCTTTTGTGTACTTTTGTTGTTTTCTAGTTGCTAAGTCAAGTCCAATTGTTTGAAACCCCAAGCCTGCCAGGCTCCTCTGTCCATGGGGTTTTCCAGGCAAGAACACTAGAGTGGGTTGCTATTTCCTCCTCCAGGGTATCTTTCTGACCCTGGGATCGAACCCACGTCTCCTGCATTGGCAGGTGGATTCTTTATTACCGAGCCACGTAGGAAGCCACTCTTTAGGAATATTAATAAATAATCACTAAGATAATCTAAACTTATATTTGGTTCTTATTATTTTAAAACAAACAGCTGTATAGTATTGTATAAAAATCAGTAGCACAGTACCATCTTCCACCTCCTCTCCCTCCTCCAGGCAGTACTCTTCTTGCCTGTTCACTCAATGCCAGCCCCTGTATTCCAGCTGTTGTACGGTACTACTGTACTTTACAAGATACTATAAGATTAAAAGTGTTTCCCTTATTTTTGTGTTTTTTAAAAGTATTATTTGTATGAAAAGTATAAACCTATCACTGTACAGTACTATATAGCCTAGCTGGGTACCGAGGCTAACTTTGTTGGACTTACAAAAAAGTGGACTTAAGGAGCATGCTTTTGGAATGGAACTTGTTCATATGTAGGGGACTTACTATAAAGATCCTTCCACCTGAGGCCTACCAGTCCAATAGGAAGATGAGGAATCTGAAGCTTAAAGGTAATCTGCCCAGAATACAACAGTTAATAAACTACAGGATCTAGGAGTTGGACTCGAGTCACTGGTCTCCAATGCCCTGTGTCTTAACCACTGCTCTCATACAACCCCATGAAACTTAACTTCAGCTGTGGTAAAGGATACCTCTGTGTCCTGAATCAACACATTTGGAAATGTTCCAACCCTCAAATGCTCTGAAGCAGACTACCCACACAGAGTTATTTCAACAACCCCAAGAAACAACTTTTGGGTCACTTAATGGAATTTTATCACTGAATGGTGCTATCCCATTCCAAAGACAGGTTGAGAAAACCAGAGGCCAAAGACACTTCAGTAGGGATGACATTCATTTACAGAATTCACCCACACAGACCTTCTAGTTATAATTCTTTTTAGTAGGACCAATTACGTTGTGTCTGTCTGTCAGAGTCAGAGGGAAATCTCTGCTTCACTAAAAGCTAAAAGATTAATATGAGGAGGGAATTAAGGCTGGAGTTTTTCCAAGGAATATCACTGACTTATTTCATGAATGCTTTTTTATATAAGTGACCCCAAGTCCAAAAATTTAAAGTGAACATACAGTGTCAGTCAAAAGCATATCAGCAGTAAATAATGCCTAAGAAGAAATTAAAAATCATTTTAATTAACACTCACATAAACTAAATTTAAAATTTTAAAGATATTGCAATGGAAAATGTCAACTAAAAAAGTAACAGGAAAAGTATCCTGAAAGAATATGAATTCCCTAAACTGCTGAGAGGTAACAGAATATGTCATCCCAAAATATGCTACTTTGGCATGTAGGTAGTTTTGAACTGAAGGCAATTAAGACTCAAGAGACTTATGAAAAGCTTTCTCCCTCTCTGTTAACTGCCTAAATGAATTAACTGCCCTAGAGCAGGAAGCACAGGGCATCACAGCAGTGCTGTCAGGTTCTTGCATTCCCAAACAACACGAAGATATAAATCACTTCTGAAATGAAAGTGGAATTGTCTTTATTCTATGCAAAGATACTGGGGCATTCTTTAGAGAAACCTTCTGCCCCTTTTGCTGAAATTGTCCAGTCAAAGCTCTCCATCTCATTCAGTTTTTGCACACTTTCTTGCTTCAGTTCAGTTGAACTGATCAGTTCACTTGCTCAGTTGTATCCAACTCGTTGCGACCCTATGGATTGCAGCATGCCAGCCTTCCTTGTCCTTCACTAACTTCCAGAGTCTACTCAAACTCATGTCCATTGAGTCAGTGATGCCATCCAACCATCTCATCCTCTATTGTCCCCTTCTCCTCCTGCCTTCAATCTTTCCCAGCATCAGGGTCTTTTCCATTGAGTCAGTTCTTCTCATCAGGTGGCCAAGGTATTGGAGTTTCAGCTTCAACATAAGTACTTCCAATGAATATTCAGGACTGATTTCCTTTAGGATGGACTGGTTGGATCTCTTTGTAGTCCAAGTGACTGCAAGACTCTCAAGAGTCTTCTCCAACACCACACTTCAAAAGCATCAATTTTTTGGTACTCAGTTTTTTTTATAGTCCAACTCTCACATCCATACATGACTACTGGAAAAACCATAGCTTTGACTAGACAGACCTTTGCTGGCAAAGTAATGTCTCTGCTTTTTAATATGCTGTCTAGGTTGGTTATAGGTTTTCTTCCAAGGAGCAAGTGTCTTTTCATTTCATGGCTGCAGTCACCATCTGCAGTGCTTAAACATGCCTTAATGTTGATTTAAAATATCATTAATTGCTAATATTACAATTCAAAAACATTTTCATAAGTTTCCTATCAAACTTTATTATAAATCTGGACTTACAATTTATGAAAAACAGCAACAGCAAAAGAGACTGATCTCCTAACTTCTTTGAATAGAAGCATTAAACTGTGTAAGTAGATGACCAATGTGATAGTCACTGAACATCAGGACCAAGAACCCCTATCTTTTCTGTATGCACCTTCTATTTGCTCTTCCTATCAAGAGTGGAGTCAACTTCCCCTTTCTTTAAATCTAGTCTTGTGACTTGTATTGAACAAAAGAATCTAGTGGAAACTTCACAGGTCTTGCAATATTTAGTTTGTCCTAGAATCCAGTTGTCAGGTTGTAAAAACATCCTGTCCATCCAACTAGAGAGAGTAGCCACAGAGAGAGGCCTAAGAGGATGAGTTATCACAGAGAGGTTACCTGCTCTGACTCATAACTGCATGAACTTGCTTAAGTAACCCCAGCCAAAAATATAGAAGAACCAGCCAGCTGGATGTGACCCAAACTAAAGCATTTAGAGAAGCTAATATGGTGGTTTTGTTTTAAGCCACTACATTTTAGGTGTTTTGTAATGCAGGAACAGATAATGGATACAGCCAGGTTTGTGTTGCAGAAACAACTCAGCACCAGCATCCTAAAAGGGACTCACAAAGTACAGTTCATGTTGTTGGTGTCACTGAACTCACATATCCCTAGAATGCTTCCATATTTACATTCCAAGGCTTTGTAACATTTATGGTATGTAAACTGTTTGATCTTAAGATCATATTGTTAGGCTCAATTGCTGATTCTATTAAACAATCTGGATCATGTCTCTGAGTCAAAGTAAGATATTTCTTATTAGATATTTCAAAAGCATATATATACTTACATAACTTATGACCAAAGTGGCCCTTTTTAAGAAGGGCCTCATGGTAAGCAGGAAATTTCTATTGCTGCTTGCTGTCAGATACCTGAAACAGAAAAGAAAAAGCATATTAAATAAGTGTCAGAGTCCACGACATGTAACGTTTTCTTTTCAATGTGAATAGGCTCTTGCTCAAAAGAAGGTTGAAAAAGATAGCCACTTATAGCATGGTTTCTGGAACACATCATTCAGGTTTCAATCCCCAGCTCTGCTTCTTTTTTGTATGGAAGATTTTGGACAAGTGGAGTAGTGTCTACTTCATAGGAAAGTTGTGAAGAATAATAAGTTGTACAATAATACAGGGAATACAACCTAGTACAGTTAGCTACAGTTATATATTATTATCCTATCTAACCCCGAATAACAGAGGCATTCTGGAAACTATAAATATATGACGACCCTAGTCACAAGGATGATCCTAAACAAAATAAGAGTTCATTTGCCTACTGAATGTAACTCACCCACAAAACATCTCACAAATGTTTTATCCCTAAAAAAAAAAAGAAAAAAAAAATGCTAAGGTTGTATGAGATTAAGTAACTTTTCCAATGTAACAAAGTTAAAGTTACTGGGCTTCCCCAGAGGCTCAATAGTAAAGAACCCGCCTGGCAATGCAGGAGATGCAGGTTCAATCCCTGGCTCAGGAAGATCCGCTGGAGGAGGGCATGGCAACTCACTCCAGTATTCTTATCTGGAAATCCCATGGATAGAGGAGCCTGGCAGACTACAGTCCATGAGGTTGCAAAAGAGTCAGACAGAACCGAGTGACTAAACAACAGCGAGACAAAAACAGAGCTCGTGAATATGCAATGGAAAATTACTTCATGTGCCTACGACCCTTGGAACCAAACCAGGTAATGTGAATGCCACTTCTTTAGGGGCAGCAACTTGTGTGGAGCCTGCATCTGCCACTTGTACAAAGTGGAAGCACTATATGTCCACACAGAAGACATGTGATTGGTTGGTTTTAATAAAGATGATCAAAAGGAAGGAAGAGGAAGTTGTCAACAAACAAGCAAGTCCTTTTCACCTACAGACAAATTTCTGTATTTTAAAGTACAAACTGTAGGGGAAAAAAAAAGCAAACCACATAATCCAGCAAATATTTCCACCTCATCCTTATTTCCCTGGCCCCTTTTCACTTTTTTTTTTTTTTTTATCCTTGTCCTTCACTAACTTCCAGAGTCTACTCAAACTCATGTCCATTGAGTCAGTGATGCCATCCAACCATCTCATCCTCTATTGTCCCCTTCTCCTCCTGCCTTCAATCTTTCCCAGCATCAGGGTCTTTTCCATTGAGTCAGTTCTTCTCATCAGGTGGCCAAGGTATTGGAGTTTCAGCTTCAACATAAGTACTTCCAATGAATATTCAGGACTGATTTCCTTTAGGATGGACTGGTTGGATCTCTTTGTAGTCCAAGTGACTGCAAGACTCTCAAGAGTCTTCTCCAACACCACACTTCAAAAGCATCAATTTTTTGGTACTCAGTTTTTTTTATAGTCCAACTCTCACATCCATACATGACTACTGGAAAAACCATAGCTTTGACTAGACAGACCTTTGCTGGCAAAGTAATGTCTCTGCTTTTTAATATGCTGTCTAGGTTGGTTATAGGTTTTCTTCCAAGGAGCAAGTGTCTTTTCATTTCATGGCTGCAGTCACCATCTGCAGTGCTTAAACATGCCTTAATGTTGATTTAAAATATCATTAATTGCTAATATTACAATTCAAAAACATTTTCATAAGTTTCCTATCAAACTTTATTATAAATCTGGACTTACAATTTATGAAAAACAGCAACAGCAAAAGAGACTGATCTCCTAACTTCTTTGAATAGAAGCATTAAACTGTGTAAGTAGATGACCAATGTGATAGTCACTGAACATCAGGACCAAGAACCCCTATCTTTTCTGTATGCACCTTCTATTTGCTCTTCCTATCAAGAGTGGAGTCAACTTCCCCTTTCTTTAAATCTAGTCTTGTGACTTGTATTGAACAAAAGAATCTAGTGGAAACTTCACAGGTCTTGCAATATTTAGTTTGTCCTAGAATCCAGTTGTCAGGTTGTAAAAACATCCTGTCCATCCAACTAGAGAGAGTAGCCACAGAGAGAGGCCTAAGAGGATGAGTTATCACAGAGAGGTTACCTGCTCTGACTCATAACTGCATGAACTTGCTTAAGTAACCCCAGCCAAAAATATAGAAGAACCAGCCAGCTGGATGTGACCCAAACTAAAGCATTTAGAGAAGCTAATATGGTGGTTTTGTTTTAAGCCACTACATTTTAGGTGTTTTGTAATGCAGGAACAGATAATGGATACAGCCAGGTTTGTGTTGCAGAAACAACTCAGCACCAGCATCCTAAAAGGGACTCACAAAGTACAGTTCATGTTGTTGGTGTCACTGAACTCACATATCCCTAGAATGCTTCCATATTTACATTCCAAGGCTTTGTAACATTTATGGTATGTAAACTGTTTGATCTTAAGATCATATTGTTAGGCTCAATTGCTGATTCTATTAAACAATCTGGATCATGTCTCTGAGTCAAAGTAAGATATTTCTTATTAGATATTTCAAAAGCATATATATACTTACATAACTTATGACCAAAGTGGCCCTTTTTAAGAAGGGCCTCATGGTAAGCAGGAAATTTCTATTGCTGCTTGCTGTCAGATACCTGAAACAGAAAAGAAAAAGCATATTAAATAAGTGTCAGAGTCCACGACATGTAACGTTTTCTTTTCAATGTGAATAGGCTCTTGCTCAAAAGAAGGTTGAAAAAGATAGCCACTTATAGCATGGTTTCTGGAACACATCATTCAGGTTTCAATCCCCAGCTCTGCTTCTTTTTTGTATGGAAGATTTTGGACAAGTGGAGTAGTGTCTACTTCATAGGAAAGTTGTGAAGAATAATAAGTTGTACAATAATACAGGGAATACAACCTAGTACAGTTAGCTACAGTTATATATTATTATCCTATCTAACCCCGAATAACAGAGGCATTCTGGAAACTATAAATATATGACGACCCTAGTCACAAGGATGATCCTAAACAAAATAAGAGTTCATTTGCCTACTGAATGTAACTCACCCACAAAACATCTCACAAATGTTTTATCCCTAAAAAAAAAAAGAAAAAAAAAATGCTAAGGTTGTATGAGATTAAGTAACTTTTCCAATGTAACAAAGTTAAAGTTACTGGGCTTCCCCAGAGGCTCAATAGTAAAGAACCCGCCTGGCAATGCAGGAGATGCAGGTTCAATCCCTGGCTCAGGAAGATCCGCTGGAGGAGGGCATGGCAACTCACTCCAGTATTCTTATCTGGAAATCCCATGGATAGAGGAGCCTGGCAGACTACAGTCCATGAGGTTGCAAAAGAGTCAGACAGAACCGAGTGACTAAACAACAGCGAGACAAAAACAGAGCTCGTGAATATGCAATGGAAAATTACTTCATGTGCCTACGACCCTTGGAACCAAACCAGGTAATGTGAATGCCACTTCTTTAGGGGCAGCAACTTGTGTGGAGCCTGCATCTGCCACTTGTACAAAGTGGAAGCACTATATGTCCACACAGAAGACATGTGATTGGTTGGTTTTAATAAAGATGATCAAAAGGAAGGAAGAGGAAGTTGTCAACAAACAAGCAAGTCCTTTTCACCTACAGACAAATTTCTGTATTTTAAAGTACAAACTGTAGGGGAAAAAAAAAGCAAACCACATAATCCAGCAAATATTTCCACCTCATCCTTATTTCCCTGGCCCCTTTTCACTTTTTTTTTTTTTTTTTACTTTTTTTAGTTTAATTTTTCCTCAAAGGTATCCTCCTCAAGAATTTCTTAAAATCTGTATATGAATGTGTTTCTTCACACAGTAAGGATGTTCTACAAAAAGAAAGCTTCATTTGTGAGACCTGAGTGGGTTAGTATCTCACAAAAAAATGTCTAACTTGAACTCCTTACAAAATATATGTGCTTCCCATTTTGTAACAGCTAAATGTGTGGTTCTGTAAGGAGGAGACAGTATCACTCCAAGGCAGATCCCTTCCTTCTTGCTTTCCTTTTCTTTTTCCAAAAAGCAATTCATAGTCACCTTTTAGCAATCTCTGGACTGGATGCACCCCCAAGCACTTTGGTCTCCTTTAGTCCCCAAGATATGGGGGACTATATCCTCAATAACCTCAGATATGCAGGCGAGGAGGAAGGTCAGGGATACTGTCAGCTTTTATGACACTGGTGATCTCTTCCACCCTAAAATGGGCTTGAGAGAGTCCATCAGCTCCTGAAACTGTACATGAGATTTCATGTATGTTGCATCTGTGCATTTCTCTGAAGCAAAGTCCTTGGCTTTGATCTTCAGTGTCAGCTCAGGTCTGTGATTCCTAAAAGGTTAAAGCACTGCTCTGGGCCTTTCCTTAGTTTTGCCTCTACCATCACTATCATTTTCAGACCAATTCAACAAAGACCAACTGTGGATATTTCTACTATTCCTTGACAGGATGTGGATAATTGGCAGCAGGAAGGCAAAGGAATGGACAGTGTGGGAAGGAAAAGGGCTGAAGTGGCAACACATCTGAATGAAAAAACCCTTCTTGGATTGGCCTGTTTTTAGAAACTACACTTCTCAGGTTCCCCCTGTTGCTTGTTTATTTTAACACAGTGGAAAAATTAGGAGCAGTTTCCTGTCTATAAAACAAATCACAGGGTTTTAGAAGTCAAACTTAGGTAATTGGTATTTTGTTTCACTGAAAGCTCAATAGGATGGTTAGTTCAGTGAGATATATTTAAAAGAACCCCTTTGTTTGGAAATTCTTCCTCCATGAAAAATTCTACTTCCAAAAAAAGTACCAAATAATTTAGTCTTAAAATGTAACAAAGCCTAGGATGATACAGAACAGTGGTTGAAAAAAAATGACCTTTCAAGATCTCCATTTCCAGCTGTTGACCAAAATTAAATGAGAAAATGAGCCAAAATGACATGGTCCCTTTTTCTGGTAAACACTAGGTCAGAAGCTGAGAGTCCTAAGTTCATACAGAGAGCTGAATTTTCTGCAATTCCTTTCCCCCTCTTTCCTACGATAAAAACTGAATAGTAGAATTTTCCCTCCTTAGTCCACAATAGCTGTGAATGAGAACCAAACAGCAACAAATATTAACAACAGTAAAAATAGTAAACAATCTGTCAGACACAAACATAAGTGATATAAATACTAATCCCTTTACGATTTCTTTGTAATTTCAACAATTCCTTGAGGAAGAACATTATAACTCCTTTTCAATAGAGGAAGATACTGAAAAATTAGAACTAATACTTAACTATAATAGCAGATTACTCAGCTACTCATTTCAATCACAGGCTAATATAGCTGAGTGTACCTTACAAACACAAGGAACTATGCAAATATCATCACTGATAATTTTCAACTTCAGATAAATTCTCCACTATTTTCCCTGCAAAGACAGAGAACATGCCAACAAAACTGAACCATTGAGGGAACCACTAGCATAGGAAGCAAGAGTCCAGGATTCTATCCCTGTGATTCCAGCTAATCTCTCACATTAGTTGGTACAAGTCTACAGGGGCTTCATTTCCTTCCTATATCAGTGATAGTTGACTAAATGGTTTCAAGGTCCCTTTCAGGTCCAGAATACTATGATCCTTGGATGCTTTCACCAACTGATGACATCAAAGATGACAATGAAAGAAAAACAGAAAAATTACTGAAAAAATTTAAAAGGAACACCAAGTGATAAAGGTGAAACAAATATTAAGGTGAAGCAAAAAGATGATTCCTTCACTTTATGTAGACCTTTGATAATTCGCTGTTGCACATGAAAAAAATACTTTAACATTAGTCTGGGGTTCTAGCATTATCAAGTTCTGCATTTTTAACAATTTCTGATATTAGGAAAATAAAAGCAAAAGATCAAGACTATACAAAATAAATGTTCTAAATTGTGCTCCCCATGCCCTAATTTTTTCTGACTGCAAAATTTCTAACTACTAACGTCTACCTCCTTAGTTAATCATGTTCAAATATTCAGAGCTGAATGGGTCTTATTCCTGAAGTTACCCTCCATAGCTACTCAGTCATCAAATCCTACTGAGAGATCTCAGATGAGATCAGGACAACCAGCCATCCAAAGCTGTGAGCTGCTTTTTTTTAATCAGGAAAGGGCTCTTTGTAGGAAAGATCTCTCTGCAGGAGGTCTTTTTTGCCTTGTCACTTTAGCAAATTTATATTTTAACTAAACTCTGGCCCAAACACATCTTTCAAATTTTTGATCACAGAATATTTTGCCTAATCTGTTGGTTCTTTACTTAGATCAAAGAAATAGAAATGAATAATACGTAACTAACAGACAAAGCCTTTGACTCTGTGGATCACAATAAACTGTGGAAAATTCTGAAACAGATGGGAATACCAGACCACCTGACCTGCCCCTTGAGAAATCTGTATGCAGGTCAGGAAGCAACAGTTAGAACTGGACATGGAACAACAGACTGGTTTCAAATAGGAAAAGGAGTACGTCTAGGCTGTATATTGTCACCCTGCTTATTTAACTTCTATGCAGAGTACATCATGAGAAACACTGGGCTGGATGAAGCACAAGCTGGAATCAGGATTGCTGGGAGAAATATCAATAACCTCAGATATGCAGATGACACCACCCTTATGGCAGAAAGTGAAGAAGAACTAAAGAGCTTCTTGATGAAAGTGAAAGAGGAAACTGAAAAAGGTGGCTTAAAACTCAACATTCAGAAAACAAAGATCATGGCATCCAGTCCCATCACTAAACAACAATTAAGAAAAATGGGCTGATAAATCAAGTATAGTTAAGCTAGTGAAAAACAGTATTTGCTATTGGACTGTCCTGGTAAACTGAAGTAACACACATTCTGTTAACAATAACAATAATAGTAGTGAAGGTTCACTGTGCACAGTTCTTATGTGTATAATCCTTAGCACATTCCTATCAGTTGTAAACTCTCAATATCTTCCTCTCACAGGGAGAAACTAAGGCAGAAACGGTCAAGTAACTTGTCCCAAGGTCCCACATGTAGGAAGCAAGAAGAATCAGGATAGAAAGTTCATCCTGTGACCTTACCACCAACTCTGCTACCTTTTAATCATTGCCAACTAAACCTGTTTTCACCTTCAAAGGGTAGGCTTAAATTTCAAAAACTACTCTCAGAAGTACAAACATATCAATTACATGTTTCAAAGGATGTTAAGTCAAGATACCAGAAGATACCGGAATAATTTAGGAAATTAACAAAAAGGCTGCTACAACTATATCACTATGAAAAATGATAAGTTATTCCAACAACAATATTTGTATTATGTAAGTTTCAGGTGTACTGAATTATAGTTCAACATCTGTATACACTACAGAGTAATCACCACTACAAGTCTAGTATCATCCATCACCATACAGTTCACCCCCATCACCCATTCCCCCACCCTCCAACTCCTCCCCTCCTCTGGCTGATACAATTAATCTGTTTTCTGTATCTATGCTTGTTTGTATTTTTTGCTTGTTCTTTTTTTTTTTTTAATAATTCCACAAGTGAAATCATACATTACTTGTCTTTTATCTGATTTATTTCACTTAGAAAAATACCCTCAAGAAGGTCCAAATGGCAGGATTTCATTCTTTTTAATGACTGAGTAGTATCTGCTGAATGCTTAGATTGCTTCCATATTTTGGCTAGTGTAAACAATGCTGCAATGAACGGAGTGAAGTCGCTCAGTCGTGTCTGACTCTTTGCAACCCCATGGACTGTAGCCTATCAGGCTCCTCTGTCCATGGGATTTTCCAGGCAAGAGTGCTGGAGTAGATTGCCATTTCCTTCTCCAGGGGATCTTCCCAACCCCCCGCATTGTGGGCAGACGCTTTACCGTCTGAGCCACAAGGGAAGCCCGCAATGAACAGAAGGGTGCATCATTTTTTTTGATTTAATATTTTTGTGACATTCAGATAAATATCCACAAATAGAATAGGTGGGTCATATAGCAGTTCTATTCTTAATTATTTCAAGGAATCTCCATACTATTTTGTATAATGGCTGCACCAATTTACAGACCACCAATAATGTACAAAGGTTCCCTTTTCTCCACATTCTTTTCAACATTTTGCTATATCTTGTCTTTTTGATATGTCATTCTAATAGGTGGGAGGTGATATTTCATTGTGATTTTGATTTCATTTACCTGATAATTATTGATGTTGAAGATTTTTCCATGTGCTTGTGGTCATCTTGAGTAAAATATCAATTCAGATCCTCTAATTTTTTAATTGGGTTGCTTGCTTTCCTGTTGAGTTTTACAAGTTCTTAATATATCTTGGATCTTAACCCATTAGTGCATATATAATTTGCAAATATCTTCTGTTCTGTAGGTTGCCTATTTGATTCTATGATAGTTTCTTTGACAATACAAAGGCTTTCTGTTTGATTTAGTCCTGCTTACTTTTTACTTTGCATTTTGTATTTGTATCTTTTATTTTGTTTATTTTTTATCTTGCCTGTGGAATCATATCCATAAAACATTGTTAAGACCAATATCAATGAAGTTGCTGCCTATGTTTGCTTCTGGGAATTTTATAGTTTCAGGTCTCACCTTCAAGTCTTTAATCAACTTTGACTTGATTTCTGTGCATGGCGTAAGGTACTGGTCTAATTTGATTTTTTTGCATGTGACTGTTCAGCTTTCCCTACATCACTTATTGAAGAGACTGTCCTTTCTCCACTGTATGTTGTTCTTTGCTCTTTGTTGTAGATTAATTGTCTATGGATGAGGGGGTTTATTCCTTGACTCTCAATTCTGTTCCACTGTTCCATGTCTGTATTTGTGCCAGTATCTTACAGTTTTGATTAATATAGCTTCATAGTATAGGTTGAAATCAAGATGTGTGAAAACTCCAGGATTGTTCTTCTTGCTCAACATTATTTTGGCTAATAGGGGTCTTCTGTGTTTCCATACAAATTTTATAATTATTTTTTCTAGTTCTGTGAAATTTGCCATTGAAATGTTGATAAGGAGTGCACCAAATTTGTAGATTGCTTTGGGTAATATAGATACTTTAATAATATTAATTCCTGAAGTCCCTGGACGTGAAATATCTTTCCATATTTTGTATCTTGCTCAATTTCTTTCATCAGTATCATAGCTTTCAGTGTATAAGTCTTTTATCTCCTTGATTAAATTTATTCCTAATATTTAATTATTTTTGATGCAATTGTAAATAGAATTATTTTCTTAATTTCCCTTTATCACAGTTCATTATTAGTGTATGAAACAACAGATTTCTGTACATTGATTTTGTATCCTGTAACTTTACTGAATTCATTTATTAGTTCCAAAAGTTTTTTGGCACAGTCTAGAATTTTCTTCCCCAGTGGCTCAGCGGTAAAGAATCCGCCTGCAGTACAGGAGACAAAGATTCAGTCTCTGAGTAGGGAAGATCCCTTGGAGAAGGAAACAGCAACCCACTCCAGTCTTCTTGCCTGGGAAATCCCATGGACATAGGAGGCTGGTGGGCTACACAGTCCATGGGGGTGCAAAAGAGTCGGACAATGACTTAGTAACTCACATTATCTGTAATAGTGACAGATTTACTTCTTCCTTTCCAATTTGGATGCCTTTTTACTTTTTTTTGTTATATAATTGTTGTGACTAGGACATCCAATACTTTGTTGAATAAAAGCAGTAAGGATTGGCATCCTTGTTTTGTTTCTAACCTTAGAGGAAGCACTCTCAGCTTTTCACTGTTGAGTATGATGTTAGCTATAGGTTTGTCATATATGGGCTCTATTATGTTGAAGTACATTTCCGCTATACCCACTTTGTTGAAAGATTTTATCATAAATGGATGTTGACTTTTGTCAAATGCTTTTTTCCAACTAATGAAATGATCATATAATTTTATACTTCATTTTGTTATTGTAGTATATCATGTTGACTGATCTACATGTTGAATGATCCCTGCTTCCTTAGAATAAATCCCACATTATCGTGGTGTATGATCCTTTGAACATATTGTTAGATTTGATTTGTTAATATTTTCTTGAGGAGTTTTCTATCTTTGTTCATCAAAGATATTGGCCTGTAATTTTCTTTTTTTTATGATTTCATTGTTTTTGGAATTAGGATAACACTGGCTCTGTAAAATGCATTTGGAAGGTTTTCTACCTTTTCAATTTTTTGGAAGAGTTTGAGAAGAATAAGCATTCAAGTTTCTTTAAATGTATTATAGAATTTTCCAGTGAAGCTGTTTGGTCCTGGGCATATGTTGTTAGGAGTTTTTTGATTATTGTTTAAAATTCCTTGTTAGGTAATTGGCCTATTCAGATTTTCTATTTCTTCATGATTCAGTTTTAGAAAACTATATGTTAATGGAAATTTATCCAATTTTTTTACTTTGTCCTGTTTGTTGGTGTATAATTGCTTGTAGTAGTCTCATGATCCTTTGTATTTCTGTGATATAAGTTGTAACTTGTCTTTCATTTCTGATTTTATTTATTTGAGCCCTCTCTTTTTCTTGGTTAATCCAGGTAATAGCTTATTGATTTGGTTCATTTTTTTCAAAAACAGCTCTTTGATTCATTGGTATTTTCTATTTTTTTAAGACCCTATTTCATTTACTTCCACTCTGATCTTTATTTCCTTCACTTGCTTTTCCTTTTCTAGCTCCTTTAGGTGTAAATTTAGATTGTTTGCTTGGAATTTTTCTTGTTTCTTGAAGAAAGTTTTGCTCTGAACCTTCCTCTCAGAACCACTTTTGCTACATCCCACAGATTTTGATATGTTGAATTTCTATTCTCTTTAGTCTCTAGGTTTCTTATTTTGCCTTTGATTCTGTTGTTGATCTCTTGGTTATTCAATAGCACATTGCTTAATCTCCAGACTTGTGTGATTTTTTTTTCCACTTTTTTCTTGTGATTGATCTCCAATTTCATACCATTGTAGTTGGAGAAGATGCTTGATATTTCAATATTCTTGAATTTATTCAGACTTGTTATCTAGCATGTAATCTCTCTTAGAGAATGTTCCATATGTACTTGATAAGCATCTATACTCTGCTGTTTTTAGGAGGAAAATTCTCTATATACCTAGAGATTTAATGTACACCTAGAGATTCAATGAGATTTAATGTATCATTTAGTTTGATGTTTATTGATTTTCTGTCCCAATGATCTATTCATTAATGTAAATGGAGTGTTATAAAGTCCTCTACTACTATTGTATTGCTTTCAATTTCTCCCTTAACTCTGTTAATATTAACTTTATACATCATGGTATCCTTTGGTTGAGTGCATATATATTTATAAACATTAAATCTTCCCATTCAAGGGATGTCCCCTTGAATATTTGGCTGGCTCCCCAAATATTTGCAGGGCCTGGTGGACTATGAGACTTGGCTGAGATGCAGGGGTGGGTGGGATTCTTAGCAAGGCTTGGGGATTGGAGCTAACAGGTTAGATGGTGATTTCCAAAATGGTACCTGTCAATGGAAGTATTAGCAAGCTGGCCTGAAGTCAAAAAATGATCCTCACAGGGAGTATTCCTGTCTCAGTTCTCAGGGAGTATTCCTCTCCAGCAGATGCTTCAAGTCTAGTAGGTGGGTTCTTTTCACGTGTGTGTGTGTGTGTGTGTGTGTGTGTGTGTGTGATCGCAGTCACTTCAGCCATGTCAGACCCTGTGACCCTATGACTGTAGCCTGCCAGGCTCCTCTGTCCATGGGATTCTTCAGGCAAGAATACTGGAGTGGGTTACCATGACATTCTTCAGGGGATCTTCCCAACCCAGGGATCGAACCCAGGTCTCTTGTGTCTTCTCAATTGCAGGTGGAGCCACAGGGGAAGCCCTTACCTATGCCCCACACATTTTTAAATCTAGTGTTTTTACACTGGTTTTTTATTAGATGAATCTAGATACAAGCCCTTGTAAAGCAGATTTCCATTTCCTGTAGTTCTATGGCTTTCCTGGATGTATTCCCAGTTGGCTTTCAAAGCCAGGTGCTTGGGGCCTCATCTTTCCTGTACAGAATCAGAGGGTTGGGGCACCTGATATGGAGTTTGGACCCCTGGCTCCTCAGGGAATCCAAGTGTCCTTTCACCCTTTATTATTATAGAGACTCTGTTCATCAAGTTTTCTGGTCCCTTTGAGAGGGAATTATTCTACATGTGGTTATAGATTTGTTGTTTGCACAGGAGGTTCAGGATCTTTCAATGCTGCCATCTTGAGCCCTCTCCCCAGCAATATTCAATTTAACAAGGTAAATATTGAATACTAGAATCAATATATGAAAGAAACAAATACATATGTTTAACATTTAAATAACAGCTAACATTTATATGCATAACTAGAAACTGTCATAAGCACATGTATTAATTCTTTAAACACACACACAAAAACAAATAACAACTATGAAGCAGGTGCTATATCTATTCTCATTTTATGTTAATAGATGGGGAAACTGTGGCATAAAAAAGTGAATGAACTTGTTAAAGATCATAACGTCAGTAATTAGCAGAACTGAGGCTCGAACCTATGCATCCTGTTTCTCTAGCCCACATCCCATCATTATACCAACCTTTCTGTACTTTCTTCACGGCCTCAATGAGCAGTTCACATGATAAAGGGCTAAAGGAGCTCAGAAAATGAAGAAATCAACATGGACTTGGAAAGGAAGGGAGGATGCAGGGAAGAGGTGAACTTGACCTGGATCTAGAGGGACAAAGATGGGAGAGTAGGGGAAGGCAGCAGGGGCAAAGAGGAGAACTGCCCATGTTGCTGTGCAGGGACTGGAGTGAACACAGCCTGCCCTGGGCAGGAGGTCTCCCTGAAACACAGCAAAGGAGCCCCTACTCCTCTACTTGGTACACTCCTCAGTGTTTCAAAGTCAAGTGTCTGAAATCTGAATAAAGAAAAGTTAAATTGAAACTATAAAACCCTGATGACTTGAACAGCAGAAGAATATATCAAGATATGATTGATGTTGATTCCATTTGCCTTTTGCTCAGACACATATGGGCAAAAAGATCTCACCCAGGCAATTCCCTTTCCCCTAAGCTTGCCTACCTGGTGTTACCACCCCTGTCACCAGGGCTCTTTAAGTACCTGGAGCAAGACCACCTCTTCCTATAGTCTCAACTCTGACCTGCTTCCTAGGTACCCAGAACATAGAGGCTACCTTGTGATGCATATCAGTATCCTTTCTTGGTGTCTCCTCTACTGTTCCATCCATGTAGAACATAGGACAGGCTGGCTCAACCAGGTCTTTCTCTATCCCACTTGCAAGCTTGTATAACTGGGGAAGTAATTTAGGTTGGGTATTGTTTTACAGATCCAGGCAGCTTAGATTTAGGATAGGGAGAAGACCTTAACAAGGCAACTTTCTCCAATCCAGCTCTCCATCTAAGGCCTTGCATAGCCTACTCATCACTCCTCCCTGATCCTCATTCACATGCTCTGTAGCAACCTGTAATAACAGCAGTAAATTCAGAAGCTCTCAAGCACACAAGGTTCTATGCACTGAGTTCATGTAGAGGCCAAGGAAGACATTTGGCAGCCTGGGCTTCCTGCAGACCACAGCTTCTCCTGAAATAGATTACCTCCCTGCAGCGTTGCCCTTACTGTGGTCAAAGGCCTGCAGCAGAGTAAGTGGCCTAAGGAAACACAACACCATCCACAGGGACATAAGCAGTGTTGATACAGGAGAAGAGAAACAAACATCCAGAGACAGCCCATTGCTCTGGCTCCAACTCCTCAAGCCCTTCGTATGTAAGGCAGGAGAGTTGACTGTCAGATTTGCAAGGAGCAAAAAGTGAATGTCAGTCATTCCTGCATGATTTGGCCAAACATCTTCAAAAATTCACTTTTCCTACAAGAATCTCACTTTGGGGGAATCAAGCTTTATTTCCCTTGGAACTCCAATTTTTACATTGAGGTGAACATAATAGGATATTTATTAAAATTCAAAAATTTAATGCTTCACCTCTGGGTAATTGGGTTTTGTTTTTAAATTCCAAAGCTCATGCACACTAAAAGTTCCTGAGGAGACAGCTATAACTAAGATTTCACAGTGAAAATATGAATCACAGTGGTTCTTAGCACTAAGTACACATAACATAGAAACAATCATTATTCAGATAACTGTCAGAGTCTTAATGTTTGCATAAAATGTCTATTATTACTGTATAAGTTAGGAATCCATAATAATCAAGCCTATACTTTTTCAAATGAATATTTATTTTGGTTATATAATTTTTAAAATTTTCTCTTAATATCCTTCTGGATCTAACAGTTCCATTTTAAAACATAATATAAAAAGCCTAAGTAGAAAAGTCACAAAAGAAACTAGAAACTCCATTCCCAGCCATATAGTTCATACATATATTCACATATTTAATTACATTTATTTTTATTTTACTTATACTTTCCAAACTAACCATTTACCATTAAGAAAGCAATGTTATAATAGCAGTTTGCTAGGTTTTCATTATCTCTGTGTACAATGCCTTGATTGCAGAAGGATCTCTCTGAGTCTTTTGCCCTAAGCTCTCAAAGTAATGCGCTCTTAATATTACAGGGGCTACTGGGCATGGTAAACCTAAAAGATAAGGCACCCTAGGCCTTGGGTACCTCAGCCATAAGATACTCATCATAATTCCTGCCTTACAAGGTTGAGGGCAGGATTTCAATGAGGAGAGGTATATAAGATTGTCAACAGAGTGTCCAGCTCATAAAGGCACCCAAAGTCATCACCACTGTAAGAGTGACCACAACTCAGGTGAAAATATCAAGACCCTATGACTTATCCTTCAGGGCTCAAAAAAAAAAAAAAAAATGAAGTTCATCTAAGATAAGGATAAGAAAGGGCTTCATTTCTCTCAAGTTCTATTATCTCCCTCCTTCCTGGAAGAGAGCAAGATATTTTCCCAGAATACAAAGTTTTAATCTGGCTTTTAGCAGTCTTCTTGTTCATGGGGCTCCTTTAATTCAGCTTGGATACTGAAAGCAAATACTCAAATGCAGGTTGTCCGTGCACAAGGGAGCCAGCTGAGGAGGAACTGAGGGGCTGAGAGGACTGCGATCCAGTTCATGCTCAGTTTGACAACCTGTGTGCTCCAGTACTGACTGCGTCTGCCCTAGAGAAGGTAGCCTTTTCTCAGTTGGCCCCAAACAGTAAACAGTGTCCTGACTAAAGCACCATCCACCTACCACATCTCATGCCCACAGAGCTTTCTCTCCTTAGTGTAAATTTTGCTATTGACCAGCAGCAGCCCTGATCCAGTCACATATGGCTATGAGAGTTGGACTATAAAGAAAGCTGTGTGCTGAAGAATTGATGCTTTTGAACTGTGGTGTTGAAGAAGACTCTTGTGAGTCCCTAGGACTGCAAGGAGATCCAACCAGTCAATCCTAAAGGAAATCTGCTACTGCTGCTGCTAAGTCACTTCAGTCGTGTCCGACTCTGTGCGACCCCATAGACGGCAGCCCACCAGGCTCCCCCGTCCCTGGGATTCTCCAGGCAAGAACACTGGAGTGGATTGCCATTTCCTTCTCCAATGCAAGAAAGTGAAAAGTGAAAGGGAAATCGCTCAGTCGTGTCCGACCCTCAGCGACCCCATGGACTGCAGCCTTCCAGGCTCCTCCATCCATGGGATTTTCCAGGCAAGAGGACTGGAGTGGGGCACCACTGCCTTCTCCGAAAGGAAATCAGTCCTGAATATTCATTGGAAGGACTGACGCTGAAGCTGAAACTCCAATGCTTTGGCCACCTGATGTGAAGAACAGACTCATTGGAAAAAACCCTGATGCTGGGAAACACTGAAGGCAGGAGGAGAAGGGGATGACAGTGGATGAGATGGTTGGATGGCATAGCCAACTCGATGGACATGAGTCTTAGTAAGCTCTAGGAGTTGGTGATGGACAGGGAAGCCTAGCGTGCTGAAGTCCCCATGGGGTTGCAATGAGTTGGACACGACTGAGAGACTGAACAGAACTGAACTGAAACAGCTTCACTGTCCTAATGACTTCCAGAACTTGTTAAATATCATGTTTCCATTTTCTTTGCAGCCAATTTCATTTTCTCACTGCCATACTATCACAGCGTTGCTATATTTCTAGTCATCAAACCATGTGCAAAGTAACTTAATGTTCAATTTAAAAAATAGTGTTTTTTCTGTCTCAGCTAAGTTTTCAGGCAGATTTAGCACAGTTTTGCACAGTAGGCATTCAATTCATCAAAATGAAATATTTAGAATCCTAATTATATATATATCCCTTTACAAACCATACTGATAGACATCAGGGCCCAATTTGAGACTGTTATTTTAACAAATACATTTTTTCTCTCCTAAACTAAGTACAAGCTCAGCTATAAGCCTTCTGAAAATTGTCCAACCTGACATTTCCCAATCCAAGAGATTTCCATACACGAAACTGGATTGTCATCAAGCGTGACCAACCAGTCCAATCTTCCTAGTACTGAGCAGCCTGCTGGGACATAGGACATTCAGGGTTCAACATGGAAATGCCCTGGGAAAGCAGGAGTAGAAGGTCACCCCATATGCCATTGTCTAGCAGGTTGGTAGAGGACAGTGGAATAAAATGTTAAGGAGTAACCAAACCACAAATTCTGCAAAATTAAAAGGAAAAAAATTAGCTTTTCCTTTGCTCTAGACACACACATGCAAACACACACACACACACACACACACACAGAGAGTCTTAATTCATGACTTGCTATTCCTCATGAGTAAGAGTTTAATCAAAAAGAAGTGTTTCTCTGGTGGAAGATATCTACTAATTGGTTGAACTGTTAATTCTGAAAACAGGAGAACTAGAGTTTTCTCACCCACATTTTCTAGCAGTCAGATAAATTTTTTCTGCTTGGATGAGCCAATATAAGTTATTTTTTATAGTATCATTTTGTTAAAACAACAAAAAGGAGAGGAGGACAGAAAGAAGCAAGAGTTTAGCAATCACTAAAACTATACAGAGTCCCCTATCTGTACAGTCAGTGGAATTGTAATTACTGTAATTACTGGGCTATATAAAGCTTCCAGTGCACAGTATGGAGGTAAGCTGCTCACCAATCAGCAACAGGGCGTCATCTTCTCACAAGCAAAGAGAGATCTATAGATTCACCTTGTGAAAACAAATCTGAGACACTCTGAGAGATTTACACTAGTGTCTCTTTTTTATAAATGCTAAATTTTAAAAGAGCAGAGTACAGTATTGGCTTGGATACTATGAGACACACAAAATCATGGGTTTCTCATGTGAGAGATAATTTATATAACCCTGAGCACTTTTTTTCTGAATAGCAATTGGCATCATGCATCAAAGCCTAAAACATTTCCTCAACCTTTAGTAATCACACTCAAATCAGAGGCACACAAAAAGAATTATTAGTAAAAATCTGGAAGCAACCTATATATAAGGGAATGCTTAAATAAATTTTAGCATAACCATGTAAGGGAATAATACCACTAAATTATTTAAAATTACATTTAGAAGAATATTTAAAGAGATGTGTAAACATTCATTATACATTCTTAAATAAAAAGAACATAACCAAAAATAAAAGAACAGGCGGCATTATACAATATGAATTCAGTTGTTAAAAGGTCAAAAGACTGGTAAGCTGTTACAGACTGCATGCTTGTAATCCCCCAAATTCATACTGAAACCCTAATCTCCAGTGAGATGGTATTTGGAAAGGAAGACTTTGGGAGGTATCTAGGTCATGACAGTGCAGCCTCCATAATGGAATTAGTTCCCTTATAAGAAAAGACATGAGAAAGCTTCTCTCTTTGCTTTTTGTCTTGTGAGAATACAATGCAAAGATGACCATCTGCAAATGAGTAAGAGCCCTCACCAAGAACTAAATCTGCCAGCACTTTGATCTTTGATTTCCCAGCCCCCAGAACTGTAAGAAATAAAGGTCTATAGCTTAAGCCACCACGTCAACTGTTGGTGGTTATGACAGTTCTGACAACTGTTATGGTTGTTGTTTAGTCGTGTTGCAAGGTCATGCCAGACTCTTTTGCAACCCTGTAGACTGTAGCCTGACAGGCTCCTCTGTCCAAAGGATTTTCCAGGCAAAAATTCTGAGCAGGTTGCCATTCCCGTCTTCAGGGGATCTTCCTGACCCAGGGATCAAACCTGCATCTGCGGCACTGGCAGGCAGATTCTTTACCATTGAGCCACCAGGGAAGCCTGATTAAGGCAGTAGCAAAATATTAATAGAGGCTGTCCTTGGATATGATATTATGCATCCTTTAATTTCTTTTCCATAATTTTCTGTAGTTCAAAACTTTTCAACAGTTAATAAAAAATATTTTACAATCAGAGAGAAGTCAGTGAATTCTATTATTTAAACAAAGTGTTTTTAAAAGTAAGTCAAAAAATATGAAAAGATAGAATTTTCAAAACAGGAATGAGAATTAAAGGCTAAAGAGCAGACAAAAGTGAAATCATTTGGGCTACATCAGTAATTCTTAAGGAGCTATTACAGCATAATAAATGTTCAATAACCAAGGTTCATAGTGATTACCCTAACCTAGTGCTATGGAGTAATCTCTAGGATATATTATTCAGTGAGAAAAAAGTATAAAATATGCTACCATTTATTTAAGATGGGAAGAAAGATATTTATTTTAAATTAGAGCAAAAGCAAACTGAAAAGAGAAGGAAAAGGAGATGAAGAAGAAAAGAGAAGAAAGAGTTACCTACAGATGGAGGGAGGCAACGGGGTAGAAAGCATTGGACAGATCTCCCTGAATAGACACTGCCTTGTAGATTCAGAAGGAGTGTTTACATGATTATAAAACAAAATCAAAGGCAAGAAAAAAAACAAACCCTAAAAATCAAAAGCAGCATGACACAAATGAGCCATAACTTTACAAAAGGAATTATATCAAGTGAGCCTAAAACAGCACTTTTACTGTATATATCTCATGCCCACACACTCGGTCACTTCGGTCATGTCTGACTCTTTGCAACCCTATGGACTGTAGCCCACCAGGTTCCTCGGTCCATGGGATTCTGCAGCCAAGAATACTGGAATGGGTTGCAATGAACTCCTCCAGGAGATCTCAACCTAGGGGTCAAACTCATGTCTCTTATGTCTCCTGCATTGGCAGTGGATTCTTTACCACCAGTGAAGCCCACACATCTCATACATATACTTGAAAAACAAAGAGTATTATTAAAAACTCACAAACTACTTTTAATAATCATGTTGTCCTAGGTAACATTGGTTTTGTTGTTTTCAGACTGTCATGTGAATAATGTGGGGCAAAACAAATATTAATACATAATTATGCTATGTCCTTAGGAACTAAAATTTTCAGTGGCAGAGAGGGAGACAGAGATGCACCATGGGCTAGGTGAGGTCAAAATCCTTGTAGTTCTAAATGTGAATCAAAAGTATTAGGATGAACTCATTACCTAGTTTCATATTTGAAAGATAATTGATTTTGACAGAACTTGCCACTGGAAAGTCCTAGAAACACTATAATTATTCAGTAGCAATGAGCACTGCAAAAGCCTTAATTTTGGTCCTAAACATCACTCCCATCTTGGAAGAACCAAAAGCACTTGGAGGAATGACTAGTGTAGAAAATGGATAAGATAAACATGGAATGTCTGGAACATCAGGGAAGACAACTGAGGCCACATCAAAAGGACAGAGGAACCAACCTGAAGCAAGCTTCCACTGACCACAGAAGGACATTAGAACATCAACAGATGATGCTCAAACAAACTCTAGTAAGTCCATACATCCATACCATGTAATACTACACAGCAATAGAAAGGAACACACTATTGATACACACACCAACTTGGATGGATCTCAAAGACATTATACTAAAAAGAAAAATCGTAAAAGGCCAAATGCTACATAATTTTATAGTAGAGTGTTCCCCAAATGGCAATGTTATAGAGATAAAAAATATACTAGTGATTGCCAGGGGTTTGGGGTTGGTGGCAGGGTAGAAGGTAAGTACAATTATAAGAGACAGCATAATAGGCATCTTTGTATTGACATGGATAATTGGGTATCTTGATTGTGATGGTGCTTATATCAATCTACAGACACAATAAAATGACTTAGAACTATATACATGCATCAATGTCAATCCTAGATTTAATATTGTAATTTAGTTATTTACAGTGTAATCTTTTCCACTGGTTATGTATGGATGTGAGAGTTGGACTGTGAAGAAAGCTGAGCGCCGAAGAATTGATGCTTTTGAACTGTGGCGTTGGAGAAGACTCTTGAGAGTCCCTTGGACTGCAAGGAGATCCAACCAGTCCTTCTGAAGGAGATCAGCCCTGGGATTTCTTTGGAAGGAATGATGCTAAAGCTGAAACTCCAGTACTTTGGCCACCTCATGCGAAGAGCTGACTCATTGGAAAAGACTCTGATGCTGGGAGGGATTGGGGGCAGGAGGAGAAGGGGACGACCGAGGATGAGACGGCTGGATGGCATCACGGACTCGATGGACGTGAATCTGAGTGAACTCTGAGAGATGGTGATGGACAGGGAGGCCTGGCGTGCTGCGATTCATGGGGTCGCAAAGAGTCGGACACGACTGAGCGACTCAACTGAACTGACGGAACTGGGTGAAGGGTAAAAGGGACCTCTTCGTACTATCTTTGGATCTTCCTGTTATTCTTATATGTATTTTAAAACAAACAAAAAAAAAATTTAGAAATATCAAATTAATTCTAAAGTCCATGCCTGTTTCCCTGTGTCATGCTGCCTCACTGAAGAGCACTAAGCTCAAAGTATGACAGGTGGTGCTCTTCCCTGGTGGCTCAAAGGAGCAGAAAGAGTCTGGTGCAATGCAGGAGACACGGGTTCGATCCCTGGGTGGGGAAGATCCCCTGGAAAAGGAAATGGCAACCTACTCCAGTATTCTGGCCTGGAAAATCCCAAGGACAGAAGAGCCTGGCAGGCTACAGTCCATGGGGTGGCAAAGAGTTGGACACGACTGAGTGACTTCACTCACTCACGCATGATAGGTGTTAAAACATCATAGATTCAGCATCTGCAGTTAATTTATTTTGAGAAGCTTAGTACAAGTTGGATTTGGTTACTGCTGTCAGCAAATGAATCTTCGGAACTCCTGGCTTCCTTCCCTTAATATACCAGATTTGGGATTCAACTGCCCAGATGGTTTACAACTGAACTCAGTAGAAACTTTGACTTCCAAGAAGCAAAGTCAAAATTATTTATATCACTCTTCCCAAGAGCATTCAGAAACTCAACCTAAGACCCGCAAAAAATAGAAGAGAGAAGATGTGTAAAATTGAGATAAGCATGGTTATTCTAAACCAGAGAGAAGAAATTTAAAGAAAACCTTCAAATGTCTGAACCTAAATGATACTGACCAAAACTCCACATAAACCTCAACAGCTAAACATGTCCATATATATATATATATATATATATATAATCTCTCACGCCAGGATGTTGCTGAAAAGTGCCACTGAATGTACTGTACAATCATCTCTTTTAGATAATTTAAGTTCATGGAAAGCAGAAAGTCCAACAAAAGATGAGAAATAAAAAGAATTTAACATACCTGAAAAAAGCAAAGCTTGCAAATAACCTCTCTTAACTATTTAAAAACTGCAATGTTTTCACTAACAGGGGAGCTAGTTGGTTATTAAATTGAAAGCAATTAATTTCTTGTCACTTTAAACAGAAAAAATACAGTATTGGTGTGATAGAATGGTTAGAAAAAGAAACATCCAGTCAATTTTTCATTTTTTTCTTTTTCTGAGTAAAATATGGGATTTCCAGAGCAGTTTTATTACTACAGATAAGCGGAGAAGGCAATGGCACCCCACTCCAGTACTCTTGCCTGGAAAATCCCATGGACGGAGGAGCCTGGTAGGCTGTGGTCCATGGGGTTGCTAAGAGTCGGACACGACTAAGTGACTTCACTTTCACTTTTCATTTTCATGCATTGGAGAAGGAAATGGCAACCCACTCCAGTGTTCTCGCCTGGAGAATCCCAGGGACGGGGGAGCCTGGTGGGCTGCCGTCTATTGGGTCGCACAGAGTCAGACACAACTGAAGTGACTTAGCAGCAGCAGTTAGAGAAAAAGAAGGCTAAAAAGAAAATCTGAACCTCAAATGTTTGTAAATTCTTAAAAGTTTGAGCAAAACTAACATTAAAAAATTTCAGCCATATTTTCTCATCTTAGCAGATATATATAGTTTCTCTTATTAGAACGTATACTCAATACATCACATCCAAACATTACAATTATAACAACAAAAAAAAGATGGCCTTGTCTCTCCTTTTAACCCTACATTAGTCCTAAATTGCTCTGAACAAATTCATATCTGTTCACTTTCTAATGTTAAGATATATTCCAGACTAGGGTCAAGAAGAAATGTTTCATTTAATTATTTTTTTACCCTTTTTCTCACTCTGCTAAAGATACACTGCTCATACACACCTTGGTGTGAATGGCATATAAGATTTCTGGTTCTAGAGACATAGACCTGTATTCAAATACTGACTCTGCTATTTCCTAGCTCTGAGCTGAACTTGTGAGGATTAAGAAAGAAAATACAGTGAGCACACTTAGCATAAGGCATGCCACACACACACACACACACACACACACATGGGACAAGGGGATCATATCATTTTCTAATACTGTTATTGCAAATGACAGGTTATAGTGAACACAGAGAAATTTCCAACTCAATAGTTACATAGAGAATGTATTAACAAGTCCCTTGTTTTGTTCAGATATGTCATGCTATTTTTAATAAAACTCCAGAATTTTTTTTCCTTTCTATTATAAACAGTACTTTCCATTGCCATTTGGAGAAACTACTCTTTAAAAAGAGTAATTGGGCATAGGATGAAAAGATCATCTCTTCACAATATACACTTTTATTTTTAAACTAAAATGTATTCACAGATACATTTTAGTGAAACTTAGTTCAACTCAAGGAAAAACTTTCCAGTGATATTTTTGAGAGTATCATTCAACAACATAAAAATAAATGAACTAGGGCTATTTTGTTGGCACTAAGATTCAGAAAACCAATTCCCATGCACAGTACAGAACAGTCTGTATTCTAGAATTTAAAATTGCCTTATTTATTTTTATGTAATTTTTTCTGTGTTTCTCTATTCAAATGCAATGGGATAGTATTCCTTATTTCCAAATTTACTTTAGAAAGAAAAACCTTCCAGGAAGACACAATATTAAAACAATGCAATGCATGAAGATCTTTATGCTTAAAGATTAGTTTTTGCTTTGCCACTTAAATTAAAACTTGTTAAAAAAAAAAGGAACAAAATTTCATTCTATGCTATGCACCTATGATTCTCAAAAAAACTTTCACAAATCTGACAGCTATTTTTAGAAGTGCAAATTACTGTTTTAAGGACCATTATTTCCTATTGGAAACAAAACTGTCAACAAAAAAAGACAAAGTCTTGTAGGCAATATAGCAAGTAATACTACTGAGAAGCTTGGTAAATGAGAATAATTATTTATTGAAAATAGTTTTTAAGGGTTATTCTGTATATGCTGACAACATTGATGGGGAATCACAATTCCAAGGTTAAAATCTAGCAAATTCAAATTTTCTAAATCAGTTCCCTCCTTTATAAGCAAAGCAGTACAACTTCATGGGGTCACAAAGAGTTGGACACAACTGAGCGACTAACCCTTTCACTTTACAGCACCTACAGAAAGTGAACAAAGCATTCTTTTACCTCATGTTTATTATGATCTAAAACTGTAGACTATGTTATATAGTAGGATTGGTTGCTTGGTTTTTTTTTAAAAAAAAGGTCCACTTTACTCAGCTCCCAAAACTCCATTATTATCCATTGACCAATCCACAGCTACTGAATTTTACTAAGCACCATCTGCCATCTGCTCAAGTCACTCAGCTAAAACTTCTACTAAAGTCCCTAAACAATCTAATAGTCTAACGCAGGGGTCCCCCACCTCCAGGCCATACACTGGTACTGTTCTGTGGCCTGTTAGGAAGTGGGCCACACAGCAGGAGGTCAGCAGATGGTAAGCAAGCTTTACAGCTGCTCCCTATTGCTCACATTACACCCCATCACTCATGCTCTTCCCCATTGATGGAAAACTGTCTTCCATGAAGCAGGTCCCTCATGTCAAAAAGGCTAGAGACTGCTGGGCTAACCCATGTGGAACATCTTGCCTATATATGGCAGTATTCATCAATCTTTCTTAGAAATCTCTACACCCTTGGGTTCCCCCTAAACATTTCTCCATTTCTCCTGAAACTCTTCTACAGCCTTTCTTCTCCTGTCCGCCCCTAATAACGCCACTCCCAGACTTCTTTCACTATACCGTATTTCATTGTCAAATTAATAAACACGATCACTAAATGATTTCATTCAGTTTCACAACTTTAGATTTTACAGACATGCCAATGCCTCCCAATAGCGGTCGATCAGTACACTGCTCTGGTGGGGAGGTGAGAAGATAGACAGAAAGACTTGAGTTGTATTATTTGTTGATTTATGTGGTGTAAACACTGCCTCCATGACTTTTGTTCAAGCCGTCCACATGATGGCATTAAAATGGAATTGAGAAGAAATGTGCAAACTGGGCTTGCTGAATTAGCAGGACACTCCCTTCTCTGGTGAGCTTCCCTGATGGCTCAGATAGTAAAGAATCTGGCTGCAATGCAGGAGACCTGGGTTCTATCTCCGGGTGGGGAAGATTTCCTGGAAAGGGAATGGCAATCCACTCCAGTATTCTTGTCTGGAAAATCCTATGGACAGAGGAGATTGGCGGGCTACAGTCCATGGGGTTACACAGAGTCGGACAGGACTGAGCGACTGGCAATTTCACTTCCTTCTCTTCTCTGGCACATATCTGCTCTCCAACCTGTACCTCCTGCCAGGCACTATCCCTGAGCTTCGGTTTCACACATCGAACCATCTCTCCCTGGATTAGGATTTTCACAATATCAACTTGAGAAAGACTAGGACCTGTGACTCTTTGCTCTAGTGCTTGCACCTTGAAAAGCATCTCCTTGAGCAACAAAATACAACAAAACTATACATGAATGTGCTGTTGGGGCAAATTATGAACAACAAGATACAAAAAGACAAAAATAAAACCAACTTCCACTTCTAAGGTGGTTGTTGTTCAGTTGCTCAGTAATGTCCAACTCTTTGAGACCCCAAGGACTGCAGCACGCCAGGCTTCCCTGTCCATCACCAACTCCCAAAGCTTACTCGAACTCATGTCCATCGAGTCAGTGATGCTATCCAACCATCTCATCCTCGGTCACGCCCTTCTCCTACAGTCCTCAATTTTTCCCAGCATCAGGGTCTTTTCCAATGAGTCAGTTCTTTGCATCCTCTGTCCATGGATTTTCCAGCTTCAGCGCTGCCAGGTCTCCGTTACCCACGTCCCCACCCAGGCAGTGTGGCCCCTCATCAGGAAGCTCCAGTCTGGGCCTTTCCTAAGTCAGGTGCCACCAGTTACAGGACAGAGCAGCTACCTAGTGCTGCTTTGCATGTGCAATCTCTTTCACTGCTTACTCATAACAACCTGTGAAGGTTATGACTATCCTCACCTCACAGATGAGAAAACTAAGGCTCAATAAGTTGACAAAGCTGCTAAGTAAAAAAGCAGGAAAATAATAGCTATATTTTATGATTGATTATACCCTTCCATCTAGTACCCATTCTCCCTATTTTCTTAGTAACAGCAACAAGTTTTATTAGACTCACTGACCAACTAAAAGAAGAACATTTCCCTCCCTTATGTGTGGCGTGTGACTAATGAGATATAAGCACAAATGTTAGGAGGACCTACTAAGAAATCTTAAGGAGCAGAGAAGAATCTATGTGCATCGGTCCTGACTCCTTGAACTTGGGTGTAATGGCCAGAGAGCTAGCAACTATTTTAGACTATAAGTGAAGTCATTCAGCCATGTCTGACTCTTTGTGACCCCATGGACTATACAATCCATGGAATTCTCCAGGCCAGACCACTGGAGTGGGTAGCCTTTTCCTTCTCCAGGAGATCTTCCCAACCCAAGGATTGAACCCAGGTCTCCCACATTGCAGGTGGATTCTCTACTAGCTGTCATCAGAGAAGCCCTGAGACTACAAGGGTGGGCCCCATAACCTAGCAGTCAAAGAACAGAGGCCTTGGGAATTCCCCGGTGGTCCAATGGTGAGGACTCCACACTTCCACCACAGCAGGCAGAGATTCCATCTCTCGTCGGGGAACTAATATCCTGCAAGCCACACAGTATGACCAAAGAAGAAGAGGAAAAACAGAGAACTTCAAAAAACTTGGCAAAACAAAAAGAATTAGACAACTTTATGGCACCATAATACCAGCCCTACAAGTGCCTACTTCTAGACTTCATTTAAATATAAGAAAAATAAGCTACTATCTTGCTTAATCCGCAGCATGTGTGTGTGTTTAATATATGCAGTTGAACATCTACCAAAAACACCTTTTCCCTAGTGAAATATATACAATATGACTGACCCTGGACCCTGAATTTCTTCTCTCTGCTATCTAACTGTGACAACTTTCACAACATACACGATTTAGAAAACTCAGGAACAGAGATTTTTAATACTTCCCTGAATACTGGAAACATAAATGAAATGCTGGATGTTTTAAAATTAAGTGATAATTATCTTCCAGGATTGTTATGATGAATAAATGAGTAAATGTACCCCTTTCTGTCTGCTCTGAAGTCAGTCATTAACCAACAGCTTGCTCAGTTACCAAGGAAATGGTATGACCTTGCTTGAATTCTCACATCTCTATCTCACAGCAACAACTGTTTTCTTGAAAATGTTGTTGACTATGATAGGATCTCAAGGAAAGAATACTGAAGTGGTTTGCCATTCCCTTCTCCAGTGGACCACATTCTGTCAGACCTCTCCAACATGACCCCACCCGCCTTGGGTGGCCCCACCCCACGAACAGTATGAAAAGGCAAAATGATAGGATACTGAAAGAGGAACTCCCCAAGTCAGTAGGTGCCCAATGATCACTGGAGAAATAATTCCAGAAAGAATGAAGGGATGGAGCCAAAGCAAAAACAATACCCAGTTGTAGATGTGACTGGTGATAGAATCAAGGTCCGATGCTGTAAAGAGCAATATTGCATAGGAACCTGGAATGTCAGGTCCATGAATCAAGGCAAATTGGAAGTGGTCAACAAGGAGATGGCAAGAGTGAACATGTCGACATTCTAGGAATCAGCAAACTAAAATCGACTAGAATGGATGAATTTAACTCAGATGACCATTATATCTACTACTGTGGTCAGGAATCCCTCAGAAAACATGGAACAGCCATCATGGTCAACAAAAGAGTCCGAAATGCAGTACTTGGATGCAATCTCAAAAATGACACAATGATTTCTGTTCGTTTCCAAGGCAAACCATTCACAGTAATCCAAGTCTACGGCCCAACCAGTAATGCTGAAGAAGCTGAAGCTGAACGGTTTTATGAAGACCTAAAAGACTTTTTAGAACTAACACCCAAAAAAGATGTCCTTTTCATTATAGGGGACTGGAATGCAAAAGTAGGAAGTCAAGAAACACCTGGAGTAACAGGCAAATTTGGCGTTGGAATATGGAATGAAGCAGGGCAAAGACTAATAGAGTTTTGCCAAGAAAATGCACTGGTCATAGCAAACACCCTCTTCCAACAACACAAGAGAAGAATCCACACATGGACATCACCAGATGGTCAACACCGAAATCAGATTGATTTTATTCTTTCCAGCCAAAGATGGAGAAGCTCTATACAGTCAGCAAAAACAAGACCAGGAGCTGACTGTGGCTCAGATCATGAACTCCTTATTACCAAATTCAGACTCAAATTGAAGAAAGTAGGGAAAACTGCTAGACCATTCAGGTATGACCTAGATCAAATCCCTTTTGATTATACAGTGGAAGTGAGAAATAGATTTAAGGGCCTAGATCTGATAGACAGAATGCCTGATGAACTATGGAATGAGGTCCGTGACATTGTATAGGAGACAGGGATCAAGACCATCCCCATGGAAAAGAAATGCAAAAAAGCAAAATGGCTGTCTGGGGAGGCCTTACAAATAGCTGTGAAAAGAAGAGATGCGAAGGCAAAGGAGAAAATGAAAGATATACCCATATGAATGCAGAGTTCCAAAGAATAGCAAGAAGAGATAAGAAAGCCTTCCTCAGTGATCAATGCAAAGAAATAGAGGAAATGAACAGAATGGGAAAGACAAGACATCTCTTCAAGAAAATTAGAGATACCAAGGGAACATTTCATGCAAAGATGGGCTCGATGAAAGACAGAAATGGTATGGACCTAACAGAAGCAGAAGATATTAAGAAGAGGTGGCAAGAATACACAGAAGAACTGTACAAAAAAGATCTTCACGACCCAGATAATCATGATGATGTGATCACTAATCTAGAGCCAGACATCTTGGAATGTGAAGTCAAGTGGGCCTTAGAAAGCATCACTACGAACAAAGCTAGTGGAGGTGATGGAATTCCAGTTGAGCTGTTTCAAATCCTGAAAGATGATGCTGTGAAAGTGCTGCACTCAATCTGCCAGCAAATTTGGAAAACTCAGCAGTGGCCACAGGACTGGAAAAGGTCAGTTTTCATTCCAATTCCAAAGTTAGGCAATGCCAAAGAATGCTCAAACTACCACACAATTGTACTCATCTCACATGCTAGTAAAGTAATGCTCAAAATTCTTCAAGCCAGGCTTCAGCAATTCGTGAACCGTGACCTTCCTGATGTTCAAGCTGGTTTTAGAAAAGGCAGAGGAACCAGAGATCAAATTGCCAACATCTGCTGATTCATGGAAAAAGCAAGAGAGTTCCAGAAAAACATCTATTTCTGCTTTATTGACTATGCCAAAGCCTTTGACTGTGTGGATCACAATAAACTGTGGAAAATTCTGAAAGAGATGGGAATACCAGACCACCTATCCTGCCTCTTGAGAAACCTGTGTGCAGGTTAGGAAGCAACAGCTAGAACTGGACATGGAACAACAGACTGGTTCCAAATAGGAAAAGGAGTACGTCAAGGCTGTATATTGTCACCCTGCTTATTTAACTTATATGCAGAGTACATCAGGAGAAACTCTGGGCTGGAAGAAACACAAGCTGGAATCAAGATTGCCGGGAGAATTATCACTAACCTCAGATATGCAGATGACACCACCCTTATGGCAGAAAGTGAAGAGGAGCTAAAAAGCCTCTAGATGAAAATGAAAGAGGAGAGTGAAAGAGTTGGCTTAAAGCTCAATATTCAGAAAACGAAGATCATGGCATCTGGTCCCATCACTTCATGGGAAATAGATGGGGAAACAGTGGAAACAGTGGATGACTTTATTTTTTGGGGCTCCAAAATCACTGCAGACAGTGACTGCTGCCATGAAATTAAAAGACACTTATTCCTTGGAAGAAAAGTTATGACCAACCTAGACAGCATTTTCAAAAGCAGAGATATTACTTTGCCGACTAAGGTCCATCTAGTCTATGGTTTTTCCTGTGGTCATGTATGGATGTGAGAGCTGGACTGTGAAAAAAGCTGAGCACCGAAGAATTGATGCTTTTGAACTGTGGTGTTGGAGAAGACTCTTGAGAGTCCCTTGGACTACAAGGAGATCCAACCAGTCCATTCTGAAGGAGATCAGCCCTGGGATTTCTTTGGAAGGAATGATGCTAAAGCTGAAACTCCAGTACTTTGGCCACCTCATGCAAAGAGCTGACTCATTGGAAAAGACTCTGATGCTGGGAGGGATTGGGGGCAGGAGGAGAAGGGGACAACAGAGGATGAGATGGCTGGATGGCATCAGTGACTCAATGGACGTGAGTCTGAGTGAACTCCGGGAGTTGGTGATGGACAGGGAGGCCTGGAGTGCTGTGATTTATGGGGTCGCAAAGAGTCAGACATGACTGAGCAACTGAACTGAACTGATGATAGGATTAATCAATCCATATTTAACCAAGCGCTTTACCTGAACAAATCTGCATCACCCAACTGCCACTCACATATATCAAGGCTGGCCCTGCTTGATAATCTAAAAGATAACTTAACAGATAAAACAGATAGAATGAATGAATGTCTTTTGAAACCAATCCCTCCCATAAAGACAATAATGTGTCTATCATCACAATGCATAGTGACTCATCTTATAGCCTCTTAGAGAATTTTCTAGTAATTGGGATAAAAAGGTCCTGGGACCAAATTCTAAAGACAGTAATAGACTCAGCAAGTAACTGCTAGAATCAGTACATATGTCATTTGAATTATATTGCTCTTCTTATGAGATGAGATGGAAGGAAAACACGTGTTCATATCTCAAAACTGGCTGAACCAAGCACCAGGCAATACATGAGATAAGAATCTCAATTTATTTATAATCTCAATTACTTAAGGAATATTGCTTTCACATTTATATAAGAAGTGTGACAATAATGAGATGACAAGCTTTTTAATTTGGTTCATAAACTGGCACTGATGGAAAGTTCAAAATAAGACAGAGGAATTGCAAAATGGATGAAACAGGTTTAAAGCCAAGATCATTTATTTGAAAATATATGCCTCTCATTTATATATGTAAGCTCTGGTCTATTAAAACCATATATAATGAACTGTGAAGATCAAGTACTGCTAATTTGGTGACAAAATTAAACACTGAAGAATATGTGTGTTTTCCTGCTATTCCTTGAGTTTTTTAAGGAAGTCTTTCAAATGCGAATATACATTTTATTCAACTACATTTTGGAAAAATTTTTATACTACACTTTGAGACCAGGATTAAAGAGTTGGCTAAAATGAAAACGCTAAGTTTTGGATTACTCATTTACCATTACTTTTGAACTGGCCATCACTTGAAGCTAAAACTGAAGAAACTATTCTCAGTCAATAAAATGTGTGTATTCACAGGGGAGTTTGTGTTATGTGTTAACACCTCATGAGCCTAAAAGTAAAAATAAACCCCATGCCCGCCAAATCACATACTTGGGTCTTTGATGAAGGCAGCAGAGGCAGAGAAAAAAGCAAGAGTAATTGGGCTGCCCAGATGCATTTGTGTTAGTGGAAAAAAAGGACATGAAATTCGAGATTAGTCAGGCTTGACACTACGAAGCTCAGATGGACACCAATGACCATTGAAGGCCTAATACTGTGTCCAGAAGTGACAGGGTCACTAAAGGGAAAGTTGTAACAGAAGAAGGCCTTAATACCGCAAGGAAAGAAGCTATGAATAAATGAGAATGCTTTTTTTGCAAAACAGACAAGTGTAATGGATAATAACTCAAAAGTACTCTTAATTTCTGAGCACATTTTGATCTAAATTAATGACACTGTCATTACCCTAGATAGAGAATGTTCAAACTGTTACCAATGGTTCTCATGTGCTCATATGTTTTTTATCTTCATTGATACCATTATAATATGACTTGGCTTTCCAAACAACAATTTTTTGTTATTTTTAATATATTTTTCCTTCTCTTCTCCTTTTCCATAATCATATATCTATTATCATTTCTTCTCTCACCATCTCTCTTATTTCAGTTTTTCTCCTCAATTCCTCTTATACCTTTTCCTATTGTGTGTTCTATGGCATTCTTGGTTTAAAAAAAATACAAAACTGAGTCTTAAAGACCGAAGGCAGAGGTTAAGAGCCAAAGTTCACCTGAATAGCCTTAGAGGAACAGTCAACATCATTAGTCATTAGTCAAAATGAGATACCACTTCACAGCCACTGGGATGGCCACAATCAAAAAGACAGACAATACAAGTATCACTGAGGATGTAGAGTAACTGAAATCTTACATTACTAGTGAGAAATGTAAACTGGCACAGTCAGTTTGTAAAACACTTTTGCAAAAATGAAAACATGAAATTACTATATAACCCAGTCATTTCCCTTCTAGATATTTATCTACTGCTCCAAAAATAAATAAATAAATAAAAACATATGTCCATATAAATATTTGTATGCAAATGTATATAGCAGTATTATTCATAATGACCCAAAAGGAAGCCATCCAAATGTTCACTGCTTGGTGAATGGATAAACAAGGTGTTTATAAGCAAAATGCAACTGAATACTATTCAACAATAAAAACTAATGAAATAATGAAATATGCTATAAAATGGAAAAACCTCAAAAATATTATCTACTTTAAAGACGTCTGATACAAAGGAAAATTTATTTTATTATTATATTAATGTAAATGTCTAGAAAAGGTAAACTCACAAAGACAGAAAGCAGATGAGAAGTTGCCTGGGACTGGAACTGGACTGACTGCAAATAAACACAAGAAGTCTTTCTGGGGAGGTGGGAATGTCCTAAAACTAGACTGCAGTAATGTCTGCACAACTTAACAAATTTATTTAAAAGATTATAACTGTGTGCTTAAAATAGGTGAATTTTACAGTGTGTAAATTATGCCTCAATAAAGCTTTAAAAATACTCTATCAATTTTTATATGGTGATAAATACTACAATGACAGGTATCTATTCAGTGAATTCCATTGTAAAGTTAGAGATATATTTGAAAAAAAAAAAATATGAAAAAAACAAAATCTGACAACCTGAGTTCAAAAAGGTGTTAAAATGCCCAGGCAGATTCATAGCACATTGGATGTTACACTTTAGTTCTCCTAATATTTATAGAGCAGATTGAAATATCCCCTTCATATGGGATATATACCCCAGTTTATAAGTTCATCAAATTCAAAGCTGTAGGTTATTTATGTAATAACTAAACATTTTTCATATTATTAACATATATTATGAATAGCTTAAAAAGTACTTTCATTTTAAAATCAAGCATTGCTTGCCGCTGACCTAAATTCGGCATTTTTTCAGAAAAATGGCAGCATTCTTTCCATGTTCCCATGTGTATCTTTCTACCTTTGTGATAAACCTTTTCACATCATGCTGTAATGGTCCATCCCATTGACTCACTAATCTTGTATAAATTTCTTGCAGGAGAGACAGTTTTCAATGGATTGTATCACAACTAACAACACATCATTGCTACTCAATGAATCTTGGTTAACCCTTTATGTATGTTTCCTGTGGCTGTGACAACAAATAACCACAAATCTGCTGGCTTAAAACCACAGAAATTTAGTCTCCCACATTTCTGGGGGCCAGAAGTCTGAATTCAAGGTGTTGGCAAGGCCAGTCTCCCTCTGAAGATTCTGGGGGAGAATTCTTCATGTGTCTTCAGCTTCCAGGTGATGTCAACCTTCCTTGTCTTCTTTGGCTTTCAACCACATCACTCCGAGCTCTGCCACTCCAACCTCACAGGACCTTCTCCTCTTTGGTCTCTTATGAGAATGCTTATCATGGGATTTGGGGTCCACCTGGATACTCTGGGATGACCTCATCTGAAGGTAGGTAGATGTGCAAGGACTCATGTCATGAATGGGCTTCCTTGGTGGCTCCGACAGTAAAGAATCTGCCTGCAGTGCAGAAGACATGGGTTTGATCCCTGGGTCAGGAAGATCCCCTGGAGAAGGAAATGGCTACCCACCTCAGTATTCTTGCCTGGAGAATTTCATGGATAGAGGAGCCTGGCAGACTACAGTCCATGGGGTCGCAAAAGAGTTGGACACAACTGAGCAACACTTTTCACAGAGTCCCATTCACAGGTTCCCAGGATTTGAATAAGGATGTATTTTCTAGGAAAGCCACAATCTACTCATTATACTACATAATCTAAAGATTAATTTAAAAGTCTTTTAAAGAACTTGACAATACCCACATTAAAACAAAGTAGTTTTATCACCTTATTGATTAAGTTTTGACTGGAAAATAGTTTCTTTTTTTTCTTCACCTATGTCTTCAACCTAAATCCTGGTAGTAGATTTTATGATGACATTGACTTTGGCCTAAAGGGAAAATATGAAGTGAGCTTTTCCATGACTGAAACAAATATAATTCACTGAAGCACGAGCCAGATATTCTCCCATGGTTTTAGTTCTTTTCAAATCTTCCCTTTTTACTGATAGTAGTTATTTTCTGTGGTTCTTATAACTTTCCAGTGGTGTTTTTCCAAAGAGGCATATTTGAATACAGCTTGGACTGAAATAAAATATTTTAATTAACTGTGGAGCAATATAAAAAGAAATTTTGCTCTTTATCTCAACATTTTATCACAGCCTTCAGGATCAGAAGCACTGTTATCTCAGTCTTTTATATATGTATTAGTTTGTGTTTGGGGAAAGGATGGCCCAGTCACATATATCTAGATCTGAGCCATTGCAGTTTACATGCAATGTAATGGGGATGAAAGGAGAGAACAAAAGAATAACATTATTAAATGTTTTTAAAATGAGCCAACAGCTTTTTATTAATAAACCTAACTTTTGGATGTGTCTAGAAGTCAAAAACAGTCAACCTTGACTACCCCACATTTAAACAAGGAACTTGCTAATGCTGTAATGCATTTCCACAGTTTTTCATCTAAATTTTTATTTTTTAATTTAATTTAATTATTATTTTTTTTGATCATGCTGCAAGACTTGCAGGATCTTAGTTCCAGGACCAGAGGTGGAACCTGTTCCCCCTATAGTGGAAGCACAGAGTCCTAACTCCTGGACCACCAGCGAATTCCCCATCTAAACTTTAAAAAATCTTGAGAAACTCAAAAGAAAATCAAAAGAAATCTTTTGGTCTGTAAAGAAGCAATCTCCACTACCAATTTTATTTTCATTTCTCCCTTCTCTTTTCTCCCAATTATACCACCAAATTCATCACTATTTACAGATAATCTTGAAGCCTTCCATAATACACATTTCCAAGGAAACTAAAAATAAAGTCATGGATCTTAAATTTCTTTTAGAGTTTCTGCCTCACTTTTGTTCCAAAGATAGCAGGTGACTACCTCCTAATTTACATAAGTCAAATACTATAACATACATTAAGATGAAAGATTTAAATAAATCTAAAAATTACTATTAAAACATCATTTTTATTTGTCAATTTACTTTTCTTATTTTAAAAGATGAAAACTTACTATATTTTATCAAATGATACACAGAATGGAATGATATACAGAATGGAAATGATATACAGAATGATATACAGAAAGGAAACAAACAAACAAAAAAAACCCTTAACACATGGAAAAGGTATTTTGTGCAAATTAACATTATTTATTTTTAAATGTTTAAATTTTTAATTTCCTTGTTTCTAATTTGCACTTGACAAGTTTATAAAAGAGCTTTATAAATAACTGACACATAAGAAGTATTACTCTTATTTAAAGAAAAACAAAATGAAAGGATGTAAAAGGGTTTCTGAAAACCATAAAGGTCTACAGAAGTACACTGAAAGCTTGCTGAGAAATCACACACATGCACCATAAAAACTAGAACTAGAAGTTTCATGCAAGCAGACCTCATAGCTTTGTTCACTGATTTATTCACAGATCCATGAGCAATGCCTGACAGGTGCTACGGTCTCACCCTGCACTTGTCAAACGAACAAAGGAAGAAATGAAAGAATTCAAGAGCGCAGCCATGGAGCACTCAGTCTGAGTACTGGTTCCACTGTCTGCAGCACACTAACTGAGTGTCACTTCTTCCCTCATCACTCTGTAAGCCCCTGCCTGAAAGGATTCTTTACCTCTTTGTGAGCACGTATATCCTGCCTCCCTGGATTCTACTGTAAGCCTCTTTGCATTCCCAGTGTCCACCACAGCACTCTCTCACATCTCAGACAGTATCCAAGGATGATGACAATGTTGGGGGACTGGAAAACTTTCTCTATGTTTAAGGGGTGCAGTGTCTATACAACCACCTTTACAGATAAGCTAGCATATGTGTCCCACCATATCTCTGCTAGAGATGCTTACAAATAATATCCTCTTTTCTTCTCATGTTTTTAAATTGTAGAAGAACTTTAGAATATCTGGGAGAGTTGCCATTTCAGTGTCTCATCTGACACACTCCCTCACCCAGTAAACACAGTTGTACTTCAGCACCTACACTCATACCTAAAATATAGACCTCTAGTATTAATCACCACCATATTATCAAATTCAAATCAGCACCCCACAGTCTTGCCAAAGTATGGACAGACCCTTACTATCATGAAAATCTGAATGATCTCTGTTACTCATCCTTGGAGCCCTGACAAGTCTCTATAAGATTAAGAGGGAAAGTGGGAAAGAAGGGGTTAAAAAATCTCATTCCCTGGAACCACCCTCTACTCTCCAGCTGTGATCAATCAGGCTTGTCTGCATTCCTTCTAGCAAACTCCTGTGGCTTTATTAGGATGAATGGGAAACAGAATTTTTACTTTTTGATAGGTAGGGTTATAAATCTACCATGAAGACTACCAGGAGTTCAGAGTTTATCTGAACAAGCTGGATCTTTAATTCTGGACCCCACAAGATGCTCTACTTAGGAATGTCATTGTGCTCCAAGGCAGAAATGGGAGGAGATGGAGAAACTAGGTTTGTGACTAAGGAAATACTTTCTTTAAATGGAATTATATAAAAGGACAGGTAACAGTTGTGCAAAGCAACGTCCCTAAATATTCATGCTGTGTCAATCTGGATGTATTTGTTCATATACAATTCTGCCTTTTTCATGGTTAGTCATGATTTTATGATCTTCTCTAAGTTTTGTATCTAATCTTTAAATAAAAAGTTTATTCTTTGACATGAAAATGTGTCATAGAGTTCAAGGAAAATAGTAAAGGTGAAAGCAACGTAATTTGAATTTTTCAAAGGAGGACATACCAAGAACTCGGATTTGACTACAGATTAATCAATAAACTTTCCAGTCTCTACTCCATGAGATAGAATGCTTTTATTTTACTAATATAAAGTACAGTTTTTCTAATATGGGAATTGCTTGTGCACCTTCTTATTTTTCTTTTGGCTTTTAAGACTTCATCACATGATGGCAGCAATATCCAGAACATAGCACAATGCATTCAGTGAAATCCACAACAACAAACATACCAAGCCGTGAAAGACTGTGGCCCTTTTTTATATTAAAAAAAAATAAACCAACAGTATGAACCAATAGCCAGAGATCTGGATGTACATGAACCTGTGGGAGGAGAAACAAAATCAGGAAAACTGTCTCTTAAAAGCATGAGTCATGTGAGGTCCTCAGGGAATCAGTGTTTTCCTCAAACATAGTAAGTAAACTAGAAAATCCTCTTTCAAAAGGGAAGAATTTTCTCTTAATCGATTAAGCCCAGAAGAAATTTTGTCACTATCAGGAGAATATTCTTTTTAAAAAGTAATTATTTCACTGCAAATGTCCATGATGGGTTTAAGAATTCTTACAGCATTTTTTTTTTGTTGGCAGCATCCAATTCAGCCTGCAAAATATGGTAAGCTTTTCTCTTTATTGATTTAAAAATAATTTGATAAAGAATTTGGTTGGTTTGTCAAAAGCATCACTAATGTGGATTAGATTTTGCTCAACCCCAAGCTGCATTTTTTTGCCAACAAAACCCACGAGGAAGCAATGAGAGCTGTACAATCATCAAAACTTATTCTGCTGAGAAGGACTAGAAATTGCCCAGACCAGCCCCCTTGTTTGATGCTCCTGGATGTCAGTTTTAGAGGTTACCTTTAGCAGATCTTCTCTTCAAACTTTCATAGCTCAGTTCTTCATAAACTTATACAATCTCTTTGAAACCCTCTTATATTTCCTGCCACTATTGGGGAACATTAAATCTGTGGTCACAATTACTTTTTTCCAAGACTCTTGGATTTACTCCATGCACCACAACGAACATCCTGCACGCTGCAACTGAGACCCAAAGCAGCTAAAAAATTTGAAATAAATATTTTTTAAAAAATACAATAGAAAGTAATGCCAAGTACAGCTTTGTAGCATCAGAAACTAAAGTGGCTTAATTTCAAACCATGCAACCTGAAGGACTAATATAAACAAGCAAATAAATGAATTGATGATGAAAAGTCAAAAGGAAAAGGAATGAATCTCAGGGGTGTAGCCGATAAAATCATATCACAAGGAAATTGCCTACCTGGTGACTTCAACACCTCAGTTCTTAGAGATGCTGCAACTTTGGAGGTTGGGGGAGAGATGGCAGTAATGACCATAATGAAAATCCATAATCAAATCCAAATTCAAAGAGATCTCAAACAGACAAGAATGAGGCTAAATCTAAAATGCTGAAATGTAATAGGGCAGTTTTTTTAGTATCCAAATTTAAGACTTTATAATTTTATAGGTAATGAGAAGAAGTGAAGGAAAATGAAGCTTAACAGGAACGGAAGATCTTGAGGGTACGGTGTTGCTGATAGTACATTTACTGTAATCCTCAAATGATCTGTGTGTCTGGCCCCAGGACTTAATAGTAGACAACAAAGAACAGCAGAATATAATACCCCAAAATATGCCATTTAGCATAAGAATTATTTTGAGCTGAAGGCAACTGAGAAGCAGCAGATGCAAGCAAAGTTCCTTGCTCTCCTTCTATCTGCCTAAAAGTAGGATATAAATCTTCAAATGCTTCCTCCCCTCTCCAGGACAAAAGTTCATCACTGAAGACAACAAACTTTACTAATTAGCTTTTTTCCACCATCAGTTTTCTCCAGTATATTTACCTTCTTATAGTTTGTTGCCCTTGTAATCCTGAAAATACTTTCCTTCGTTCTATCATTTCTCTGTGAACTTACTGTTCTCTGTTGAAGATGCTATATAAGCCAAATTCTAAGCAACTGCTTTGAATTACTCAGTTTTCCCTGGATATCTTCCATAAATACGTGATGTATATGTGTTAATAAACTTCCCTTTGCTTTTCTCTTATTAACCTCTCTGGTACTGTAGGGTCTTATTCAAGAACTCAGAAAAGTAGAAAGAACATTATTTTTCCTCCAATATAGCTGCATGAATAGGATCCTAGTCCATAAGGAAGGAAATGCAAGTTCTATTCCTCTTGGAGAAGAATTCAACTCTGGTCATCTCACTTCTTAGAGATGTTCATTAATTACAGCATACGTAAGGAAGAGCTACTAGAATAATAAGAACTGGTATATAAAGTCGCTCAGTCGTGTCTGACTCTTTGCAACCGCGTGGACTGTAGCCTACCAGGCTCCTCCATCCATGGGATTCTCCAGGCAAGAATACTGGAGTGGGTTGTCATTTCCTTCTCCAGGGGGTCTTCCCGACCCAGGGATCAAACCCAGGTCTCCAGCATTGGAGGCAGATGCTTTAACCTCTGAGCCACCAGGGAAGCCTTCATATGAAGAAAACTGGTTTGTGGGATATGGCATATGGAATATGGAAAACTGGTATATGAAGAAATGCTAAAGAATGGGAAAGTGTTTCTCCTTAAAAAAAAAAAAAATGATATAGGAGGAGAAAATGTTGCCTGAGAATATGTGCAGAACTATTGGTAGAAGAAGGGTCAAATTTCCCTCACCCCAGAGGAATGGGCAGCCTCAGGAAATAGTGAGGCCAGGGTTGCTCAGTGTTCAGAGTAGAGGCCAAACACAGATGAAGAGGGTCCTATGGGAGGGGTCGACTCTATGGTCAACCACTAAGGTCTCTTCAAACCCTGAGAGTCTACAGTTGGTACACTGACCAAACTCAGGGAACTCTTCTCTGGTTATTGGTTGCTAGATCCAGCCTGTCCTAGAGAAACTTCAGCATGTGCAGGTTGGTTCCAAAGAATCATAATCATGTGATCTACTTGCATTACTGAAATTCTAATACCAAAGATGTGTCTGCTTCTGGCAGAAAAAAAGGCATCATATAAACTATAAATGCTATAAAAAGGAACACTGTGATTCTCATTACCATTTCTCTCTTTTTTAGTTTTCACAGGTTCCCCTGGGGCCCAGTATATGTTTCCTACAGTTTTCCCTAAATGTCCTAGAAATACAAGCAATCTACCAGGGATGTTGACTCAAAGGGAGGCAGAGAATTTTGTCACCCCCACATTAAGTCAGCATGTTGTACCCAAACAATGCCACCAGAATTCACAGAGAGAGCTTCATAGAGAGGGTGAAATCTGACCTGGGACCTGCAGAAAGGAAAAGGTCACGGTGAAGGGAGACATGCATTTCCCAAAGGGAAGCCAGGGACATTAAAGGCAGAGACAAGAACAACACTAACACGCTCCACTTTGTGGTTCCCTAGACGTTGAGATCTAAAGGAACTGAATTTTCCTTCTGCCCAGCTGTTCCACACTCATCTTCTCTCTGCTCTAAAGGAATGAAAAGAAAAGTGTATCTCGGTTCATGAATGAGCCACAATGCCAGTGGGGTAGGGCTGTTAAGGCCATGATGGAGTTTGAGGTAATTACTTCCACATTTTAGCTTCTTCACTGAAATGTGGGAATGTGAAGGGGGTGATTCTGGAAGTACTTTAACAGGCTTTGGAGCAAATGTTTTCACCTGAAAACACCCACTCCAAGAATCTTACACCACACAGAGACGGACATCCACGAAAATAATTTTCACACTGTATGGCGAGAATCAGTTCACTGACAATTCTGTTAATTCTGTAGATGACATACCACATAGGCGCTTTTGGCAAACTTTCATTTCTATATGTTTAGTTATATACATAAATAGAAATTTTGTTGATGCTGCTGCCTGTGTGTTTATGTCCAAAAAAACACTGGGCAGGAGGAAGGGAACAGTGGAGAGAGAGGTTGAAAACAGCTGTTCAGATACCTTTTCAGATACTTGGCTCACTCAAGTAACACAAAGATGTCTTCATTCAACATACACTGCCCCAGACCTTTCTCTGTGCCAGGCAGTGTGCCCAGCACTGTGGGACACACCAAAGCAGAAAGCAGACACAGGTCTTGACTTCTTGGAGCTTTGTTTCCTGAAGTAGACGTCACACAAATACACAATCAAGGACTGTGTTAAGAGCTGAAATGGAAGGATACAGGATTGCATAATGACTGTATAACAAGGTGACCTGATTTACTTTAAGGAGACATAGGTTTTGTTCTTGTACAGTGCCTGTACATTAAGGATTTAATAAATAAGTGGATGAATGAGTATAGTTAAGGGATGAATAATTAAAGACAAGAAAGGTAACAGCAATTTAATATACTTTATTTGCTAAATATATATATGAAAGACACAGAGCAAATCCAATTAAAATGGACACTGAAAATCATAGGAACAAATAATTTGGTTGGAAGTTACTTCAGAGACCACCTGAAACCACCAAAAGTGGTTACAAACCACCAGGCCCCTCTGACAATCTGAAAACAAGCCAAAGCGGCAGAGAAATGCAGTGGCACACTCCATGCCCTGGGACCCCATTAAAGATGCTTAATTTAATGATATTTTACCCATAATCCCACTCAGGACAGGACTACACTGAACATTTCCAAGCAGACTCCAGTGGACCCAGACAGGCAGGTCCTTTGGAAAACTTGGGTCAGCAGAATACATTCTAAAGACAAGATACTTCCCATGTTAGAGCACACACAGGCACACCCCTGACCAAACCAAACATTCATTTAGAATCTATGTAAAAGATTTTACATTCAATACCTGGTGTGTCAGGAAACTAATTTAGGTAGGAGAGTGAAATAGGAAAAAAGGAAGTAAAGATAAAATATTTCCACATTAGACACAAGTAAGGAACAAGTCACTTCCCTGTTCTATTTTTTAAAATACAAGTACATTCAAAAGAAAAACTGTGAATGAAATATCTCAAGACTTTCAAAAGAGAGAAAAAAGTGGAAGAGAAACCAGAGAAACTGCACCTCCTGGAGCCTGCCTACCCTTCTCTGCCCTTCTCTCCTCTGCAGGAATTAAAATGCCAGACAAACGGAGCCAGTCACAACAGGAACACGTTGTGTCAGATACACACATGCCTTCTAAAAAGTGTTTAAAAATTTACAATACCTTTATAGTCACGTTTTAAAAAGTGCTTCTACAAATTTAAGTCTTCTTTCCTGCACACTCACCTGTGAGGCGGGCTTCTCGAAGTTTCTGCTACAGGCTAATGACACAGTGGAGACAGCACAAAGCCAGAAGTGCGATCCAGTGACAGCAGGGGAGCTGCCCTGTCATCATGGAGACAATCTACACATGAGGGCAAAATACCCTGAAAGGAGTATTTTGAGAGGAGTTGCTGAGAGGAGTTGACTGAGGGATAGGATCGGCCAAGGGCTCTGCTGCACCCCATCACTGAAACATGTTTCTATCCATCTCTGCTCAAACAGAATTTGTGTCTATTTCTGTTTTCTCACTTGTTTCTCTCATTTCTATTGAACAACATTCCTGAATCAAGCAGCTGCCGCGCTGCTAGCTGGCTTCCAGACCTAGCTACTCCAAGCGCAGCCGGCACCCCCTGGCCGGGGTCTGCAGAGAGACAGTAGGCCTGTTAGGACACAGCTGATGCCTTGTAAGTCATCTGGCTGCTCGTGCTCCCGCTGCATGCCAATTAGTCTGCAGGCTGCTTTTTCTCTGCAGCCATCAGAACCGCACTCCTATCTCAGGGAGGTCTCAGGAGCCATGTGACTGAGACACCAAATGAAGTGGATGCCCAGTGTCTGTCATCAGCCTGGAGCTCAAATGGCCTTGGCACAACACACCTGAACCCTCAAAAGATCATTCTTATGGAAGAAAATATAAAAGTTAGATATTTTACAAGGTCAGAAGGAGACATTTTACACAGGAGCTAGTTTTATGTGATGATCTAGAAAGGAACACTATATTATTAACGGATTTCCATGAGTTCCCATGCATTAGCACTGTGCGTTCCTTTCCTCTGAAATATGTCACTACTATCTACAGTATCCTCTATGTTCTTAATACCCAAAGTTATGGACATTGAGCTGGAACACTGTTGTCACCAGTTTAACTCAAGCTATTAACTGCACATGGCACCTTATTTTTAACATTACTATAATGAAGTGAGGAGGACTGCTGCTGCTGCTGCTGCTAAGTCGCTTCAGTCGTGTCCAACTCTGTGCGACCCCATAGACAGGAGCCCAACAGGCTCCCCTGTCCCTGGGATTCTCCAGGCAAGAACACTGGAGTGGGTTGCCATTTCCTTCTCCATTGTGTGAAAGCGAAAAGTGAAAGTGAAGTCGCTCAGTCGCATCCGACTTCTAGCGACCCCATGGACTGCAGCCTACCAGGCTCCTCCATCCATGGGATTTTCTAGGCAAGAGTACTGGAGTGGCTTGCTATTGCCTTCTCCGGAGGAGGACTGAGAAGGACTGAAGCAGCAGAGAGTCAGGGATTTGAGGCTTGGGGACAAGACTTTCAAAAGCTGCTGGCATTCTGCAAGCACTTGGCAAATGTTTTGGACCCACTTTGCAAAGCAGCCCTGTTTTAGTCTGTGCACTAGTATCTGGGAGGCTCTTCATGAGAGGTCACTACCTCTAGCAGAACACGGACTTCTCAAATAAATATCGCCTGGAAGAGAATCCCCCAACTGACCAGCCTGACCATCTCAGAGCATCTCATCATCTCACATCAGGCAGCACCATTGCCAACACTACTGTGGGGCATGCAAATCACTCTTATGGAAAGCCACTCACTAAACACTCAGGTATTCAGATAGGTGAGCATCTCGAAAAGTTTAATCAAATGTGCTGCTATCTTAATTAGAATTATTTTTTTTCCCAACCTATCACTTCCTTTTTATCAAAGTAGCAATCAATTATCAAACAATTTCTTACCTGAGGACACCTTTCATTCAAAAATTACTGAAGAAACAAAAAACCTTTCACATTTTATATTTAAGAAGAAAAAAATTAACATGCAATCCTCAGCAATAACAATAAGTCTGTTGCCTATTAAGATATTTTAGTTTAAAAATCTAATTTTCTAACAAAAAAATTAGTGAAAAGAGAATTTTTTAAAATATTTTTTTGCAAATCTCTTAAACTGGCTGATTCAATACAAGAGAACAGAAACTAAATTTCTATATTTCCTTCCACATTCAATCTGCTGCTATATGTTGTTTGGGTGGAAGTGTGGGAAGACAGTCTGTCCTTCCTTAAGTGTGTCTGGAAAAAGAGCATTTTCATAGTTTTCTAGGTAATTGTGGGTATCTTTTGATACTACATCAGTCAACAAGGGTTAGTTACTTAGAGCTTAGTTGCAATGGTCTATCTTGAACTCTGAATAAATCTTTTTCACTGACTGTGATAGTTAATTTTATGTGCCAATTTGACTAGGCTATGATGTCGAGTTATTTGGTCAAACACCAAGTAACCAGATTTTGCTGTGAACATTTCTTATAAAATTGATTAATATTTAAATCAGTAGATATTGAATAAAGCAGATTACTCTCCAGGATGTGGGCGGGCCTCATCCATGCAGTCGAAGAAATTAAGAGAAAAAGACTGAGGTCCCCAGAAAAAAAAGAGAATTGTTTCCAGACTGCAGCATGAAAACTGTTCCTGAGTTTTCCAACCTTTGTACTCAGAACTATATCAAACTCTTTCTTGAATTTCCAGCCTACCAGCCAGCCTGCAAACTCCAGACTTACCCAGCCCTCACAACTGCATGATCCAATTCCTTAAAATAAATCTCTCTCTCTAGCTATGTATCAATATATTCAATTTTTCAATTCTCTGGAGAACTCTGACAAATATATGCATGATTTTATAATATCATGCATTGGTCATTTGGAAAATACTAGGTCACTGAATTACACAAACTTTCAAAATGTTTATACAATTTCATTATACAACATTTTGAAAAGCCTATTTGCTACTATCACAACCAATCTTTGAAGGCTTTTTGATACTGGAAAGTTCGTTAAGCTCACAATGTCAGCTTATTAAGTTTTCAAAAATTTTGATTTCTGCTGGAAAACTTGAATTTTTGCACTAGTAATAAATATTGTTGTTTTCTTTGAAGTATGGGTTTCATTACTCATTTTGGAGAGAGTGCTTATTAAAAAATAGAGTCTGAATAACCATGTCAATAAGTCTTTCTACTAAAAACAGTGTTTCATTTTTAAAAGAGAAGTTGGTATGACTTTCCACTCAGACAATCACACAACACTTCTCCAGACAGCATTTTCTTGTGCACAGCAGAAGAGCTTTGTGCAGGCTGCCAAGTTCTTCACACAGAATATTAAGAAATATACTCCATTGTTGATGTTTAATACAAAATTACTTTATATTGCTTCACAAGAACATTCTTGAGTGAAAAGGGCATTTTTTTTTTTTAAACTGCAAGTGTGTAGCAGTATGTACAATGACCGCTGTCACAGTTTGGTGCCACTGTCTTGATCTGTGATAAAAGGCCAATTGTTCTGCCTATCACAGCCTTTGCATTATCAATGCAAATATCAACAGAGTAAAAAAGGCAAAAAGCTGCTTTTATTATTATCAGAATGGGTGGGACCTCACAGACCCCTAAAAGGGCCTGGATCTTCAGAGCAGTTTAGGAACCACAGAAGTGACCTGCCCTCCCCCAAGTTTACCTACCAACAAGTTCCAGAGGGGAAACTCAAGCTAGTATGCAGGTGCTGGGCTGGGTAACTTCCTGGTCATACTGCTCACGGAAAGGGGATGGCCCCAGGAGCCAGATGTCTAAACTGGGGTATACAGACCAGGGTACACAAAGACTCTCTAAGATTAACTCCCTTCAGAAGCACTAAAGGCCAGATGCTACTTCTGTTTCTCGGGGTCCACTATTCCTTTCACATTACTTCTGACTCCTTCTTTATAAAAGAAGCAGTACCTAGGTTCCATGCAGGATACAGGATGCTTGGGGCTGGTGCACTGGGATGACCCAGAGAGATGATGTGGGGAGGGTGATGGGAGAGGGGTTCAGGGTTGGGAACTCGTGTACACCTGTGGTGGATTCATGTCAGTGTATGGCAAAACCAATACAGTATCGTAAAGTAATACTTTTCTTTGCTCCTTGCAAGAAAAGCGATGACAAACCTAGACAGCATATTAAAAAGCAAAGACATTACTTTGCCGACAGAGATCTGTGTAGTCAAACCTATAGTTTTTCCAGTAGTCATGTATGGATGTGAGAGTCGGACCATGAAAGGCTGAGTGGCGAAGAATTGATGCTTTTGAACTGAAGTGTTGGAGAAGACTCTTGAGAGTCCTTTGGCCTGCAAGGAGATCCAACCAGTCCATCCTAAAGGGAATCCCCCCCCCCCCCCCAAAAAAAAAAAAAGAATAGTGTACTGTCCGATGGTAAGTCCTCTAAGGGCACCCAACACAAGTATAATCAGAAATGCTGGTATTTGTGTTGCAAAGAAAACAGACTATAAAGACTGGAGAAAACTTATTTTACAAGTGATCTGGTTTCCAACTGAATGCTTTCAACAAATTGAAGCAGGATCTAATGGAGTCATTCATTGAAAGATCATTCAAAATATCTGATAAAAGATCAGTAAGTGATTTTTTGGCACATAATCCAAAAGCAGTTCAAGGAATTGGGAAACTTTGATATATTAAGACTCCTTTCCTCTCATCTACTCATTCATATATAAAATTTTCTCATCTAAGCATATAAATGAAAAATTGGTATAACCATGATTCTGAACCCAGATTCTTTCTGGTAACAAATATTTTCATTATTTAATATATGAATTGAATTGTAAAATAATTTCAGAAGATATTTCCATCTCCTTAAGAGATGCATTTCCAGTAATACTTTACTTTTGATTTTTAATAAGTATGAAGAGAATAATATAGCAACACCTTATAATAGCTATAATTTGGGGCTAGAAATTATTCTAAGCCCTTTGTGGTTGTTGTTCAGTCACTCAGTCATGTTTGACTCTGTGACTCCATGGACTGCAGCACGCCAGGCTTCCCTGTCTTTCACCATGACCCAGATGCTCAAACTTATGTCCATTGGGTCGGTGATGCCATCCAACTGTCTTGTCCTCTCTTGTTGCTGTTCTCCACCTGCCTTCAATCTTTCCAAGAACCAGGATCTTTTCCAATAAGTCAGTTCTTCACATCAGGTGGCCAAAGTATTGGAGCATCAGCTTCAGCATCAGTCCTTCCAATTAATATTCAGGACTGATTTCCTTTAGGATGGACTGGTTGGATCTCCTTGCAGGCCAAGGGACTCTCAAGAGTCTTCTGCAACACTACAGTTCAAAAGCATCAATTCTTCACCACTCAGCCTTCTTCATGGTCCAACTCACATCCATACATGACTACTGGAAAAACTATAGGTTTGACTACACAGATCTCTGTCAGCAAAGTAATGCCTCTGCTTTTTAATATGCTGTCTAGGTTTGTCATCGCTTTTCTTGCAAGGAGCAAGCATCTTTTAATTTCATGGCTGCAGTCACCATGTGCAGTGATTTTGGAGCCCTCCAAAATAAAGTCTGTCACTGTCTCCACTGTTTCCCCATTTATTTGCCATGAAGTGATGGGACCAGATGCCATGATCTTAGTTTTCTGAATGTTGAGTTTTAAGGCAGCTTTTTCACTCTCTTTCACTTTCATCAAGAGGTTCTTTATTTCCTCTTTGATTTCTGTCATAAGGGTGGTGTCATCTGCATATCTGAGGTTATTGATATTTCTCCAAGCAATCTTGATTCCAGCTTGTGCTTCTTCCAGCCTAGCGTTTCTCATGATGTACTCTGCATATAAGTTAAATAAGCAAAGTGACAACATACAGCCTTGATGTACTCCTTTCCCAGTATGGAACCAGTCCATTGTTCCATGTCCGGTTCTAACTGTTACTTCTTGACCTGCATACAGGTTTTACAGGAGGCAGGTGAGATGGTATTCCCATCTCTTGAAGAATTTTCCACAGTTTGTTGTGATCCACACAGTCCAAGGCTTTAGCATAGTCAATGAAGCAGATGTTTTTCTGGAATTCTCTTGCTTTCCCTATGATTCAGTGGGTGCTGGCAATTTGATCTCTGGTTCCTCTGCCTTTTCTAAGTCCAGCTTGAACAACTGGAAGTTCTCACTTCACATACTGTTGAAGCCGAGCTTGGAGAATTTTGAGCATTACTTTGTTAACATGGGCTTCCCTTGTGGCTAAGCTGGTAAAGAATCTGCCTGCAGTGCAGGAGACCTGGGTTTGATCCCTGGGTTGGGAAGATCCCCTGGAGAAGGGAAAGGCTACCGACTCCAGTATTCTGGCCTGGACAATTCCATGTACAGTATAGTCCATGTGGTCACAAAGAGTTGGACACAACTGAGCGACTTTCAGTCACTCACTTGCTAACATATGAAATGAGTGCAATTGTGTGACAATGTGAACATTCTTTGGCATTGCCTTTTGTTAGGATTGGAATAAAAACTGACTTTTTCCAGTCCTGTGGCCACTACTGGGTTTTCCAAATTTGCTATTGAGTGCATCATTTTAACAGCATCATCTTTTAGGATTTGAAATAGCTCAGCTGGAATTCCATCACCTCCACTAGATTTGTTTGTTCACTACAAACAAATATTTATATATAAAATTTTTATACTTTATATATATATAAACATATATTTATTCATTTAATCCTTATAACACCTGAATTCTATTAATCCCTGTTTTACAGATAAGGCAACTGAAGGCATAAAGCAACAAGAATTAGAGCTAGGATTTAAACTCAGACTCGAGAGTCTGTGTTTTCAACTACTATATTATGCTACTTTATACACTATTTAAAATGTTTTGATAAACTGAATATTAATACTAATATACAGTTTTAATACTTAGACATTAGGGACATGGAAAAATTTTAAATCATATTAATATATTTGCAAGATCTCATATGTCAAATGGAATGGAAATATGAATTCAAAGTGAAAAGAATATTGTAAAATTTCAAGTGATAAAAAGGAAGCTTAATGATGTGTTTTAAAAATATATAATGGTGACAAATCACTTTTAGCATTTATATTCCATTGGACACATTAAAAATAGTGATAATTTTATTTTAAATTGTCAATATATATAATATATGGGATGGCAATCTGATGCAAAGAAATGACTCACTGGAAAAGACCTTGATGCTGGGAAAGATTGAACGTATAAGGAAAAGGGGGTGGCAGAGGATGAGATGGTTAGATAGCATTACTGACTCAATGGACCTCATTTTGAGCAAACTCTGGGAGACAGCGAAGCACAGGGGAGCCTGGTGTGCGGACAGTCCATGGAGTCAAACAAGCCTTAGCAAAGAGCTGGACGTGACTTAGCGACTGAACAACAACAACAGGGATTTTACAGCCTTTGTAAATGGTGCAAACTTATGCAGAAAAATTTTAGATGCTAATCTAAATGTAGAGAGACTGAATGGATTTTCCAAATTAATTTCGATAGTAAGTGGATCAAAATGTTTATAATACAGTCCTTGATAAGGAATACATTTCCAGAATCATCTCCTGAAGAGCTTTGGTAGACTTACTTGAATTCCAGATGTCTAAAGTGAATGAGGTCTGTGGAACTCATATGCGATGGCTCAGCTTTACCAACCCCATCACTGTTTATTTACCAACTGTCATTCCACTGGAAATGGGACCAGCTTTATTTATGATCAAAGTTCAATGCCCCTGTGTTCCTAAATAAAAATTAAATAAATTTAACAAGGTCTGAGTCTGAAGAGAGTTAGCAATTATAATCTTTAATTTAAATGCTCATATCAGATATGAAGTAGTACTATCCTACAACCTTCACTTTTAATTTGATAACAGCAAAATCATTGGTAAACACTGGGATTTTAAAACTTTTGTCATATTGGGATTTATAATTCCTTCCATAAATGGAAGCTTGCACACTTCATTATAAATTAATGATCCAGTAATTACTCTTCAGTTAGGAAACAATGTTGAACTTGCAAATGATTTCTGATTAAGTAATGACAGGCACGTAACAAAAAGAAATACTCTATAACACAATGCATATCACTTGCAATAAATTAAGTCCACTCAAACACTGTTTTCCTAATTACTATGCCTGTTCTAAATTAAAATGTCAAGTACAGGAAGGTTCTGTTTCTAACAGTCGTGGACTACTCTGTATTGGTCCAACACTCCCACAAAAAACAACTTTAAATTTTGCAGTAAATACCAAAAATAACTACTGGATGCAAAACAGTGATCAAAAGCAGGCAGAAATCAGAGGGAAATTTGAAGAAGGGAATAGAACTTTTTTATGCTGTGTTATTTTTCCTGTTCTTTTTTTTTTTTTAATAGTTCTTCATCTGAAGGGAGGGAAAACCAGCTCCACTTGGTAGAGCAGCTGAAATGCTGACAGAAAGCCCCAGCCGTACTAGCTTGAAGAGCTGAGGACAGAGTCCAAGACAACCAAGCTAGCCATAATGTGAAGGAGAATCCCAAAAGACTGTCCCAAATTCTGTGTAAAAACTTCTGCCCAAACTTCTGACTGGCAGCCAGTGTACATATGCAAAGCAGAACTCCAAATAGACCTTAAGACTATAAGATTGATACAAAGATTTCAGCTGATATCCAATACCAGAAAAAAGAGTTGAAAAGTTTGTGTAGCCGTGTTAACTGCTACTATAAGATGCCTTTACCAATATCAAGAATACTATCCAAAAATCACTATGCATATGAAAAGCAGGAAAATATGATTCAAATACAAGACAAAAAGCAATCCATGGCCACCCAGGTATTATTAGAAGACAAGAATTTGAAAGCAGTTATTATAATTACGCTAGGAAAATATGCTCTTTTTTAGGAAAATATGAACTTCCAGATGTTCAAGCTGGATTTAGAAAAGGCAGAGGAACCAGAGATCAAATTGCCAACATCCAATGGATCATCAAAAAAGCAAGAGAGTTCCAGAAAAATATCTACTTTTGCTTTATCGACTATGCCAAAGCCTTTGACTGCGTAGACCAGAACAAACTCCGGAAAATTCTTAAAGAGATGGGAATACCAGACCACCTGACCTGCCTCTTGAGAAATCTGTATGCAGGTCAGGAAGCAACAGCTAGAACTGGACATGCAACAACAGACTGGTTCCAAATAGGAAAAGGAGTACGTCAAGGCTGTATATTGTCACCCTGCTTCTTTAACTTATATGCAGAGTACATCATGAGAAATGCTGGGGTGGAGGGAGCACAAACTGGAATCAAGATTGCCAGGAAAAAAATCAATAACCCCAGATATGCAGATGACACCACCCTTATGGCAGAAAGTGAAGAAGAACTAAAGAGCTTCTTGATGAAAGTGAAAGAGGAAAGTGAAAAAGGTGGCTTAAAACTCAACATTCAGAAAACGAAGATCATGGCATCCAGTCCCATCACTTCATGGCAAATAGACGGGGAAATAGTGGGAACAGTGACAGACTTTATTTTGGGGGGCTCCAAAATCACTGCAGATGGTGACTGCAGCCATGAAATTAAAAGATGCTTGATCCTTGGATGAAAAGTTATGACCAACCTAGACAGCATATTAAAAAGCAGAGACATTACTTTCCCAACAAAGGTCTGTCTAGTCAAAGCTATGGTTTTTCCAGTAGTCATGTATGGATGTGAGTTAGACCATAAAGAAAGCTGAGAGCCAAAGAATTGATGCTTTTGAATTGTGGTACCGGAGAAGACTCTTGAGAGTCCCTTGGACTGCAAGGAGATCCAACCTGTCCATCCTAAAGGAAATCAGTCCTAAATATTCATTGGAAGGACTGATGCTGAAGCTGAAACTCCAATACTTTGGCCACCTGATGCAAAGAACTGACTCATTGGAAAATACCCTGATGCTGGGAAAGATTGAAGGTGGGAGGAGAAGGGGACAACAGAGGATGAGATGGTTGGATGGTATCACCAACTCCATGGACATGAGTTTGAGTAAACTTTGGGAGTTGGCGATGGACAGAGAGGCCTGACGTGCTGCAGTCCATGGGGTCGCAAAGAGTCGGACACGACTGAGCAACTGAACTGAACTGAGGAAAATATTATCACAATTAATGAACCAATAGGACACCTAAGCAAAATAATATTAAAAAGCACTAAATGTAAGTTCTACGACTAAAATACCTACACACACACAAAGATATAAAACAAAAATTCTCTGAATGAGCTGAATGATATGTTAAAGAGAGTAAAATTGAAGATAGAGCCAAAGAATTGATCAAATTGATCTAATCTGAAGGAACAAGAATAAAATAAAAATGAACAGCATCTCAGTGACAGTAGGGAACATCTAAGATCAGTATAAATGAAGTCGTGGAGAAAAAGGAGAGAGAATATAGTAGTAAAACAAATTTTAAAGAAATAATGGCTAAAATATTCCCAAATTTTGTAAACTGTATAAATTTAAGATTCAGGGGATTCAGTAAACGCAATATAGTATAAGTGCAAAGAAAGCCACACCTAGAATAAAATAAGTACAAGAGAATAACAATATAATATCTGATGATCTATTACTGAAAAAAAAAAGGACAAGATAAGGCAATGCACTATTACCATTAAAATGCTAAAACAAAACATCTTAAAGCAAGTCTAAGAAACTGAGAAGGACAAAATGATTTCATGAAGATAAAATCTCTCTCCCACAATATAGTCATAACATAGTAACAGTGGTCAATTCTATCAAGGGCAGAACAGACACAACAAGCGGACTCATTTTCCACCAAATGCCCCTCTGTATCCTTTCATACAGACTTCTGAATATAATCCAGCTACTCAAAAATACTAAATATTTTAAAGCCTAGACAATAAAAAATACATCATGTATCTGTTATAAAACCTTGTTTCTTTTAATTTGCTACTGCACGCCTAATGACGTGATCAAGAGTTATTAAAATATACATCCATAAATCTAAAGGAAATGAAAATAAGCACCCAAGGAAGAAGTCAGTGAAGTCCATAAACTGAGGCAAGGGAAAAAACCCACACAAGGAAAAACAAGCCTGAGCTTCAGAAGAGGGAGAGAAGTGCTTCTATCTATTATATCAAAACTATGTTCCTTATGAATTTGCCTTTTCATTTCAAGTGAAATGCTCCCCAATTAAAATATGCCTTAATAAATCTAGAAATAATGATGATAAGCACCTCACAGATAAGAAAAGTCAAAAAAACTGAAGGGAGCATAATACAAGAACAAACTTCGTGAAGCTCCGTGATAGTGAGAGCTGGGAGCTGGGGTTCGAAGCTTAATCTGCATTCAATTTTAACAATAACTTCCATTTACAAGATGTACAACAGACTCAGAAAAAATATGATTTCATATTTAAAAACCACAATTTAATTCCTTGTACTATTTTACCGGAGAAGCAGCTTAGCAGAATGGTTGATAGCACAGTTTTAAGCTGGCCCCAATTGCTTCAAATCATGATTCTGTTGCTTATTAGCTGTGCAACCTTGAATAAATGCCTCAGTTTCCTCATTCAGAAAGTGGGAATCGTACTTCCCTGGTGGTACAGTGGATGGGAGTGCGGGCAATGCAGGGGACACAGGTTCAATCCCTAGTGCGGGAGGACCCCACATGTCAAGGAGCAACTAGGCTGCAAGCCGCAACTCCTGAAACCCACACTGAGAGCCCGTGCTCTGCAATAAGAGAAGCCACCGCAATGAGAAGCCCGTGCACCTGAATGAAGAGTAGCCCCTGCTCGCCACAACTAAAGAAAGCCCCTGTGCAGCAACAAAGACTTCAGTTCAGTCCAGTTCAGTCGCTCAGTCGTGTCCAACTCTTTGAGACCCCATGAATCGCAGCACGCCAGGCCTCCCTGTTCATCACCATCTCCCGGAGTTCACTCAGACTCACGTCCATCGAGTCAGTGATGCCATCCAGCCATCTCATCCTCGGTCGTCCCATTCTCCTCCTGCCCCCAATCCCTCCCAGCATCAGAGTCTTTTCCAGTGAGTCAACTCTTCTCATGAGGTGGCCAAAGTACTCATGAGGTGGCCAAAGTACTGGAGTTTCAGCTTTAGCATCATTCCTTCCAAAGAAATCCCAGGGCTGATCTCCTTCAGAATGGACTGGTTGGATCTCCTTGCAGTCCAAGGGACTCTCAAGAGTCTTCTCCAACACCACTTGGCCAAAGTACTGGAGTTTCAGCTTTAGCATCATTCCTTCCAAAGAAATCCCAGGGCTGATCTCCTTCAGAATGGACTGGTTGGATCTCCTTGCAGTCCAAGGGACTCTCAAGAGTCTTCTCCAACACCACACTTCAAAAGCATCAATTCTTTGGCGCTCAGCCTTCTTCACAGTCCAACTCTCACATCCATACATGACCACAGGAAAAACCATAGCCTTGACTAGACGGACCTTAGTCGGCAAAGTAATGTCTCTGCTTTTCAATATGCAGTCTAGGTTGGTCATAACTTTTCTTCCAAGGAGTAAGCACCTTTTAATTTCATGGCTGCAGTCACCATCTGCAGTGATTTTGGAGCCCCCCAAAAATAAAGTCTGACACTGTTTCCACTGTTTCCCCTTCTATTTCCCATGAAGTGATGGGACTGGATGCCATAAAGACTTAGTGCAACTAAAAATAAATAGATTAACTTTTTTTAAAAAAAGAAAATAAGAATAATAATAGTGCCTATCTGACGTAGTTTCTGTACAGACCAAATGAGGTAGCAGAGTATTAAATTTTTTGAAACAGTATCTGACACATAATAAACTGCAAATGTTTCTATATGTTTATAATGTTACACAGTAATTAACCATTACAAGTGTAAATATAAACTTTGTTACTTAAAATCAGTTTGCTTTTCTGTAAAATAGCTTCAATAATCTTTGTATTTGATTAAATTTGATAATATAAGATATTGGAATAATGTACAAAAGTTATTTTAGTTTTAGAATGGCTACAGTTTGTTGCTCTAGAAAAAGGAATCTCCCTTGCCACACAGTGCCATGTATACCCCCCATCAGGGCTTTTCTCAAACATAAATAAACTCAAAGTGTTTAAAGTGTTCTAATTTCAAGATTGCAGATGGGATTTCCAAGATTCAAATATTCCTTCAAACAGGAAACTGTGATTCAAAGCCATGAAGCTCCCACGTAAAACAGTACAGGGCTCTGTCCACACTGTCTCCATAGTTTGGAACAGATAGAGGCGAATTTCTCATTCTGGTAGTGTGGAAGTTAGATCCTCTCATGGAAAAACAAAATGTCAGATAAAATATTTTTAAAACCCAGTTTGTTAATATATTGATGAGCTGAGTAAGAACTTCTCAGAGACCAAATATCAGGTGTGAATGGAACATCAAAAGGGTAAGGGGACTAGGAAAGCAATTGCAAGCAAAATTATAGTAGAACTTTCTAGTCCTTAGCCTTATAGCTACTATAAGAGTAAAAGAAAATAACCCAGTGACCACCCAAGATGGAGAATCAATAAAGGACTCTGTGCACACGTGCTCAGTCACGTCTGATCCTTTGTGACCCCATGGACTGCAGCCCGCCAGGCTCCTCTGTCCACGGGATTCTCCAGGCAAGAATACTGGAGTGTGTTGCCATTTCCTTCTCCAGGGGATCTTTCCAATGCAAAGAATGAACCCGTGGATCCTGCAGCTCCTAGAGTGGCAGGCAGGTTCTTTACCTGGGAAGCTCCAAAGGACTCTTCCCCTGCATAAAGCTGGGGTTCTAAAGGATTGTGCTCTCAGGGTAAGGGCACTACAAGGAAACTTAATTGATACAAACAATGGCAGTGAATAGGGGAAGAAAATCTCCTTTGAGAATTCATAATCACAAACAGACGAGCATAAGGTTTCACAGCTTGAATTCATATCACCATATTCTCCAAAAAACTACAAGTTGAAATTTAAAGTACTCCTGGGTTTTGTACTGTCCTCCAAGCAAATGAAGCAAATATAGATTATGCAACCCAGGCATCTAAGTATTCACAAAGAAAATGTTCCAAGAAAGATGGGCTCAGAGTAAATCACCAAAAATATGCAAGTATCCATGAGAGGTCCTGCAGGGAAAAAAAGCCAAAATTAGACCCACAATGGCTTCATAAATAAAAATTATCTGAATGAGAATATAAACTTTCATATTTTATCAACCTAAAAAGCCATCCATTTTAAAATGCACCATTATTTTATTTAAAACAAAGAGGAAAACAACACTGTATAACTGTAAGCTGCATCTCAACTTCAGAGATGCCAGATGTAGGGGGAAAATACTTATCCTAGGACGACTGACATGCACTTAGTATCTCAGTATGTTAGTACTGGGTCTTCCCTGGTGGCTCAATGGCTAAAGAATCCACCTGCAATGCACGATGCAAAGGTTTGACCCCTAGGTTGGGAAGATCCCCTGGAGGGGGGAATGGTAATTCACTCCAGTATTCTTGCCTGGATAATCCCAGAGGAGCCTGGTGGGCTACAGTCCATAGGGTCACACAGAGTCAGACATGAGTGAAGTGAATGAACACACACACGTCAGTAGTGTGTAGTAAGAATGATCTTATGACTGATTCCCTGAAGGCTGACTTCCTGCAAAGTTTAATCAAATCCTTTTACAACTGACTTTGGGGTCAATCCTGGTACAGTACTGAAGCTACAGATCAACCCAATGGTCTGCTATCAAGCTGGGAACCAGGCTTGGACCTCAGACTCCTTCCTCATCAGCCCAAAGGAGGAACTGGTATTCCCCTGACCCTTGAATACTGAGGTGGCAGAACAGAGATGAAGGTCAAGGTGTAGTCTTGTCATAATGCTATACCCAAAGTTTGAACTCCATTCATTTATCATATTAGGAGAGGAGTGGTAGTATGCTAATCTTGCAGCCTAGACACTCACAGTTCTAGATTCATATTCCTTTTCCTATTGTCTTATAACTCTCCATGCCAGATCCCTGAGCATACTGCATAATAATGGGCAAGGGGGGGATGAACATATCTACATGGATTTCTCTTCTGTGAATATCCCCCAATATAAATGGTACCAGGTAGTCCGAGGTGTGTACGCTCAGGTATTTCACATTTTCTTGCTCTGTAATGTCTAAGGAATCTATAAATAATTGTAAGAAGAAAAAGCATATTTAAAAGACTAAGAAGATTTGAAGAAAAACTAAAGAGAACTTCTGGAAAAGGATAATAGAATATTGTATATTTAAAATTTGAAAAGAGGGTAGATATTATGTTCTTACCACATACATAAATTACTAACTATAATAAAGGAGGTGGTGGGTGTTTATGGACTTGATGGCAACAATGGTTCCATAGGTAAATATTTATTCTCAAACAGACTTAGTTATATATTAAATATGTATTGCTTTCTATATATGTCATTATATCTCAGTAAAATGTTTTTAAGTATGTTTTGAAATATTAAACTCCATAAACAGTTTTACAAACACAACAATCAAAATAACAAGAGAATTGGTAAAGTAGAATCGAACCTAAGTATCCAGAATATAAAAGGACAAAAAATATAGGAAAGCAGGGTTTACCGAAATGGAGGAGTAAGAAAGTTTAGCAATAGGAGATGGAAAACGAAAGATAAGAAAGATGAAGTAGAGATAATAATTAAGCTGATAATGGCTACAAATTCATCTACACAAACACACACATACACATACATATATTATAAATATACAGATAGCTGAAAATCCTAATCCATGACTCCTAACATATCCCAAGCAATATAAATAAAAATAAATCCACATTTCAACTATCAAGATGAAAATGCAGATGACCAAATAAAAAGTATTAAAAGCAGGCAAAAGGAAAATACAGATTATACTGCAAAGGAGTGACAGACTGGTGACTTCTTACAATCAACAATGGAAGTTAGAAATCAGAGCATTATCTTCAATCTGCTGAGAAAAAAAAAGCTCTCAATCCAGAAAGATAGATGTTTAGATAAATGAGATAAACATATCTTTTAAAAATTAAACTGAAATAAAGAAAATTTATAGAAAACTAAAGGGGTATGCTCAGTTGGTAAAGAATCTTCCTGCAATGCAGGAGACCCTGGTTCAATTCCTGGGTCGGGAAAATTCACTGGAGAAGGGATAGGCTACCCACTCCAGTATTCCTGGGCTTTCTTTTTGGCTCAGCTGGTAAAGCCACCCCTGGTGGCTCAGAGGTTAAAGCGTCTGCCTGCAATGCAAGAGGCCTGTGTTCGATCCCTGGGTCGGGAAGTTCCCTTGGAGAAGGAAATGGCAACCCACTTCAGTATTCTTGCCTGGAGAATCCCAAGGATGGAAGAGCCTGGTTGGGCTACAGTTCACGGGGTCCCAAAGAGTTGGATATGACTGAGCAACTTCACTTTCACCTTTCAGCTGGTAAAGAATCCACCTGCAATGCAGGAGACCTAGGTTTGATCCCTGGGTTGGGAAGCTCCCCTGGAGAAGGGAAAGGCTACCCACTCCAGTATTCTGGCCTGGAGAATTCCATGGACTGTATTAGTACATGGGGTTGCAAAGAGTCGTACAGGACTGAGCGAATTTCACTTCACTTCACTTCAAAGGGGTATGCCGGAGCTCCCCCAGTGACTCAGCAGTGAAGAATCTGCTTGCACTTCAGGAGCCACAGGAGATGCAGGTTTGATCCCTGGATCAGGAAGGTCACCCCTGGAGGAGGGCAAGGCAACCCGCTCTAGTATTCTTACCTAGAGAATCCATGGGCTCTCAAAGAGTTGAACATGATTGAAGTGACTGAACATGCACGCTCAAAGGGGTATGCTACCATCACTTATTTCAGGAATCCTAAGAAATATTTTTCAGCTGAAAAAGTGATTACAGATAGGAAGATTGAGGTCAATAAGAAATAAAGAACTTACATCAAATACGGAAGGGGTGTGTACATGTGTAGGTAGACAGAGGGATTTATAAAAAATATAAAGAATTACAGAGTAGCTATTTTGACAGATATTAGAATTGTTTTAGGGCTACAAGAATTAAGAGTAGGTAGTATTAACATTGGGAAGACAAAGGAACACAACAAAGAAACCAGGAACAGACACACATATGTGGAAATTTAATTTGTGACAGTCCTGGTCCTGTTGCCGCTGCTAAGTCACGTCAGTCATGTCTGACTCTTTGAGACCCTATGAATCATAGCCCACCAGGTACCTCTGTCCATGGGATTCTCCAGGCAAGAACAGCTGACCTTGTACATCAATGGTAAAAGGCTAGACTTTGCAACAAATCATACTGAAATACTTGATCACTTACATGAAAAATAAGATTTAGGAGAGAAGATTTAGCTGAAGTGAAGACAATAGAAAAAGTCAAAATTATAAAGATGCTTAGAAAATAATATAGAACATATTCATGATGTCAGGACAGAGAAGGATTTCTCTGTTTCTTCAGAGTAGAGATGGTTTTGCATAAAAAGAGAAGATTGATAAATTCAACAATATTAAAATTAACCACTGTATTAAAAAATGGCAAAAAACCTGAAAAGGTACTTCACAGAAAAAAAAAAAAAGTAGACAGTAATAATCATAAAAATACAAGAATAATCCCATTAGCATTTAGGAGAAAATTAAAACACTGTGAGACAATATTTTACAACACACTAATTTGGCAAAATGCTAAAGTCTGACAATAACAAGTGCTGACAAAAATATAAAGCATTCTGATTATATACACTCTGCTGAATGTAGTATCTATTGTTATAATCAGTTTTGGGGGAAATGGCCTAATTACTGATGAAGATACGAATGGCCTACACCCTGCAACCTACTCAAATTCATGTGCATATATATGCATTACATAGGCAAAAAATGTTCACGAAAGCATAGATAAATAGTGATAGAATCATTATACAATTTATACAACATTATACAGAATATTACAGAATGCAGTCATGTATGGATGTGAGAGTTGGACTAAAAAGAAAGTGAAGTCGCTCAGTCATATCCGACTCTTTGTGACCCCATAGACTGTAGCCTACTAGGCTTCTCCATCAGTAGGATTCTCCAGGCAAGAATACTGGAGTGGGTTACCATTTCCTTCTCCAGGGGATCTTCCTGACCCAGGGATCGAACCCAGGTCTCCCTCATTCTAGGCAGACACTTTAACCTCTGAGCCACCAGTGAAGCCTGGACTAAAAAGAAAGCTGAGTGCCAAAGAATTGATGCTTTTGAACTGTGGTGTTGGAGAAGACTCTTGAGAGTCCCTTGGACTGCAAGGAGATCCAACCAGTCCATTCTAAAGGAGATCAGTCCAGAATTTCATTGGAAGGACTGATGTTGAAGCTGAAACTCCAATATTTTGGCCACCTAATGCAAAGAACTGACTCACTGGAAAAGACCCTGATGCTGGGAAAGATTGAAAGCAGGAGGAGAAGGGGATGACAGAGGATGAGATGGTTGGATGGCATCACCAACTCGATGGACATGGGTTTGGGTGAACTCCGGGAGTTGGTGATGGACAGGGAGATCTGGTGTGCTGCAGTCCATGGGGTCACAAAGAGTTGGACACGACTGAGTGACTGAACTGAACTGATACAGAATATTATACAGTTATGAAAATGAATATAGCTACTGATAATAACAAAGATTAACCATAAAAACATAATGTTTAATAAAAAGCCAGCATTTTTTTCAAAGAAGATATACAAATGGCCTACAGGCACAGGCATACTTTGGAGATGCTGGGGGCTTCATTCCAGACCACTACAATAAAAGCAAATACCACACAGTATGCCACACAAATTTATTGGTTTCCCAGTGCATATATAAAAGTTATAATTTCCCTATAGTGTAATTAAGCATGCAGTAGCATCATATCTAAAAGAACAATGTAGATACCTTCATTAAAAACTACTTCATTGCTCAAAAATGCTAACCATAAAAAGCGCAAGTGGCCTAGTAATATATATATACATATACAGTATGATTCAATTTATAAAAATTTCTTGTTTAGGGATATAAACATATGTGGTAAAATCATAAAGACTAGAAAGGGGGAAATAAACACAAAATACAGGATAATGTTACCTCTGAGGAGGCTGGGAGAAGAATGGGTTGAAAGAAGGATGCCCAGTTTACAGGAACCATTGTATTACCAGGTTTCCTTGGTAGCTCAGTTACTAAAGAATCTGCCTGCAATGCAAGAGACCCTGCTTCAATTCCTGGGTCAGGAAGATCCACTGGAGAAGGGAGAGGCTACTCACTCCAGTATTCTTGGGCTTCCTTTATGGCTCAGCTGGTAAAAAATCCACCTGCAATGTGGGAAACCTGGGTTCGATCCCTGGATTGGGAAGATCCCCTGGAGAAGGGAACGGCTACCTACTCCAGTATTCTGACCTGAAGACTGTGAAGTCCATGGGGTCACAAAGAGTCAGACATGATAGAGCAACTTACACACACAGTTACACTGTATTATTAATTCCTTATTCTTTCAATAAATTTTAATAAAATTCTTTATCTAATCAAAAGTTAACTTTTAAAGTAAAATAGAAAGATTACATAAAAGTGTACCAACAAACAAAAGCTAAAATGACAGTTCGCATTTTTTATTACAAATGATAACCTAAAATTCATTAAAACTTGGCTGTATCTCTGCCAAGTTGTTAATATAGTAATTTCTCATTTTGAATTATCAGATCATGTAATAAAAGCAGAATTGAAAGACTACCAGTGAATAATTGTGTTTATAAAACAGAAACCAGATAAATGACAAAAGTACCATAAAATAAATTATTTATGTGTGGTTAACAATTAATTACATGCCCTAAAGAGACAAGATGCTCCAGTAATCAAGTTTTTTGTCACTTTGGGAAGATATTTATTTGATCTGCCATTTCACAGTAGTCTCCTATTTGCTAAAGCATTTAATCTTCCATAAATAGCATTTCAAAGTCATCACTGGAGCTAACTTCCTGAGGGAAAACATGATATTCAAGACCCCCAATTGTTAAAATCCAATATTCAAATTCAAAACTTTAAATTCTGCCAATGACATTTCAAAAGAAGTGCGTCTGACCCCAAAGAATGGGCTGTCAGCTGGAGGCAGAATTTCATGCTAGCCTCTCAACTTCTTTAAGACCTAAGCCTTTATAAACCGACCTACCTAAGCTCAGAATTCCACAGCTAGACTGAGCTGGCTGCCAAGTATTCAGCCTGAGTGGAATTAAAAAGCAGACACCATGTTCTAGTTCCTCTAACACTGCTCTGGAAAACAATGCGGTCCCAGGGGACACCACCTACCTCGTAAGCCTGGGGGAGCTGCAGCCTGCACTTTGAGCTGCTGAGCCACAGAGAGTTACAGAGGGTGGAGGGGAGCAGCCTGTCTCAGGACAACATCCCAGGTTTCTGTCCTCATCTCTGCCTGCTCATTATCTCAACCAGTTCACCAGCTGTTTTTGATATCTTTACCATAAGTCACAGCAATTAACATGAAAGCTGCTCTTTATGAACACCAGGAACATTTAAACATAGTATTTACTTTCTTGGTAAATACCAGTGATTGGCTAAATAATAGAGATTTTATGCCATCTCCCAATCTTAATATTAACCCAGAAAACCTCTCCTTAGATTTTTGATAAAGCTCTCTTCCACCTAAGTTTGATTCTTTAAGCTCAAGAGAGAATAAGGCAAAGGCCAACAAACACATAAACAGAGGTGCAGACCAACTGTGCTCCCCCAGGAGGGCAGCCAACCCTAGACTCTCTGCACTTGTTTTGGAACCCTTCCTGCCTTCACTCTACACTCATCACAAGCTTTGGAAGGATATCTGACACTACTGCACCTCTTGTTCTTCAAGGATCTAAAAATCTCGTAGCTGGTGAAGTGTTAGCCATAACAACAAGATGTTCTCCAGCCACAACGGGATGATTTACTGGGTGTCAACAACATAAAATGGGGCTTCCCTGGTGGCTCAGACTGTAAAGAATCTGCCTGCAATGCAGGAGATCCAGGTTTGATACCTGTTGGAAAGATCCCTAGAGAAGGGAATGGCAATCCACTCCAGCATACTTGCCTGGAGAATTCGATGGACATAGAAGCCTGGCAAGCTACAGTCCATAGGGTTGCAAAGAGTTGGACACAACTAAGCAATTAACACATACACACAACAGCATAAAATAAAACCAATCCAAAGAACAGATAAAAAAAAAAAAATTTGAAAGCCAAATCCTTAATATAGAGATTATTCTACAGTCATAAAGACTTGTTTGTATTGATAAATTAAATGTATACATAATGATTATCCCTCCCAAATATCTACTTGACTTGTAAGTAGCACTAGATGCAGTTAAGAGATAATGAATCACATAAACACGGTAACAGGACAGCAAACATCCTTCTCCGCAACCTTCCAGAAGGCACTGCTGAGCACAGCAGGAGAATAACACCACTGCTCCAGCCTGATTAGTCTGAGAGCATCATCAAAGGCAATTAAATCACCTCAACTGTCAAAATACGATGGGGAAACCATACACATAATGTTGCAGGAGTTCTGCACCTGGAAAAATCCGATGCCTGATTTACTGAACGTGTGCTATAGCACCACATGATCAAAGTAGAGGAAACAAAAAGAGAAAAGGGCTCAGCATTGCGGCCCCATCTGCTTTTCTGAAGCATGAAGTCTGCAGTTTTGCATATTGTGTATACAGCTGTGGATTGCAGAGAAATGGGAGCCCCAGATCACAGGTAGAAAACTTGGGGACCTAGGGAACCAAAACACTGTTACGAATGCTACACAAGGAGAGGGTTTATCCCTTTCCATCCGCAGGTGCTGGTGCCAGCTGTGGCACACCCCAGTTACTACAAAAGGAAAAAGAACTGGAAAATCACGAGCTTTAAGCAGAGCACTGCTTCTGCTTAAAATTTAAGCCACACAATGGTAGGCATCTTTTAGGCGTGCCCAACAGTAGAAATGCTTTTAAAAAGAATAAAGGAGCTTTATTCAGATACTAGAGGTGGCTTTGCCAGACTATTACAATTTGGGGCTCCAATTACAGGAGCAACAAAAATGACACAATGTGGTACCTTGAGTATCAGGCTCCATTTATAGATCCAGCCCTAATCAGTGTGACAGGAATGAGAACCCATGAGGCAAAAGGGAGCAGTGCCAGATGCTGGGGGAGGCTCAGTTCTGGAAGGAAAGGCTAAGAGTGGAGCAGCCCCTGTGTGGCCAAAAGGTCAAGTGCTGCTACCTGAACTCAGCCCGTGGGGAGGAGCCTGCCACACCAGCTCCCTTCCAGGGCCTCCTAGACTGTCACGTCTAGGAGACCACACCAGGACAGTTGGAATGAGCTTCCAGGCTGAAATCAGGCAGCACGGGGTTCACAATTTCGGCTGGGCCTTAATATCACCCGACCTGCTCATGTGACACATCAGAAAAAGGAAGAACAGAGAGACCACTGGTTGAGAGTCTTACCCTTAAGATGGACTACATGTCTAACTGCAGGTCCTGGATCCCTCGCTGCCAGAAGCAGATCAACAGCAGTTGGCAGAAATGCAGATTCTCGGACCCTGTGGCAGGATCTGTTGAACCAGGAGTTACTCTTAAAGAGCCCCAAAGATTCCCATGTACATCAAGGTTTGGAAAGAAAGTACTGCTCCACACGACACTGCTTAACTCCTGCAATCCAGCAAAGCTCAGACTTTATAGACAAACTTCTTACGTTCAAATGGCTCACTAGCAGTCTGACCCTCAGTTAAACCCTTAAACCTTCAGGTAAACCCTTAATCCCTCAGTTTCCATCATCTGTAAAAATCACCACAATACCTATCTCACAGGGATCTTGTGAGGTACACAAGATAATTTAAATATTATTAAATATTTAATAATATTTAAATATTAATAATTTAAATATTATTCTAACTACATTAAAATGTCTGCTTACTCCTCTATCTCCCTGGTGAATCAGGAACATCTTAGTGGCTGGGCATTTCATCTGTGTGCTCCAGATCTCTCCCACTTGTCCTCCAGCCACCTTTCCCAGAAGGCTCACCTGTATGGTCTATATCAGTCAGCTGCCTGACCCCGCCAGTTCACAGCAGGGAGCCCTGGACTAAGAGGAATGTCTGCCTATTGCCGAGGGTCACTTAGGTGGGTTGGTGCTTGTCTCAAGGTGACTTTCCTGAAGGACACTCACTTCCCAGGTTCTGGGTGATAACTGCTCCTCTGATGTTATTGCCCTCACCTGAGGAAACAGTCCCTTTGTCAATAATCCTCCCCCATCGTCCTATTTTGAATGTGTCATCTCTTTACTGGTGTGACTGACCAATACACCAAGTCTCACCCAATAACTATTCTTGCATGTCAACCCAGCCAGGCCCACGCTAGTGGCTGAAGATACAGAGGTAAAATTAAAATGGCAGTCCTGGCACTCATGGAAGTTATATTTTGGATCTCACACCGTGACTGACACAGAGAAGACAATCTTTTAAATGGATAAATATAATTTCCTCTTTTCCTTAATCCTGTATCAGAAGCACTTGCCCCAGAGTACACCAAAAGCCTGCTGGTTACAAAAGCAGACATGCCAACAAGACCCCAACGAGGGTCTTGGCAGGGGATTAGCCAGACAAGGGAATCAGAGTCTCATGGAAGCCACAGTGAAAACAAGTGCTCTACAGATTTGAATCCAAATCTGCTATTTTCATTTAATAAAATCAAAGACTGTGAAAATATTTTACCTGAGAAAGTGAGACTTAAAAGATAAACAGAAGAAGGTGAGTTTTGCAGCTTTTCCATAATATCAAACCATTGCAAGCTACATAATTCCCATGATCTGCCATGGGAAATCCCCTTCACAAAGATCCTGGCTGGTGCCTTATTAAAAAAAAAAAATGTATTTGTGGAAAACACTTCCTAGGAGGCAGAGATTTCTACCCTGAGAACCATCTCTGAGAAGGACCACCAGAGGTTGACAGCGTTGCCAGCTGCAGGAGAGGCTGGTGGGGATCAGCTCTAAGACCATGTAAATACTTCCTGACGACAGCAAAGGTTTTTCACCAGCTCCTTCTTTAGCTGTTCCCAAATCTGAATAAAGGCCAATAAACCTGTAAAATGTTTCTTAAGTTCTATATTTTTAAAGGTCAACTTAGTACTGACTCACTTGGGATACAAAAGGGGGAAGAATCATAACGAGGAATTCCATTTAGTATTTGTTCAAAAAAGAGGGAAGGTTCTCACTCTGTTGGTATTTTGTTAGGATTTGTTAGCATTAAACAAGAGTTTTTTACTCCCTACTTTATGCAATGGATTTATGCAATAAGTACAGTAGGTCCTTCTGCAAGGACCATCTCTATTAACACTAAATGAAATAGGAGTGGGTTCTGCATATTTTTGAGGATGGTCATGAATGAAAATTTGGAGGAAGGAATAATTTGTTAGTAGTAAATTTAAATTAATGAAAATCTATATTTTCTGCAGTTTTCTGTCAGGGAACTCTAGCTCCTACTACAGGAGAATTTAATTCAACAGAAGAACAGTCTGAATAATAGTCTAAAAGGAGAAGGGGACGACAGAGGATGAGATGGCTAGATGGCATTACCAACTCGATGCACATGAGTTTGGGTGAACTCCGGGAGTTGGTGATGGATAGGGAGGCCTGGCGTGCTGCGATTCATGGGGTTGCAAAGAGTTGGACACGACTGAGTGACTGAACTGAACTGAACTAGCAAACTGGATTTTTAAACAACATAACAGCAAAGCAATGGAGAATAAAGCTTATGTCCTTGGAACAAAAAGAAAAATAAAAGAAAAAGCTATTCAGAAACTGATCCTTTATAAAATAAGTACTAAAAGAAAATGTTTTAAAATCTCTGAATCTGACATTAATTTTATTTTCTCCTATCATTTATTTGAAAGAAGATAACCAAATAATATTAATATATAAAAAATGTTTATGCTTGGAATCCATTAAAATACAAAAAGGAAAATGCATTGTATCTCTACAAACGTACACAGATTTTTCCAGACACTTTCGTTACCACTTTTTATTATACATTTAAAGATTTGGGGCACACAGTTAATTAATTCTTCCTCTAAACCAGAATATCAATCCCCATGTGGTTCTGGCACAGTCTTTCTATTTCTATGCAGTTTTTCTTGGCTATTTTTTTTTTTTTTTTTTTTTTTGCCACATCGCATGGCACTGCAGAATCTTAGCTTCCTGACCAGGAACTCGGACTCCTGCAGAGCACCTCCAGGAAAATCCCATCTTGGGTATTATTTTCTTTTGCTCATTCTTTTTTCTCTACTACAATATTCAAGCAACTTTTTTCTAATTTCCATAAAATGCAATATGTACTGTGATTATTTCATTTGCTCAGAATATTCTTTCTTTCAGGGTTCCCAGATGGCTAACTGAAAAACACTTACTCAATATTATCTATGCAGAGAGTATGGTATTAAACACTGTTGGGATTAAAAAAAAAAAAGATTCACACAAAACTTCAAAATCTTTTCAAAAAAGGCACACATAACAAATGCTCCAAATACTTGGTTGCCAGTGATAATTGCAAAATCAGTAAAGCAATACCAAATGCAATGGGCCTTCGGGTAAGAGACAACCAGCAGAACTGTATTACCCAGGAAAGGATATTCAAAGGCAGGAAGAAATTATTGGGTGAGTGGAAAAGGAGAAGGCACAGTGGTGAACGACCAGAGAAGAAAATGATGGCAACCAGAAACACAAATTGTATTTCAGTGGAAATAAGAGAGCCATTTGGCTGAAATAAATCTTTCCAATAGGAAAGAATTGGGAGATGCAGATAAACAGATGGGCTTGAAGCCAATCAGTCTGTGAACACGAAAACAAAGGTATTATGGAGCTTCTTACAACAAACTGTGGAAAATTCTTATATAGATGGGAATGCCAGACCACCTGACCTGCCTCTTGAGAAATCTGTATGCAGGTCAAGAAGCAATAGTTAGAACCGGACATGGAACAACAGATTGGTTCCAAATCGGGAAAGAAGTATATCAAGGCTGTATATTGTCACCGTGCTTATTTAACTTATATGCAGAATATCATGAGAAATGCTGGACTGGATGAAGCACAAGCTGGAATCAAGATTGCTAGGAGAAACACCAGTCACCTCAGATATGCAGATAACACCACACTTTGGCAGAAAGTGAAGAAGAACTAAAGAGCCTCTTAATGATAGAAAAAGGAGAGTGAAAAAGTTGGCTTAAAACTCAACATTCAGAAAACTAAGATCATGGCATCCAGTCCCATCACTTCATGACAAATAGAAAACAATGGAAACAGTGACATACTTTATTTTCCTGGACTTCAAAATCACTGCAGATGGTGACTTCAGCAATGAAATTCAAAGATGTTTGATCCTTGGAAGAAAAGTCATGACCAACCTAGACAGCATATTAAAAAACAGAGACATTACTTTGCCCACAAAGGTCCATCTAGTCAAAGCTATGATTTATCCAGTATTCATATATGGATGTGAGAGTTGGACTATAAAGAAAGCTGAGCGCCAAAGAATTGATGCTTTTGAACTGTGGTGTTGGACAAGACTCTTGAGAGTCCCTTGGATAGCAAGGAAATCCAACCAGTCCATCCTAAAGGAAATCATTCCTGAATGTTCACTGGAAGGACCGATGCTGAAGCTGAAACTCCAATACTTTGGCCACCTGATGCGAATAATTGACTCACTGGAAAAGACCCTGATGCTGGGGAAGATTGAAGGCAGGAGGAGAAGGGGATGACAGAGGATGAGATGGTTGGATGGCATCACCGACTCAATGGACATGAGTTTGAGTAGACTCTGGGAGTTAGTGATGGACAGGGAGGCCTGGCGTGCTGCAGTCCACAGGGTTGTAAAGGGTCGGACCTGACTGGGTGACTGAACTGAACTGATGGGAGCTTCAGGAATTGCCTCCGGGGTCAAACAGATCCTGTTCTAAATCTGGTTCAGCTAACTACCACCCGGGTTTCCACATCCATAAAATGCTGATAATAACAGCACCAGTCTCAAAGAGATTCTCTAAGCAATAAATGTTAACACTCTTCTCACAGTGCTTAGCACATATCAAGAGATTTTTTTTTTAACGTTAAGTCTGTTCTTATTGTTAGCCACAGTGAAGGGCCTGGATCGCGTGTCACTGTTAAAGAGGTCGATGTGTAGAGAGGTGTGATGTAATGATCATAGTCCTCACCAAAGGGAGGGGGCCACTCTTCAGACAGGCACTGTATGCAGCTCTCTTAACACAGTGTGAAGTCAATCCAACAACAGAGATTTGAACCAACGTCTTGCCCAGCCACATCACCCGATTATACCCAAAGGCCTCCAGTACCAAGCTCTTATCCCCTTACCACTTACTCACAACTGTAGGTTCCCAATATGTTCCAATATCTGCTAACCTTCATGCTGCAGTGAACATGGAACATGGGGCAAGAAAAACCTGGATTCAAATGCTGACTACATGTGTTCCTCCTGACAAGCTGTTTCCTCTGAGCTCAATTTTTTTCACATGTAATACATGAAATAATAAAACTAACCTGGATATATTTTTAAGAGGCTTTAATGAGATAAGTAAAGCAAAAGCAAACAGCATATCATTTAACACAGAATGCTAGGCATGTACTGTTACCTAGTCAACACTGAAAACAATGCTATGAGGTACATGCTTCTGTTTAGACACATTATATGAAAAAAACTGAGGCTTAAAGAGATTAATCTGCCAAGTCACAGACAATATGCATGGCAGAGCATCAGAATCAAGCTATCTGACTCCAGTGCTGTCTCACTCCTCCCCACCTTCTCAAAACTTCACAAAGGTAATTACATTGACCAATGTCAACCTCACCAGGCTCAGGACTACCCTGACATTCAGTCACTGTGAGAATGTCTTTGGTTGACATAAAAGCCATAATCAGAGGGAAATCCTTAACATTCTCTAGGAAGCTGCTTACTTATTATCACTTTTTTTTAATCCCTTATACAAAAGATTAAGAGTCATTTTAATGGTATCAGTTCAGTTCAGTTTAGTCACTCAGTCGTGTCTGACTCTTTGCGACCTCATGAATTGCAACATGCCAGGCCTCTCTGTCCATCACCAACGCCCGTAGCCTACCCAAACTCGTTTCCATCGAGTCAGTGATGCCATCCAGCCATCTCATCCTCTGTTGTCCCATTCTCCTCCTGCCCTCAATCTTTCCCAGCATCAGGGTCTTCCCAAATAAGTCATCTCTTCACATCAGGTGGCCAAAGTATTGGAGTTTCAGCTTTAACATCAGTCCTTTCAATGAACACTCAGGACTGATCTCCTTTAGAATGGACTGGTTGGATCTCCTTGCGTCCAAGGGACTCTCAAAAGTCTTCTCCAACACCACAGTTCAAAAGCATCAATTCTTCGGCACTCGGCTTTCTTCATAGTTCAACTCTCACATCCATACATGACCACTGGAAAAACCATAGCCTGGACTAGACAGACCTTTGTTGGCAAAGTAATGTCTCTGCTTTTGAATATGCTATCTAGCTTGGTCATAACTTTCCTTCCAAGGAGTAAGTATCTTTTATAAGTAAGTATCTTCATGGCTGCAGTCACCATCTGCAGTGATTTTGGAGCCCCCAAAAAATGAAGTCTGACACTGTTTTCACTGTTTCCCCACCTATTTCCCATGAAGTGATGGGACCGGATGCCATGATCTTCGTTTTCTGAATGTTGAGCTTTAAGCCAACTTTTTCACTCTCCTCTTTCACTTTCATCAAGAGGCTTTTTAGTTCTTCTTCACTTTCTGCCATAAGGGTGGTGTCATCTGCATATCTGAGGTTATTGATATTTCTCCCAGCAATCTTGATTTCAGCTTGTGTTTCTTCCAGTCCAGCCTTTCTCATGATGTACTCTGCATATAAGTTAAATAAGCAGGGTGACAATATACAGCCTTGACGTACTCCTTTTCCTATTTGGAACCAGTCTGTTGTTCCATGTCCAGTTCTAACTGTTGCTTCCTGACCTGCATAATGGTTTCTCAAGAGGCAGGTCAGGTGGTCTGGTATTCCTACCTCTTTCAGAATTTTCCACAGTTTATTGTGATCCACACAGTCAGAGACTTTGGTATAGTCAATAAAGCAGAAATAGATGTTTTTCTGGAACTCGCTTTTTCGATGATCCAGCGGGTGTTGGCAATTTGATTTCTGGTTCTTCTGACTTTTCTAAAACAGTTAAGCTAAAGTCCCAACTGTTACCACATTCATGTCTCTTTTTTTTCTTTCAGAATTAACATATTTTGATAAAAATTTTCATCTTTTGAACACATTCTGCCTTCTCCTCTCTGCGCTGCAACCTGACGAAACCTGGTGATCAGGTTGGCTTTACGCCTCAGTGTGAGCTTGAATTTCTTATGATCTGCTCCTCTATTCACTCCTATCAGTCTCTTCCTCAGTTTCTGTGCCAGCAATAATGTTTCTCTACTCAACACAGTATGTTCTTTTCTTTACCTGCTTCAGTACTGGTCTGATCACTATGGTTTTTCTTGAGAAGCTTCCCATTCCTTTATTTTGACAACCCAAGGCCATGTTTTTCAACACAGTTTCCACAGAATATAAATGCACATGAAGTTATTTACTTATTTCCCTTTGAGGACATATAACCAACACTTCACAAAAATAATTTGCTTCTGATATTACTGCTGGAGTCTCTCTACCTTTTCACAGTGCAGAGAGGCCCTGTTCTCTTTCACTTAACTGAGGAACTAAAACGCTCCTTAAAACACATGTTGTTAGGTCTGCTTTCACTGAGCAGACAAAAGGCATCTATTTCAAGTATGATTCATTCTTTCCTATTCCAGTACTGCCTTTTGTCTTTTTACATTTTCACCTGTCTCTTAAACTTCAGGAAAGAACAGTGGTGACATCCACAGGGGCGATTTGTTTGTCCTGAACATCCTGCTGAGTTTGCCTGCCTCTAACAAGGACACATGCCTTTTCTAACTTGAAGAATAACTGGCAAGCTCTGATATTTTTCATGAGGTTGAACCTCTGACCCCTTCCCACAGTGCTGGGCCCTCCCCTGAGTTTCCTCATATTGGGCACGCCCTTCCTTTGAGCTGGCCCAGCAAGCAGATGAGCGCCTGCACCAAGAAGCCAGAAGACTCTATATTATCTTGCCAGTTCTACAATCCAAATGTAGAAAATATATGCATTATGAATCACATGATAGAGAAATCTGAGCAGTTTTTTACTTTAAGGATATACATTTACCATGCCTTTCATGTTAGACTGGCACTAGCAATTTTTCACAAAGCTCATTTTAAAAAGTAACAATTTTAATTTCAATAATTGGTTTCTTGAGATTTTTATCTTCTTCTTTCGCTTTTTGCAGGAGAAATTGTTATGACAGATATTTCTAGGAGGCAGGAATCCCTCTGCCTCAAGACATCTATTTGCACTTTAATCTGTAGTGTGATTAAGGGGATTACCTGAAACCTCCGGGGCAGCTCCAAGTTGAAGTACATAGTCAGAACATAATTGGGTAGATCTGTTTGTGTGGGCTCTGTTTCTCAAAAGTATTTCAGTTCCATCATAAGAATTAGCCTGTTCTATGCTAGTTAAAAGTATCTAAATGTTAAGCAACCAATAAAGTACCCACCATATTCTCATTAAAAACCAGAACTAAACTAAGTCTAGATTAAGTAAGCAGAGGAAAGGCCAAGAGAGAAGGAAATCCCAAGACCCACACAGAAGGCTGGATCCTCATGATGGCTAACACAGCTTTCTGCAAGGAGGTACGATCCTTACACTGACAACCTGATCAGTTTTATGAGATTTCTCACCAAAACCAGCTTTCTCTTTGTAGAGGAAAAATACAGAAATTGGTTTTAATAGCAAAGATTCAGGAGCCAGGCTGCAGAAGTGTGGTTTCCAGGTTCTTCACTAATGATGTAGCATAAGTTATTTATCCTCTCTGTTATCTCCACTATCACACTGGAAAATGTGGATAATAATGGTGTCAAATGGCACACAGAGTTGTTACATGGATTAGGTGAGTTAGCATACATAAAACTCTTAAAGCAGTGCTTGAATATAATAAATGTTAGCTATTATTACTAATTATACTCAGTATATTCCGGAGCATTAATTATTGGAATTCAGTAGTTTATCCAATAAGAGAACAGTTACCTCATCATTTAGAAGGTGTTCAATAAATACTTGAGAAATTACATTCATTAATGTGATGACATTTCATAAAACACTCTATTATAAGTTGATGGGCATGAAAGAAAGTTGAATATACCTGTAACTCAGGTGTAAAACCTCAAAATGTGAGATGAGTATTGATAAGAGTCATTCCCTAGGTTATCCAGACTTTTCAGATGTTCTCTAAGCCTATTATAGACTATGAATTAAAGAGATCAACCCAAGGTGAAACTGGAGATTGTTATGGGTAGTACATAGATATTCTAATTCACTTCTGTGTGAAAACTGACTGTATGACCAGATTAACCAGAGGTTGACATATAATTTAGGTGGAATAGATATGGTAATCGGAGAAGGCAATGGCACCCCACTCCAATACTCTTGCCTGGAAAATCCATGGACGGAGGAGCCTGGTAGGCTGCAGTCCATGGGGTCACTAAGAGTCAGACACGACTGAGTGACTTCACTTTCACTTTTCTTCTTCATGCACTGGAGAAGGAAATGGCAACCCACTCCAGTATTCTTGCCTGGAGAATCCCAGGGACGGGGGAGCCTGGTGGGCTGCCGTCTATGGGGTCGCACAGAGTCGGACACGACTGGAGCGACTTAGCAGCAGCAGCAGCAGCAGATATGGTAATAAAAAAAAACATCCTATATATATATACAAAACACAGGACAGGCATGGCCCCTGAGGAGACAGTGAAGGGAATGAGACCAAAGATAATGTTAAGGTAGACTTCAACTCTACCAATACAGCTTCATTCCTTAGGTATGAAGCCAAAAAAGGATTGGAAATAAATATGACCATACATAGCATGGATGTTTGTTATATTACTGTTCATGTCTACCTGTATATTTTAAGTCTTTCAGACAAAAAACAGGGAAAAAAGAAAAGCAGCCTTTATTACTTAAAGTGTCTTTCCTAAAAAATAAAAGTAAAAAACTAATGACCTAAAAAATGATATCATGGTTTATGTAGAAAATCTGAAAGAACTGACAAAAAACTCCTAAAACTAATAAGCAATTATATCAAGGTTGCAGGGTACAAGATTAATATATAAAAAGTCAAATGCTTTCCTATATTATCATTACCTGCAATGAACAAGTAGAATTTTAAATTAGAAACTCAATATCACTTACATAAGTACCAAAAACTGAAATACTTTGGTACAAATATAATGAAATATGTACAAGAGGTACATGAGGAAAGCTATAAAACTCTGATGAATGAATTTAAATAACTAAATAAATGGAGAGATAGCCCATGTTAATAAACAGGGAGAGTCAATATTAGGAAAATTTCAATTCTTCCGAAATTTACCTATAGATTCAATGCAATCTGATTTAAATTTCAGCAAGTTATACTGAGGATACTGACAAACTGATTCTAAAGTTTATATATGAGTCCAACCCAGAATAGCCAACTCAACACTGAAGGAAAAGAATAAAATTGGAGGACTGACACTACCCAACTTCAGTAGTTACAATAAAGCTACCATTGTCAAGACAGTACAGTACTAATTAAAAAAAAAAATGAGACGAGTAGATCAATGGAATGGAATAGAGAGCGCAGAAATAAACCCACGTAAATACAGTCAACTGATCGACAAAAGAGCCTACAATGGAGCAAAGATAATCTTTGCCAAAAAAAAAAAAAAAGGTAATGGAACAACTAAATATCTGAAAAAAATATAAATAAATACAGACATAGATCTCCCACCCTTAACTGAAACTAACTCAAAGGGATCACAGATTTAAGTGTAAAACACAAAACTATGAAACTCTCAGAAGACATCCTAGGAGAAAACCGAGATTATGACAGTTGGTTATAAGTGAAGTGAAGTCGCTCAGTCGTGTCCGACTCTTTGCGACCCCATGGACTGTAGCCTACCAGGCTCCTTTGTCCATGGGATTTTCCAAGTAGTAGTACTGGAGTAGGTTGCCATTTCCTTCTCCAGGGGATCTTCCCGACCCAGGGATTGAACCCAGGTCTCCCACATGGTAGACAGACGCTTTACCGTCTAAGTCACCAGGGAAGTCCCATGACAGTTGGTTATAGTGATGACTTTTTAGATAAAATACCAAAAACACAATTCATGTAAGAAATAATTGATAAACTGAATTTCATTAATATTAAAAATGTCTTCCCTGTGAAAAATGTCAAGAAAATAAGAAAACAGGCCACAAACTGGAAGAAAATATTTGTAAAAGACACAGCTAGTAGAAAATTGTTACCTAAAACATACAGTTCAGTTCAGTCCAGTTCAGTCACTCAGTCGTGTCCGACTCTTTGCGACCCCATGAACTACAGCACGTCAGGCCTCCCTGTCCATCACCAACTCCCAGAGTTCACTCAAACTCATGTCCATCGAGCCAGTGATGCCATCCAGCCATCTCATCCTCTGTCGTCCCCTTCTTCTCCTGCCCCCAATCCCTCCCAGCATCAGAGTCTTTACCAATGAGTCAGCTCTTCACATGAGGTGGCCAAAGTACTGGAGCTTCAGCTTTAGCATCAGTCCTTCCAAAGAACAGCCAGGACTGATCTCCTATAGAATCGACTGGTTGGATCTCCTTGCAGTCCAAGGGACTCTCAAGAGTCTTCTCCAACACCACAGTTCAAAAGCATCAATTCTTCGGCGCTCAGCCTTCTTCACAGTCCAACTCTCACATCCATACATGACCACAGGAAAAACCATAGCCTTGACTAGATGGACCTTTGTTGGCAAAGTAATGTCTCTGCTTTTCAAAACGCTATCTCAGTTGGTCATAACTTTCCTTCCAAGGAGTAAGCGTCTTTTAATTTCATGGCTGGAATCACCACCTGCAGTGATTTTGGAACTCAAAAAAATAAAGTCTGACACTGTTTCCATTGTTTCCCCATCTATTTCCCATGAAGTGATGGGGCCAGATGCCATGATCTTAGTTTTAGAACTCCTAAAACTCAACAATTAAAAAACAACCCAATTTAAAAACTGGTCAAAGGTCTTGGCAGAGACTTTGCCAAAAAATATACACAAATGGCAAATAAGCATATGAAAAGAAGCTCCACATCATATGTTATCAGGAAAATGAAAATAAAAACAATGAGATAATACCTATTGGAATGGCCAAAACTGAAAAGACTAACAACACCAAATGCTGATGGTGTTTATGGAGCAACAGGAATTCACATTAATTAAAGTGGGCTTCCCTGGTGGCTCAGAGGTTAAAGTGCCTCCCTCCAATGCGGGAGACCTAGGTTCGATCCCTGGGTCAGGAAGATCCCCTGGAGAAGGAAATGGTAACCCACTCCAGTATTCTTGCCTGGAAAATCCCATGGACAGAGAGCCTGGTAGGCTACAGTCCATGGGGTCGCAAAGAGTCAGACACGACTGAGAAACTTCACTTCAACTTCACTAGTGGGAATGCAAAATGGTACAGCCACTTTGGAAAACAGTTTGGTGATTTCTTACAAAACTAAACATGATCTTACTATCAATTCAGTTCAGTTGCTCGGTTGTGTCCAACTCTTTGCAACCCCATGGGCTGCAGCACTCCAGGCTTCCCTGTCCATCACCAACTCCAGGAGCTTGTGCAAACTCATGTCCATCAAATCGGCGATGCCATCCAACCATCTCATCTTCTGTTATCCCCTTCTCTTCCTGTCTTCAATCTTTCCCAACATCAGGGTCTTTTCCTATGATCTTATCATGTATGCATGATCGGTTGACTCAGTCATATCCAGCTCTGTGCAACCTTGTGGACTGTAACATGTCAGGCTCATCTGTCCATGGGATTTTCCAGGCAAGAATACTATGGTGGGTTTCTGTGCCCTCCTCCAGGGTATCTTCCCAACTCAGGGATCAAACTCATATTTCCTACATCTACCTGCATTGGCACATGAGTTCTTTACCACTAGTACCACCTGGGAAGCCCTGATCTTACCATATGATCCACCAATTGCACTCCCTGGTATTCATCCAAAAGAATTAAAAATTTATGTCCACATAAAAACCTACACACAGATACTACAGCAGCCTTATTCACAATTGCCAAAACTTGAAAACAACCAAGATGTTCTTCAGTAGATGAATGGATATATAATTATGGGTATATTTGGACAACACCATATCACTTGAGTGCTAAAAAAAAAAGTATCAAACCATGAAAATGGAACAAATTTAAATGTACATTACTAAGTGAAACAAGCTAATCTAAAAAGGCTACATACTATATGATTCCAACTACATGACATTCTAGAAAAGGTAAAAGACAATATGAAGACAAGAAGAAAACTGTCTTACCTTATTATGGAGACAATACAATGAATGATTGTCAAGGGCTGGGGAGGGGAGGGGATTAATAGATGGAGCACAGAGGATTTTTAGGGCAGTAAATTTCGAATGCTAATCCACTTTTTGTTACTCTAGGATCCATGCACCTAACCCCTGAGCATGCCATTGTTCCATCATTAAAAGTAAACAAGGTAAGAACTCTAGAATCACTTTTGGAGAAAACTGCATCAATAGAGGCCTTCAAGTTAGCACACAATTTTCCTTGTGTTAAAACTAAACTGCTTTCTTAAATTCAAGCTCTAAGACTAAGAGTCTAATATATTGATTTGGTCAGAAATTATCTTTGCCAAAGTGAATTCTTGACAGCTAACAGCTGCAGTCTAATGCTAAACTGTGCTTGCTACATCACTTCTGAAAAGACAGTCAACATTAGGTTGCAGAGCTACCAATCGATCATGCCAGAAAAAGATACTTATTTGGCATCTGCTCATTTTCTTTGCCAAGTAGAAAAGCAATTATCTGCACCAATACAAAATGCAACCGCTTGGGCACAATACACACAAGAAGAAGTCATTATTTTAATCAGAAATTGGAAGTCGGAATTATAAGCTTAGCATACTGAATGCATAACAGAAAGAGATTATTACCTCCATGAAGTTTTTCATTAATTTCTGTCCTTTGGAGGAAAATCATAAATTGAAAAGTTTTAAATTAATTAAGGTGTGTATAAAAAGCATTGTTTCTCCCTATCATGGGCAAATGTACTCTTAGGTCACCTGTCAATTTTTCTTAAATATGAGAATTCTTCCAAAATTACAAAAATGTATAAAAAATATTTATATAAGATACTGTCTCAAAAGACAAAAGAAAATACTGAACTTTCACATATATAGATTCAGGATTCAATTATGGTAAAAATCTCAGCATTATTGTTTTTAATTCTCAAAAGTGTAATAATTAACATTAACTAGTTTGAATTTTTAAATCTTCATACTTTAATAATTGGCTTTACGATCAGTCTTTTCTTACCTATAAATCTAAAAACAAGATGAGCCTGCCCTGCACTGGCTGCCCTCTGTTACAGGGGCCAGTCAGTCCCTTGGCATCTCTCCCAAGCGCCTCCATAACAGGACTCCTGCCTACCTTCCCAGCCTCACCTGCACTCCTTGTGTTCTGAGCTGTCTGTATTTGCACACTCACACACAAACACTTCATGCACACTTTACAGGTCCATGCCTCTTGTGTCCTCCCTCCTGCTGTGCTTTACGCCTGAAAGACCGCCCTCCCTTTCTCGAGCTCATATTCTCATCTGTTAAAGACTCAGCTTCTACAAAACTTCCCAGGCTGACTAAGGTAACCTATTCTATGAGTCCCATGATTCAGTGTACACACCTGCCACCCTCAGTAAGTATCTTTTTTTATTTTCATGGCTTCCCCACTGGGATGTAAACTTATCCATGCTGGGCCAATGTGAATTTCTGTTTTTGAGAGCTTGGAGTCAGAACACATTAATTCCAGTCCATCTTGTACAGAGTATTGAACTGAGAGGCTCTATTGAGCCACGACTGAGGTGGCCCTAAGAAAAGTCAGTCTTTAGGAACTTAGGAGGAAAGGAAAGCAACATGGATTTAAAAAAGCAAAAGAGAGACCACGAAGCCCCAAAAAAGGTAAAAAAAAAAAAAATGTTTTAAGTTTGCCAGTTCCTATGTCCAGAAATTAGGCTCAATAACCAGACTGGAGTGCCATTAGAGTCCAATGTATCTTTCTAATGAAAACCTCAATTTGTTTAAATAATTCCTTTAAAAATTTTATTCTTTGTAAGCAAATGATCGCTATGACATCTGTATACAGTAAGTGTTTAATAAATGTTTATTAATCAAATGAATCAACCAACTGCCTCTGAAGAGTCACCAGTTATCATTTTGTGAATGCACAGCTTTAATGACCTCTAAGACGGTTGAAGGCAAAAATACTTAGAAAGTTGTTTATATTGATATTTTTCATCAATACATTTGACTAAAGTTCCAAAGACCTAAGTATTTAAGAATTCAAGTTATAAAAGGAAAAGAAAATAGCAAAATGTACGTTAGTGAAATTTCCTCCACAGTCTGCTTGGTCACTTATAAGGGGGTACCATTATGGTATATCAATTCAGGGTCAGCCTCCAACTCCCACACAAGTTCCAACTACATGCACACCAACAGAGTGCAGCAATTAAAGAGAGAAAGAAAAGTGACAGCATAGCCTCATAAGAGTTTGCAGAGTACCAAATGACACGAGACTACCTGTCTTCCTTGTGTCATTTCACAGATAAGAAAAACAAACATCCAGGGAAGTAAAACAACTGGCCCAAGGACCAGAGCAAAGCAGAATTAGCGCAGAACTCAGTTTACTTCCACCAAGCCATGGCTACTTACACTACCATGCATTCCTTTAAATCCAGCACAACCTAGGAAATAGTTCTCTTTTGAAGAATTCAGCAATTATACAATATTCAGATTTTTCACAAACAACAATGAACACAATGATGTGAGTTTTATTGTTCAATTCATCATGTACTCTTAGTTATCGACTATTTTCACACATGTATTTTCTGTTTAAAAATATCTGGGAATTGGTATCCAATCTCAACTTATCTTAGAGGTTTACCTAACCCACTGTGGCTATAAATTAAGCACCGTAAAGAAGAGAGAAACAGGAAACCTCCTACAGGGTTGGTGGGAATGTAAAATGCTATAACCACTATGGAGAACAGACAGTATGAGGTGAAGTCGCTCAGTCGTGTCCAACTCTTTGCGACCCCGTGGACTGTAACCTACTAGGCTTCTCCGTCCATGGGATTCTCCAGGCAAGAATACTGGAGTGGATTGCCATTTCCTTCTCCAGAGGATTTTCCCGACCCAGGGATTGAACCCGGGTCTCCCGCATTGGAGGCAGACGCTTTAACCTCTGAGCCACCAGGGAAGAGAACAGTATGGAGGTTCCTTAAAAACTAAAAATAGAGCTACTGTAAAGCAGACGCTTTAACCTCTGAGCCACCAGGGAAGAGAACAGTATGGAGGTTCCTTAAAAACTAAAAATAGAGCTACTGTATGATCCTGAAATACTTCCCCTTGGCATGTATCTGGAGGAAACTATAACACAAAAAGATATATGCTCTCCCAACATTCATTGCTGTACTATTTACAATAGCCAAGACAGGGAAGCAACTTAAGTGTCCATCAACAGATGAGGGTTAAGAAGGACATGACATATTTACACAATGAAATGTCAATCAACCATAAAAAAGAATGAAATAATGCCATTTGCAGCAACATGGATGGATGTAGAGATCATACCAAGTGAAGTAAGTCAGACAGAGAAACAACAAACATCACATGATATCACTTATACGTGGAATCTAAAAAAAATGACACAAATTAACTTATATACAAAACAGAAATAGATCCACAGTAACGGAGTATGGTAATGGAGGGGAGGGATGAATTAGAAGCTTGGGATTAACAGATGTACACTACTATATATAAAATAGATAACCAGCAAGGACCTACTGTATAGCACAGGGAACTATACTTAATACTTTGTAATAACCTATAAGGGAAAAGCAGAGAAGGCAATGGCAGCCCACTCCAGTACTCTTGACTGGAAACTCCCATGGACGGAGGAGCCTGGTAGGCTGCAGTCCATGGGGTCGCTGAGTCAGACATGACTGAGCGACTTCACTTTCACTTTTCACTTTCATGCATTGGAGAAGAAAATGGCAACCCACTCCAGTGTTCTTGCCTAGAGAATCCCAGGGATGGCGGAGCCCAGTGGGTTGCCGTCTGTGGGGTCACACAGAGTCGGACACGACTGAAGCAACTTAGCAGCAGCAGCAGCAGCATAAGGGAAAAGAATTTGAAAAAAATAGACATATATGTATGTATAACTGAATTACTTTGCTGTACACTTGAAACTAACACAACATTGTAAGTCAACTATACTTCAATTTAAAAAAAATTTTTTTTTATTTTTTAAGAGAGAAACAAACTGCATTGAGGTTATATGTAAAGCTTCTCCCTGACTCTACAAGAAAACCAAAAGTACAGTTTTATAATTAAACAACTTTTGAATAAAAAAAATTTATTATAAATGCAGTGTGGAATAATTGCTTTCACAAAGTGACATTCCTCTCAAAACTCATAAAGAGAAAATTACTTAAGGGAACCAAAGATAGAGTACAAAAAGAAATCTATGATAAAGACTTAACTGTCATGAAATAAAAGCTCTACCACTTGAAAACTGAAACACATTGGTTATTCATTAGGAACTGAGGCATGTCTAGCACTTAACATAAGACACAAACATCATTCCTTCCCTCCATTCAACTCTGGCTGGTTGTTTGCATGTGGTTGTTTTTTTTTTTTTCCTAAATTATTATATATGAATTGCGTTCATCCCCTAAAAACCCACACTATGCTCCCTTTAAATATTTTACCGATGCTTTTAGAGGTTAAATCATTAAGAGCAAACCTTTAATGCCAAGCTCCTCGTGGAGACTGTTGCTTAGGGTGATTTCAAAATCAATATGCATTTTCTAGGTTATATATAAAGTAGTAAAGATCATGGTTTCAGTAATGCAAAGAATATTAAAAATTCATAAATCTACAACATGAAACACATTTTCCTATATGGCCATAAGATCATCAATCTAAAACCTAGTGAATTGTTTTTATTAAAGTAATGTTTTATTCAATAGTAATTCTAAATACATATATTTTTTTAATTAAAAAAGTCCACTCTTAGTTCCATAAACTAATAATAACTCTAAGTACACAACTTATAATGAGGATGGTATGCACCAGTTAAGAATGTGTTAACACAGGCATTCTATTTTCCTGCTAAATTTTGATGAACTTTTCATCTTTGCTATAAGAATGCTTTTCTCTTTTACAATCATTTTCCTCTAAAGTACTGTAAGCTCATAAAAAGAGGAAAAAAATAACTAAATATCATAAACAAATAAAATCAAGACTATACCACTTTCATAAATACAGCAAAGTAAAAGTGATCACTATAAAAAGACTTCTAAACAGTAATTCTTCCACGCTGGCTTTGGCATAAAACTTGGTGGTCAGGAAAGCTAAGTCCTAGCCCTACTATTTATGAAAAGCCACAACTAAAAGCCATGTTAAGCTCTTTTCATGTATTCACTCATCGTTCCTCACAATAACCCAATAGAGCACTTTTTCTGTATTTTTTCCAAGCATTTACATTTTTAAAATTCCGTCACATTTAATCTAGAAAACATAGTACCAGTTCAAAACTCATGGCAGACAATTTTCAGAACAACAAACTGGAAATCCCACCAAATTACCTGAAACCATCATGATATATTGCCTCTTGTAGAATAATGTTCCTATGAAAGAATTATTTATGTACACTCTGTTTACAAAGTTAAGATGAACTGATACTGCTTTTATTGCAGTCATTCTACAACCTCTCAGCAGGCTACATTAAAAAAGATAAATTTAAAAAAATTTAGCTGGATGACAGTTGCATTAACTAAAAGAGCAAAGAAACTGGCAGCAAACTCCCTACAACACCTTAAGAGCCCTACCTGTGTTCTGCAAAAGAAGGGAGATGTCCTTGAAGTCACCCAGGCTCTCACCCACATAGGACAGAGATCAAGTATCCATATGGTGACTGATGAGCTGATGGAAAACGAGGCCTGGCATCCTCTTCGAAGAGCTTACTGAGGCAGTGACACAGCTGGATGTCAACCAGAAATGCCGACATTCTGCTAGTTTTCTCTTTCAACATATGTCCCCATGCATCCAATTGGAAAGCAGATGCCCAAGCTTGATGGCTCTCCACTGAGAAAGGAAAGAACTTATCATCCACTGACTCAAATTCACAGGGGATAGAAGACTGCCAAGAATTGGTACCCAGTCAAGATTTAGCAGAATGGACCAGGGTCTGTCAGCAGTTAGGAACTCTACCAAGTGCTATCCATAAATTAAAAGGAATTTTGCCTCTTTAGCATGGGATTTATTTGGAAGAAGCTTTTAGCGCTAAGTTCTGAATGAAGCCAAGAGACACTTTATTGAAATGATTCATTTTAGTGCTGAGTTCAGTTCAAGAAGCAAAGCAAATTTCAGTAAGTTTTGAGACAAGCTTATCAAAGTAATTCCTGCTCTCCCATATACTCTGGGATTGGTTCAGAAGGAATAACATCACTGTCAACTAGTGGTTAGGAAACAGAAAGAGAAAAAACTCTCTTCTAATTCTCTATGCACAGAAATGAACACCTCTCTGGTAAATTCCATATTCAAGAAAAGCTACTTTAAAAGAACTTGGGAGCCAAGCTTTGGTAAATTAACCACCCAAAGAACATTAAAGACATATTAAGAAGAGTTATGACCAACCTAGATAGTATATTCAAAAGCAGAGACATTACTTTGTCGACTAAGGTCCGTCTAGTCAAGGCTATGGTGTTTCCTGTGGTCATGTATGGGTGTGAGAGTTGGACTGTGAAGAAGGCTGAGTGCCGAAGAATTGATGCTTTTGAACTGTGGTGTTGGAGAAGACTCTTGAGAGTCCCTTGGACTGCAAGGAGCTCCAACCAGTCCATCCTGAAGGAGATCAGCCCTGGGATTTCTTTGGAAGGAATGATGCTAAAGCTGAAACTCCAGTACTTTGGCCACCTCATGAGAAGAGTTGACTCATTTGAAAAGACTCTGATGCTGGGAGGGATTGGGGGCAGGAGGAGAAGGGGATGATAGAGGATGAGATGGCTGGATGGCATCATGGACTCGATGGACTTGGGTCTGACTGAACTCCGGGAGATGGTGATGAACAGGGAGGCCTGGTGTGCTGCGATTCATGGGGTCGCAAAGAGTTGGACACGACTGAGCGACTGAACTGAACTGAACTGAATGACACTGTATCAATAAACAGTTCAAAATTAAGAAGCCTAATAACACTGACAGTTCATTTGAAAAATAACTTTTTTATCTAAGATTTTAAAAATAAATTTCCCACTATTTCCATCATTCCTATATCAAAACAGCACTGTTCACCCTTCCTAGTAAAACGTGTCCTTCTCTGAGGACAAATACCTGCAGCCATTAACCACCTTCCTTCTCCAGACCCTTTCCAACCACTAAGCCTGTCTGTGGTTCAGTTACATCAGGAGCCTCTATAGGGTATCAGTAAAAGCTACAGTCAGCTCAGTACATTAAAAAAAAAATGGACAAACTATGAAAAAGTTCAGGCGTGTATGGAACAAAGGTAAGAAGAGGATATCCTTTGGATATTACATACAAAAGATAGAATCATGAGTGAAAATGGTTATAAAGTTGTTTTAATAAGAAATAACTTTGACACTAGTTAGGCTAGTTAATCCGGAGAAGGCAATGGCACCCCACTCCAGTCAGTACTCTTTCCTGGAAAATCCCATGGATGGAGGAGCCTGATGGCCTGCATTCCATGGGGTGCTAAGAGTCGGACACGACTGAGCGACTTCACTTTCACTTTTCCTTTCATGCATTGGAGAAGGAAATGGCAACCCACTCTAGAGTTCTTGCCTGGAGAATCCCAGGGACAGGGAGCCTGGTGGGCTGCCGTCTATGGGGTTGCACAGAGTCGGACACGACTGACACGACTCAGTAGTAGGCTAGTTAATCTGGTCAGTGTCTTTATAAAATACAGCCTGGATGTTACTGCTTTCTTGGGTCCACTATCATCACATGCCAAATAAGTCATAGTGATCTGGCTGCAGCCACCTAAGAACTACATCTGAAGATGGAAGTACTTACAGCATTGAAGAAGACATAGAATTCCATAGCAAAGCAAAGGAAATGAGGAAAAATGAAGAGCAGTGAAAGATTTCACCTTTAAACAGGCAAAGGAAATGAGGAAAAATGATCAACAGCAGTGGAAGAATTCACCAAGTCTCTATAAAATAAGATCTGAGCTCAAATCTACTTCCATGAGGTGACTGTGTTCTTAAGGTCCGTTCTTCACTAGGTTTATACTTGCATTAAGAGATTTTAAAGTAGGAAAGGGGGTTTCTCAGTATGAACCTACAAACCCCTTTTTACTGTTGGAGGTATTTTCCCTGTAGATCTATTAGTTAACTCCACCCCTCTTTCATTTGGTTATTTCATTTATTAAAGCAGTAATTGGATGAAATTGAAAATGGCTCACCTGAGATCAGTCAGCCAGAAAAGTGTGTAAAATGGCTGGGGGGAGAGCCCAATTATTCACAAGTAATACAGATGGCTTTCAACATAGATCTGTTGCTGTCACCTGAAAATCTCATTTCATTAGCTTACTAAGTTTCTCTCAAAGCTGACATGAGGCTATTAATAATGATCTGAAACACTTTTGCCCTACTCACAAGATCAATGTGTGGAAAATTCAAAATCCGATTTCAGGAGTTTAATCTACAAAACATTTCTTACTTCAGGGAAGAAGAGTACAGTGCAGTGTCTACAGAAGGAGGACTGCAGCCCACCAGGCTCCTCTCTCTGGAATTCTCCTGGCAAGAATGCTGTAGTGGGTTACCATTCCCTTCTCCAGGGGATCTTCCTGATCCAGGGATTAAAGCCTGGTTTCCTGCACTGCAAGCAGGTTTTTTTTTTTTTTTTTTTACCATCTGAGCTACCAGGGAAACCCCAAAGTATTAAAATAACACTTAAAAGGTCAGTAATCCATTCCATCAGTGAAGGGCAAAATATTTATATGCCTTTCTAATTACCCTGAATTTAACAACTTCACAGGTTCACTTTAGTGACAACCTGTTCTCTAGTCCTAAACTTGTCTTTATTTGCAGGCCTCTGTGCAAGGAATACAATAAAGACTTTTAAAACACACTGAAGTGAAAAATCTAACCATTGTCTTACCCACAAAGATCGAAAACGAGCCCATTTTAAGTAAAAACACCATGATCATCATCCAGCTAAGTTCCATAAGGGCAGGGCTTTGTTCAATTCACTATCATATATTTTCAACAGTGCCTGATCATAGGAGGCATTTGGTAAATACTGACAGAATGAATGATTCATGACAGATGTCGCAGAGCAGCAGAATAAAGACGACAGCTCTTGAGCCAAGAACTCATTTCAATACCAATCGCAATCACTGTCATTTAAACAGCAGGTCTATACATGAAAAATGACTATGCATAGTTATAGAAACAGATGTGAGTTATGAGATAAGATTTCAGGTAGAATTCACTGAGTTTTCTAAGGTGAAAGGGAAAGGATATTCATGTGTGAATGAACTGTATGTAATGAAGAGGGTGGGAGAAGGAAGATTTACATTTCTTACTTCACATGGAGCAACTGAGCAAAAGATGGAATCAACTGGGATCTCATCTGATTCCAGAGCGTCTACGTTAAGTCCTAGGTTCACTGCACTTGCCACTTGCTACCTATAAGACAATCACTAAGCCATACAGAAAAACAGGCAACTAAATGAATGACTTACAGTACGATATTTCCCTGGGTTTAGATGGTCCCCCTGTATTTGCTAACTTCTGAATACATTTTATCTGATAGTATGTAGACTAATTTCTGACAGCCTAATGCCATCCATGCAATGCAAATACATACTAGCAAGAAAAAAAATTCCATAAGAACACATTCCTTGCCTGTATACTGCAGGTTCACCAGTTTCAGTGTTTAGAAAGTCACATTTCAGTGTTTAGAAAATCATGAGGAATAATAACATTTATAATTCTGAACTACTACTAACGATGCTGCTGGCTGCTACACCAAATGGCTACTGTGTGCCAGGCACTTCTTTACAGACTTATTACCTGCTTATTACTATAGCTCTGAGTCCTGACAAGCAATCTGAGAATAAGATGTTACAATTAGTTTCCCTTTCTGGGAGATGAGAAAACTGATGCTCACAGAGATAAAATAACTTATCCAGGACCTGGTAAGTGAAGGATTCATGATTTAAACACTATCCGCAGAGATCTTCAGAACTAAGATAACATTGCCTCTTTGAGCTTTTATTTTCTTTACCTGATGACCTTCTGAAAAAAAGGACAAGCATAGTTTTTAAAACTAATTTTGATACTAATCAAATTTATAGTCAAATACATGATATCTTTCCTTTCCAGAGAAGGAAAATATATGACAAGTTTCCTCTCAAGGAATAATAATGGTCCTTCTTGCTCACAAACATGTTGACTTAATAAGATCCAGTTCCAGTCGTATTGTGTACTGTTCTCCAAGCATCATTCTTTCTATATAGGCTGGGGCTCAGAGTCAAAAAAAATAAAAATTTTTAAAAGCATATCACCTAATTCAATGTATAAGCGCCAACAGTCTATATTAAAGCCAGTCAGAAGAGGCCTCCTTTGTGGACCCACGGATGGCTGCAAGAATCTTCTATCCCTGAGAGCTGAACAGGGAGGCCAGCTGCACAGAGCATCACACCACTGTCTTGCCTCTTCCCCAAAGCCATGTTCTCACCTGGGATTCTACAGAGCACAGCAAACAGGCAAAGCATGGGATTGGTGGCTGTGCAGTTGTGATTCCAATCCTGACTTTATCACTTACCAACTATGTAAATGTGTTAAATGACCATTTAAGCTCTCTAAGATCTTCCATTTCCACCTGATAAGCAAACTATAAGATTTACCCTAAACAACTGTTATGATGGCTACATGGAATAGCACGTGGGAAGGGCTAGCCCACTTCCTGGTACATAGTGATAGATATAAAGCTTTCTTCCCCTCCTGAAGGACCTTCTCCACTGGAGTACTGGAGCTCACATTGTCCTATAAGAAATGACTATTAAATTTTCAGGAATTCTGCAAGCCAGTTATTAAATACAGCCATTATTTAAAATTAAATTATATAACTTATAATAAATTATATGCACATATCAGTTCAGTTCAGTCGCTCAGTCGTGTCTGACTCTTTGCGACCCCATGAATCGCAGCACGCCAGGCCTCCCTGTTCATCACCATCTCTCGGAGTTCACTCAGACTCACATCCATCGAGTCAGTGATGCCATCCAGCCATCTCATTCTCGGTCGTCCCCTTTTCCTCCTGCCCCCAATCCCTCCCAGCATCAGAGTCTTTTTCAATGAGTCAACTCTTCGCATGAGGTGGCCAAAGTACTGGAGCTTCAGCTTTAGCATCATTCCTTCCAAAGAAATCCCAGGGTTGATAATAGTCTATATTTATATCAATAATAATATTATATATCTTTTATAATAAAATGAATTATATAAGCTTAAATAAATCAAGCTAAAAATAAAGGTAATAAGTACACAAATCATATTATTTCCTAATCAGTTTCCTTCATTTTACTTCTGTCTATGCTCCTGAGATTATTTACATCTACAGTCTATCAGGAAGTAGAAATGCTTCAAGATGGTGGGCTATGGCACACCTCTCTCAACTCCAGTTTCAGCTATGTCATGTTTGTAGATTGAAATCTACAGGGTAGGAGTTACATGGAAATTTGTAAACACAACAAGTGGGGATTTACTTTCTTTGGACAGCCAGTGATTAAGCATTACCAGCACACTACTGGTATGCATACTTCAACTTATTCCTTTTTGCTCCTGCACTTACCTCTATATTCTCTACAAGTTATTTACATACATACACACATCCATTAAATTTAAAATAAAATGAAAACAAAAACCTCACATGCCTGCAGTTAACAGGCATGTTAACTGCCTGTTAACATTTCTTTATTGCCAAATTTACTAAAATGTTCTGCTGCTACTGCTGCTAAGTCGCTTCAGTCGTGTCCGACTCTGTGCGACCCCATAGACTGCAGCCCACCAGGCTCCCGGCCCTGGGATTCTCCAGGCAAGAACACTGGAGTGGGTTGCCATTTCCTTCTCCAATGCATGAAAGCGAAAAGTGAAAGTGAAGTCGCTCAGTCGTGTCCTACTCTTCGCGACCCCATGGACTATGCCTACCAGGCTCCTCCATCCATGGGATTTTCCAGGCAAGAGTACTGGAGGGGGGTGCCATTGCCTTCTCTGACTAAAATAGTCTATTTTTGCTTAATTTCAATACTTTCTTACCATCTACCCATTAATTTATTCATTTCACAAATACTTGCACAACTACGAATTAACCAGACACTGTAAGAGGATCTGGGGATACAACTGAGAGCAGAAGCCTATACAGTCGGATCTGTATGGAACTCAGTCACTGTATGTACACAGTCCGACTGGTGGAAGTCAGTCACACTGCAGCCTGCCTTCTGTCCCTTCATGAGAGTCTCCAATGATCTATTTATTCTTTTTTTTTCTCTTTTGCCTTCCTTAAAAAAATTTACAATTTCCCCAAATGTTTTGCCCTCTTTTCTTTCATGCTCTGTACTAAAGAGTCAAGATTAGTTCAAGGTTCTGACAGCTTATCGCTCTTCTTTCTTGCTCAGGAATTTCATGCATTTCTGTGACTTTATCCTTTCCCAAACCAACTTTTCCTCTAGCCTTTCCGCCTCAGTTCCTGACACTACCACCACCCCCAGCTGTTGAAGCTAGAAACCTGAACACCCTCGATTCCTGCCGTTCCCTCACCCCATTACCCTAAATCGGCAAGTCCTGTTAGATCTATATCCAAAACATCTCCAAAATCCACCGTATGCCTACATCTCAGGCTTCATCACCCTCAGCCAAGATCTCTTTTCTCCCCTCAGTCAGTATGAAAATCTCCTTGCTTTACTCTTGCCCCTAAATAATGCACTATAAGAAACAAGACTGAAGGTTTGTAATATAACCACATCTTGCCACATTAAACAAGCAAACAACAACAAAACCCTCCAAAGTCTCCCCATTCCACTCAGAATAAAACCCAAATTCGCTCCCATGGTCAAAACATTCTTCATCATCTAGGCCTGCCCACCCCCTGATCCCCCTTTCCCCATCCCCCTTCCCATCCCCACTTGCTAATTATCCCAAGGCCGGAACCCTCTGTGCAGATCTGAGCAGGGTGAGCTCCTCCTCTCATCCACAAGGATTCAGAGACCTTCCCTGACCAATCAATGGGAATTCGCCCCAGTCAGGCTCACCCACCACTCTGCACCACACTGTTCACTCCTTGTCGGTTACTTAGTGTCTGTCTCCTTCTCCTCGAAGGAAAGCTACGTAGGGGCAAGGATCTTGTCCTCCTTAAACCCCAGTACAGCCCTGGTTCCTGCCTGGTACATGCCGGGCACATGGCAGATATTCAGTAGATCTTTGCTGATGAATGAATAAATGGAGTATGATCTAAGAGACAGGTAAGGGCAGGACTAATTGGAAACAAAGACATCCGAAAAGAGGGAGTTGTCTGGGACTGTAGAGAAGAAGAAGAATAGCAATCTGCTACTTAAGTGCTAATAGTATGAGTCAAATTTCCATCTTTATTAAATTCTTACTTGCCCATGGCTTGAGTTATTTTCAAAGTGAAGTCGCTCAGTCATGTCCAACTCTTTTCAACACCGTGAACTGTAGCCTACCAGGCTCCTCCATCCATGGAATTCTCCAGGCAAGAATACTCGAGTGGGTTGTCATTTCCTTCTTTTAATGGCAAGCTAATTTAGCCAAGTACCTGTTCTGATAAATCTATGATAATTTTCACGGCTAGGTCAAAAGATTTTTTAAAAAGTGAGAAAATTTTGTACTTTAAAGAAGATCTTCCTGAACCCTCAGAAACATTCCTGAGAGGCAGTGTCCCCTGGGCTACCTCATACACCTGCGTTGCAATAAATTCCTATTGAGAAGGTAACAGGCAGGAAGGCGAGGGGCCCCCAAACGGAGGAAACAGGCTGCAAGTGTCAGACATTTTTTAGTCTCTCTTAAGTGGCAGGAGGAAACAAACTGCAAGTGTCAGATTTTTTTTTCCTTCTCTATAGAAAATTAAAAGGAGGTTTCTTTCAAAATTCTGTGTTGCAATGACAATACCTAGTTCCAACTGAACTTAATTTTTCTCAAACTTTGAGCTAACTAATGCAGGTGTTTTTGTTTTTGTTTTATGGAAATGTTTTTCTTAAGCTATGTTAATGAAAAATGTATTTACCTTAAACTCTGTCTTTCCTCAAGTTGGTTCTGCCTAAGACTCAGATAATGGCTCAAAAGAGCAGTATGTTTTACTCATACAATTGTTCTCCTAATCTGTGTTAATGAGACTATGTATTTGCTTGGAAACCTGCCTTTCTTCAAGATTCAGGTCAATCATTTTATGGCCAAGATGACTCACCTTGTGCCAATGCTATCTCAAAATGCATGTTGTGGGTGAGGGGCCTGGCGCCCTTCTCTGAGTTATGAGACATTTCCTTTCTCTAATTAGCAGCCTGTGAGTAGGTATATAACTTCCTGTTAAAGACTAGCAGGGGGACACTCTTTCTGCCCCCTTCTGATGTCTATGTCAGAAGCTCTCTCTTTTATACTTTAATAAAACTTTAATATACAAAAGCTCTGAGTGATCAAGCCTTGTCACTGGCCCTGGATTTAATTCCTCTCCTTCAGAGGCCATTTTTGAATCCAAGGCCAAAATTGAATGCTGGCATTTTTCACAGCTCAGCAGCAACCTTTCATTATCACACACCAAAAGCAGGGAGTCAGGGCAAGGGAAGGCAGAGCTCTCCTCCCAAGGAAAACTGAGGGGCCTGCGCTCTGACGTGCAGGGCTCTTCCCCCAGGGAAGCAGCAGAATGCTTGTACTGCTTAACTGAGGCTTCACAGCCTCCTCTCTTCTTCCAAATAACAGCAGCCAGTAGGGCTTCTACTTCTTCCAGCTACTCCTTTCTTATCTGATATGACACAGGGAAGGCCAGGGATAGGGAAGAGAAGGAAGGAAGAAGGAGGAAGGGAAATGGGGAAGGGAAAAGAAAGGAGGGTAACAAGAGCGGGGGTATCAGAAAGAAATGACTCGGCGCTTCCCTTCTCCAGTGATCCCCCTGCAACAGGTGATGCTGGATGGTGAAAACACACAAGGTCAAGGAGCCCAGTTCAGTACCTCATCAAGGACCACACAGCTCCAGGAGACACGGGGAATCCACTGCTCTTGGGTTCAGACGGCATGGCATGGCAGCCACCCCAAGCTCCTTTGTGAGGGAACCGCTGCTGCTTCCCATTCTCCCGGAGAGGGTGTGCCGTCGGGGAGCTTCCAGGCTGCTGTGGGCTGCCCTGATGGATGGCCCCGTTGCTCCTAATTGTGAGAAGGAAACAATGTCAAAAGGAGCAACAAGACCTGCAACAAGGAACAGCAGTCCCCTGTCCCCTCCCCAAGCCCTGTTCCTTGGAAGCAAATATTCACGAATCTTTTAGCTCTTCTGTTTCTGGTATGTATCACAATATTTTTAAAGTAACATTAAATAATAATGTTATTTCCAATTTTAGAACTTGTCATATTGGCTCATTACAAGATAAGATGTAGATTCAATCCTCTTATGTGGTCATCAATACACATACAGACACTCTTCACTTCTCATCCTCCTCATACATTTCTCTCATAATAAACATAAGTTGAATTCTCCTAACTTAGCTGAAGGAATATGTGGGATTTACATTATTATGATTTTGTATAACTGTGTTCACAGAGGATCCATGCAACATATTCTCATATGTTCTTCCATGAGTCCTCTGAGATATATTCCATAACATTAGCTGGGCAAAATTTTAAAGTCTGACACTACTCAGAGATGGGGAGAATGTAGAACAAGAGGATTCTCATCCACTGCTGCAGTTATTTCAAGAGAATGGCTCCACATCAATACAGTGAATGTGTATCTATCTGTGGGCCCACAACCTCACTTCTGTGGCTATGCGCTGGAGAAACCTGCAGGTATGTGCACACAAAATTTGACTGCAGCATGGTATATAATAACCAAAAAAGGAAAACAATCTAAATTCAGATTCCAAAAGGATGGATGTGTGCACGCTAAGTCACTTCAGTCCTGTCCGACTCTTTGTGACCCTATGGATTGTAGCCCACCAGGCTCCTCTGTCCATGGGATTCTCCAGGCAAGAATACCGGAGTGGGTTGCTGTGCCCTCCTCCAGGGGATCTTTCCGACCCAGGTATCGAATCCGCATCTTTTATGTCTCCTGCATTGGCAGATGGGTTCTTAACACTGTCCCACCCGGGAAGCCCTTATTCTAAATTAGCAGATAAGAATTTCTGGGAAAAGGAGACACAATTTTGTGAGATTCTCAAAGAGTTAAGACCCTCCAATACAGGCAGATCCTCTGAGCTTGTATCCTACTACTAATGTGAGCCCAGGCTCTGAGCTGCAGATGCCCTGGGAGGTTACTGGCCCCAGTCACATGTGCCCCATGGAGGCAGGTACTCAGGGGTAACCTTGTGACTCTGAGGTTACACAGACAGAGTCTAAATCGGGGATGGGTGACACTGGAGAGGTTACTTTCTATGCCTGTACTTTCTGTTCTGTGAAACAAGGGTAACAATTGTTAGCAATAAGTGACTTCATACCTATAAATGGTATGGTCCCGTTCCTGGAGCATAGCCTTCACTCAAGAGATACTGTTAGTGACCAGGTATCCCCAAGAGAAGACTCTACACATGGACATCACCAGATGGCCATATCTAAATCAGACTGATTGTATTCTTTGTAGCCAAAGATGGAGAAGCTCTATACAGTCAGCAAAAATCAAGACTGGGAACTGACTGTGGATCAGATCATAAACTCCTTATTGCCAAATTCAGACTTAAATTGAAGAAAGTGGGGAAAACCACTAGACCATTCAGGTATGACCTAAATCAAATCCCTTATGATTATACAGTGTAAGTGAGAAATAGATTTAAGGAACTAGATCTGATAAATAGAATGCCTGATGAACTAAGGATAGAGGTTCGTGACACTGTACAGGAGACAGGGATCAGACGATCCCCAAGAAAAAAAAAATGCAAAAAAGCAAAATGGCTGTCTGGGGAGGCCTTACAAATAGCTATGAAAAGCGAAGCAAAGGCAAAGGAGAAAATGAAAGATATACCCATTTGAATGCAGAGTTCCAAAGAATAGCAAGAGATAAGAAAGCCTTCCTCAGTGATCAATGCAAAGAAATAGAGGAAAACAACAGAATGGGAAAGACTAGAGATCTCAAGAAAATTAGAGATACCAAGGGAACATTTCATGCAAAGATGGGCTCGATAAAGGACAGAAATGGTCTGGACCTAACAGAAGCAGAAGATATTAAGAAGAGGTGGCAAGAATACACAGAAGAGCTATACAAAAAAGATCTTCATGACTCAGATAATCACGATGGTGTGATCACTCACCTAGAGCCAGACATCCTGGAATGTGAAGTCAAGTGGGCCTTAGGGAGAATCACTACAAACAAAGCTAGTGGAGGTGATGGAATTGCAGTTGAGATATTTCAAATCCTGAGATGATGCTGTGAAAGTACTGCACTCAATATGTCAACAAATCTGGAAAACTCAGCAGTGGCCACAGGACTGGAAAAGGTCAGATTTCATTCCAGTCCCAAAGAAAGGCATTGCCAAAGAATGCTCAAACTACCGCACAATTGCGCTCATCTCACATGCTAGTAAAGTAATGCTCAAAATTCTCCAAGCCAGGCATCAGCAATACATGAATTGTGAACTTCCAGATGTTCAAGCTGGTTTAGAAAAGGCAGAGGAACCAGAGATCAAATTGTCAACATCTGCTGGATCATTGAAAAAGCAAGAGAGTTCCAGAAAAACATCTATTTCTGCTTTATTGACTATGCCAAAGCTTTTGACTGCATGGATCACAACAAACTGTGGAAAATTCTGAAAGAGATGGGAATACCAGACCACCTGACCTGCCTCTTGAAAAATCTATAGGCAGGTCAGGAAGCAACAGTTAGAACTACACATGGAACAACAGACTGGTTCCAAATAGGAAAAGGAGTACAATCAAGGCTGTATATTGTCACCCTGCTTATTTAACTTCTATGCAGAGTACATCAGGAGAAACGCTGGGCTAGAAGAAGCTCAAGCTGGAATCAAGATTGCTGGGAGAAATATCAATAACCTCAGATATGTTGAGGACACCACCCTTATGGCAGAAAGTGAAGAGGAGCTAAAAAGCCTCTTGATGAAAGTGAAAGAGGGGAGCGAAAAAGTTGGCTTAAAGCTCAACATTCAGAAAACGAAGATCATGGCATCTGGTCCCATCACTTCATGGGAAATAGATGGGGAAACAGTGGAAATATGACACCACCCTTATGGCAGAAAGTGAAGAGGAGCTAAAAAGCCTCTTGATGAAAGTGAAAGAGGGGAGTGAAAAAGTTGGCTTAAAGCTCAACATTCAGAAAACGAAGATCATGGCATCTGGTCCTATCACTTCATGGCAAATAGATGAGGAAACTGTGGAAACAGTGGATAACTTTATTTTGGGGACTCCAAAATTACTGCAGATAGTGACTGCAGCCATGAAATTAAAAGACGCTTACTCCTTGGAAGGAAAGTTATGACCAACCTAGATAGCATATTGAAAAGCAGAGACATTACTTTGTCAATAAAGTTTCGTCTAGTCAAGGCTATGGTTTTTCCAGTGGTCATGTATGGTTGTGAGAGTTGGACTGTGAAGAAAGCTGAGCGCTGAAGAATTGATGCTTTTGAACTGTGGTGTTGGAGAAAACTCTTGAGAGTCCCTTGGACTGCAAGGAGATCCAACCAGTCAATCCTAAAGGACATCAGTCCCCGGTGTTCATTGGAAGGACTGATGTTGAAGTTGAAACTCCAATACTTTGGCCACCTGATGTCAAGAGCTGACTCATTTAAAAAGACCCTGATGCTGGGAAAGTTTGAAGGCAGGAGGAGAAGGGGACGACAGAGGATGAGATGATTGGATGGCATCACCGACTCAATGGATATGGTTTTGGGTGAACTCCGGGAGTTGGTGATGGACAGGGAGGCCTGGCATGCTGCGGTTCATGGGGTTGCAAAGAGTCAGACACGACTGAGCGATTGAACTGAACTGAATCCCTGTTACCTGTTCTCAGTTCCTTCCTACCACGTTCACAACTGTACTCAGGTACTCATGTAATTACTTATATAATGTTTGTCTTCCCCCAGCACTGCCCTGTGTGGGAAGGAATATTATCTGTTTTATTTGTGGCTAGGCACCAAATGGAAATGCATTAAACAGGTGGATAAAATGATGCAGGAAAGAAAGAAGAGATGCTGGTGGTTGTGAGAGCTAAAACTTACTAAAACAAACAAAAAACCCCATAGACTATGAACTATGTAACTTCCAAGCTACATATCAGCAGGTATTATTCTTTCATAGAACTTCCAGCAGTTTGGTATGGTGAAGGTCAAGAAAATTACTAAAGGACTAAAAGAGATAATTATCCTCTTTGAAAAACGCTTAGCTCAATAGTGACCAGATGAAAAAGAAAGGACTATAAGCAACCATGTGTTGTGGAGTCCTAAGACCAAAGGAGATAAGACTTCAACTATGAGTATAGACAAAAGAATGCTGCCTGCCATCAAGTTATCAGCCACTGAAGCTGTCCCCAGGGTGTTCAGTTCAGTTCAGTTCAGTCGCTCAGTCGTGTCTGACTCTTTGCGACCCCATGAATCGCAGCACGCCAGGCCTCCCTGTTCATCACCATCTCCCGGAGTCCACTCAGACTCACGTCCATTGAGTCCGTGATGCCATCCAGCCATCTCATCCTCGGTCGTCCCCTTCTCCTCCTGCCCCCAATCCCTCGCAGCATCAGAGTCTTTTCCAATGAGTCAACTCTTCGCATGAGGTGGCCAAAGTACTGGAGTTTCAGCTTTAGCATCATTCCCTCCAAAGAAATCCCAGGGCTGATCTCCTTCAGAATGGACTGGTTGGATCTCCTTGCAGTCCAAGGGACTCTCAAGAGTCTTCTCCAACACCACACTTCAAAAGCATCAATTCTTCGGCGCTCAGCCTTCTTCACAGTCCAACTCTCACATCCATACATGACCACTGGAAAAACCATAGCCTTGATTAGATTGACCTTAGTCGGCAAAGTAATGTCCCTGCTTTTGAAAAGCATTGCTCATGATGTACTCTGCATAGAAGTTAAATAAGCAAGGTGACAATATACAGCCTTGACGTACTCCTTTTCCTATTTGGAACCAGTCTGTTGTTCCATGTCCAGTTCTAACTGTTGCTTCCTGACCTGCATATAGATTTCTCAAGAGGCAGGTCAGGTGGTCTGGTATTCCCATCTCTTTCAGAATTTTCCCAGAGTGTACCCTAAGGGAATTCAGAATGGAGAAAAACAGGATACTGACCCTAGACAGCTGACATGCATATCAAAGGAAAAATTTTCATGAGCCCAGACGCTTGCATCTTTCAATATATTGAAAAGCCCTAAATCATTAACTTGAGATGTCTGATTTTTTGTGATTAGCACTCTTTTGAGTTTCAACCCTAGGCTTTTTTTTCCCCCCAGCAGCAAAAACTCATATATCCTAGTTCCTCCCTCACCTCTATGGAACAGTTTCCTTACAGCTATCTGAGGGGCTTTCTCAGGTTATAAGTCCTTAGTAATGGTCCCAAATAAAACGCAATTCTCAACTTTCAAGTTGTGTGGTTGTTTTTTTTCAGTCGATATGAGGTTAAAATATCTCTGGACATGACCAGAGGGGAAGATCTCCAGTCACTTGTCACAGAGCAAAGGAGGTACACACAAAAAGGAGGCAGAAGCAAGTGGAAGCCAGAGCAGCTGATGGAAGGCCAGCAATGCAATTACTGCGGTGGGTCAAGAGGACTCATAGAAGCCAAGAGGAGGTCCTCTGGCTTTCCGAGTTCAAGCTTGGGTCAAAACGCTAACTAGGCTCCTTCCTTTTACATGCCTCTGAGATTCGCAGAGAGCTAACAGAGTACTAAAATCTATTTAAATTATCTCCAAGTACGCCCAGGCAGGAGAGTGATCAGAATTTAATGACTCATCTCAGCTTGTTGACATGCAATAGCACTGCTTTTATCTTTGTGTCAAGAAGTATAAAGAGGTAGGGAATGGGATAAAAAGGCAGGATTTTTTTAAAAAATAAAATTCTTCCAGACAAGGCCGGAGAATAAATCAGCTGCATTTATTAAAAGTTCAAATGTAAGGACCTTATAATTACTGAAAAATGGGGTTTGCCTGTCAAATTGTTAGTAAATCCTGAGGAAGAAAATTGCAGTATGTGCTTGAACTTTTAAAACGCCTTGGTCATTCTTATCATCTAACCCACAGGACAATATGAAAGTGCCTAAATTTTTAAAATGAAAACAAGCTACTAAATAAACTTGTTCTTTAACTTGAATATGATATGCAATTAATTATTCCTGTATGGTTTAGACTCATCTGTTGTGGAATTCCAAACCCACCCCCCACCACCACCACCCACCGCCCCATTCAAAACTTAGGTATATATACCACCCCTCAAGCCAGTAAACAGACTCCAATTTAGCAGTGTTCTTTGAAGGATAGCACTTATATGAATGCAGAGATTCCAGGCAAGCTGTTAACAAACTGTTACCATTTGTAACCACTCTCCTGTGTGAATCAAGATTTCTCAGTATTATACAAGCAAAACAATCTAGTGATATAAACTTGCAATTAGCATAGGTACTTTTCAATTCCAAATTTGTTGCTCACAAAAACTTTATAATCCTCATTGACACAAGTGTGAAGAGTCTGAACACATACAATGCCACTATCTTAAGGAAATAAGCCTTACTATATTATGGTCTAAGGTGAGGTTTGTTTTTATTTAGTCACTCTGCTGTGTCTGCCTCTTTTGTGACCCCACGGACTGCAATCCACCAGGCTCCTCTGTCCTTGGGATCTCCCAGGCAAGAATACTGGAGTGGGTTGCCATTTCCTTCTCCAGGGGATCTTCCCAACCCAGGGATCGAACCTGCATCTCTTGTGTCTCCAGTGTTGGCAGATGGAGTCTTTACCACTGAGCCACCAGGAAAACCCCCAAGATGAGGTTACATTTAACAGAATGTTGTATCTCTACTTGTTTAATGAAAATTTGAAAACTATTGATTTAAGTAATTTTTCTTTGCACATCACGCACTGCTTGATTGCAAAACTTTGACATGACTTACGATTTATCATGATTGTGGGATAAAGAAAAGAGATCATAAACCAAGCACACGCCGAACACTGTGATGCCCGTCTCTTTCACCAACATTGCGCAGGTCCCCAGAAACAGACTAAGCAGCAGGAAGAAGGGAGAAGCCGTGGGAGGGAAACTTTCCCCAACACAACACTGGTCCACACTCCTGAAAAATAAATTTGAGATGGTTTTACTCCAAGAAGAAATATGGGTTGCTAAGAAATGCCACCTTTTAAAGGTAAGATCCAACACAGATTTCATTTTATTCTAAGTAGATGAGCAAAGATATCTTTAAGAATAAAATTTGCAAAGTTGGGAAAAAGTAAATGACTTACAATGCTGAATTTGGTACTTAGATAAAAGCATATAAGTTATGGTAAAATATGGCATATAACAGAGGAACACTAAGAAGCATTTAAAATGCTAGTATATAGAGATATACTTAGTGACATGTAAAGATGTTTAGGTGAATATATATTAAGTGAATAATATAAGCCACATGCATGAACTCTGGAGCCAGGTTTCCTGGGTTCAGATCACAGCTCTGTTGTTAACTAACAAGGTAATAAGGGGCAGGTCAATGCCTCCCTGTGCCTCATCCTATGTTTATCATCACTATTATTATTATTTTTGTGAAGGTGTTTTATATGTTTCTGTACAAAGAAAACACTGGATAGATACCAAAACACAATCATCATTAATGTGATGAAAATACAGATGTTTTAGTATTTTTCTTTTCTTCTGGATGATCTTTTTTTTTTTTTAATTGAAGAATAGCTGATTTACAATGTTGTATTAGTTTCTAATCTGTAGTATTAAGTATGTTTTCCATGAGAATATTTAGGTAAAACTTCTTTTCTTTCTCAGCATAATTTCCAGCAGGGATTTTTCTAAAACCCTCCAGTTGCTGTAAAGTCTTTTTTAACCTTACAAAACAGAATCGGCTCCCCAGCAAGAAACCTCACAGCTCCTTCCGCAGGTGACACACCAATTTGTTCCCTCTCCTTGGCAGGACAATACATCTGCAGTTGTGATGTCTCACCGTTATTGTTATGTCTTGGAACAACTGCCTAAATTATATTCCAAATTTGTAGGAGACAGGCTTTTCCTCCGAAGCTGGTTGACAGCTTAAATTATTCAAAGTGCGAATGACCTGCACAACAGAAAGCTGTAGCAATGTGGCTTATGACCACACAGGTACGGATAGGCTGCAGACCCACTCACATTCCCATTTATCAACACACAGAAAAGGCCTGAGAGATCAAGTTGGAACTCAAAAGTGATTGTTAATCTTATTCTAACACCAGAGCAAACAGGAAACAATTGTTGAATTTGGGTTTACATTTTTAATATTTTCACAACACTCATATATAACTAGCAATGTCATGAGGGACTTCCCAGGTGACACAGTGGTAAAGAATCCTCCTGCCATTGCTGGAGACCCAAGAGACACGGGTTCGATCCTTGGATCGGGAAGATGCCCTGGAGATGGAAACGGCAACCCACTTCAGTATTCTTGCCTGGAGAATCCCATGGTCAGAGGAACCTGGCAGGCTACAGTCCATGAGGTCACAAAGAATAGGACATGACTGGGCTACTAAGAACACACTCATGAAATGCAGTGGGAGGCTACAAAGCCAGGATAGAAGCTTGGTCCTATATTAAGAAAAGGTTTTGCTCTTAAACCAAAACTTTATAAGGTTTAATTCAGTTCATCCTTGATCCAAGGTCTAAGCTGGCTTACAACAAGGATTCTCAGGACAGCTCAGAAAAGATGATTGTTACAAGGGCTGTCGTACAGGCTTCAGAATCCTTGGCCTCCACTCACTTGCCAGGTGAGCAAAAATATCTCCAGACATTGCAAATGTCCCTGGGGACAACATGGACAAATTTCTCCCATATGGAGAACCATTGGTTTAGAACTGTGTTCCTTGCAGTCACTGTGTTTTGTAAGGTTATAGGCCAATGAACTGATCCAAAGATCAAGGTTTATAAATCCTTAACTAGGCATCACTCCATGAAGCAGGGCAATGGTTCACTGTCCCGCTTTATGTGGGCCAGCCACTGAGTCACCGCCCCCATTACATTCTATGTTTTTTTTTGTTTTTGTTTTTTTAATTTTTTTTTAATTTAAGGATAATTGCTTTACAGAATTTTGCTGTTTTCTGTCAAACCTCAACATGAATCAGCCATAGGTATACATATATCCTCTCCCTTTTGAACCTCCCTCCCATCTTCCTCCCAACCCCACCCCTATAGGTTGATACAGAGTCCCTGTTTGAGTTTCCTGAGCCATACAGCAAATTCCCGTTGGCTATCTATTTTACATATGGTAATGTAAGTTTCCATGTTACTCTTTCTATTCATCTCACCCTTCCCTCCCTTCTTCCCAGATCCATAAGTCTATTCTTTATGTCTGTTTCTCCATTGTTGTCCTGTAAATAAATTCTTCAGTATCATTTTTCCAGATTCTGTATATATGTGTTAGCATATGATATTTATCTTTCTCTTTCTGACTCACTTCACTGTGTATAATAGGTTCTAGATTCATCCACCTCATCAGAACTGACTCAAATGCATTCCTTTTTATGGCTGAGTAATATTCCATTGTGTATTACATCCTATTTTTAACCCACCCCTTTGCCTATGTGGCTATGTCACAACTCAGGTGAGAATCTGATCATCTTGCGGGGAAAGGGGCAATATAATGGGAGATTGTTTTATTGCTTTTCAGTCTCACAAAGCAAGAAGCTTCTGTATTTTGATGAAATGATGTACAAATTAGAAAATCACAGTTGAGAAATAGTACTTTCAATTTGGCCTTGTCATTTTAAGCTTTAAGCTCCTTTCATGAGTATAATAAAGAGGGGGTAAAAAAACTAAGACCAAAATGAAAAGGACAAATTAAACAAATCATAGTTAAATAGAAGACAGGACTATACCCAGTATAATTTGGCTCAGAGCTGATTTCAAATTCCATTCTCAGTAAGAGAAATCAAGAAGCTAGAGCTTATCTTCCCAGCACTGGGAGAGCAGTCCTTTTAAGAGGCTATGACATAGTTCAGAATATGGCTGGAAAACAGAACAGCCTAGTCTTTGGCTAAGAGACAGTTTCCTATGCCAAGTCTCCAGGAAGCTCACGGTTATCTCACAGCCAAGAAGCTTCCCTCCTCTCTCAGGAAGGAGCTCAGAAGCTACACACAAACACACACACACACAGCAGAAACTCCCAGGGAAGAGCGTGACTGTAAACACAGACAAGGGCATTCTTAGCCATACATACCTATTATAGGAGAGAAAGGCCAAAAGAAACAGCAGGCATGCCAACACATCAGCCCTGCCAACAATTCCAGCCACCTACAAATTTTGAAAAAAATAAAAACCTTAGAAAACCACTTTCTCAGAGACCCATAACAGCAATGTATTTGTTTTTAGAGGAATGAAAGAAACAGTAAATTAGAAAACACATTATTCTTCAATTTCTGATATATGACTAATATATAACTTCTGGTTATCCTAAACATTTAACAGTAATTTTAAAGAAGGAGATAGAGAGGAAGAAAGGGGCAAGATTTTCATGCTTAACTTTATTTTTAACCTTTCTTGACTATAATACAACTCATAACCTATCATAATATAGTATTACATATAACATATTTTCAATATCATACATATAATTACAAATATACTATATATATTATAAATTCCTATTTTATATTCAGATGTTCTTATATTATTGTACTTATATATATTTCATTATTTTATTTATATTATAAATTTTATTATAATATGCCATATATGTAAATCATGTTATAAATTATATAATATAAATTTGATTATATATTTGTATAATATATATACCTGTCTCTTATACACATCTAGATGTGTATAAGAGACAGCAGAGTACTAAAATCTATTTAAATTATCTCCAAGTACGCCCAGGCAGGAGAGTGATCAGAATTTAATGACTCATCTCAGCTTGTTGACATGCAATAGCACTGCTTTTATCTTTGTGTCAAGAAGTATAAAGAGGTAGGGAATGGGATAAAAAGGCAGGATTTTTTTAAAAAATAAAATTCTTCCAGACAAGGCCGGAGAATAAATCAGCTGCATTTATTAAAAGTTCAAATGTAAGGACCTTATAATTACTGAAAAATGGGGTTTGCCTGTCAAATTGTTAGTAAATCCTGAGGAAGAAAATTGCAGTATGTGCTTGAACTTTTAAAACGCCTTGGTCATTCTTATCATCTAACCCACAGGACAATATGAAAGTGCCTAAATTTTTAAAATGAAAACAAGCTACTAAATAAACTTGTTCTTTAACATAAAGATATAAATAATATAATAGACAATGAAGACTGGTAACTGTTACAAACTTAAGATTGAAAGAAGCTAAAAAGAAACAGTGACTAATGACCATGGTTTTAGAAAATACACATCACAACTAAATTATTAAGGTATAAAGTAGCATGAATTACACAACTTACTATCAAATGCTTCAGAAAATAAGAAATATTTCTATATATTGAAGGAGAAAGAGAGCAAGGATGATAAAAGCAAGTGCTGCAAAAGGTTAAAAACTGGTGACTCTGGATAAAGAGTAATATGGTCATTATACTTCCTAAGTTTGAAATTTTGTTTTCAATGTGTTACTTCAGAAAGGGACTGAAATGGAAGAGGAGTGGGGGATAGATGCCTATTTATAAATATTTGTATTATTTCACTATTTAAAACATGTGTACATTTCTCTTAATTTTTTTTAATCCAAGAAATAAAATTATGAAGGAAAAACTGGGGTATGGTTCAAAGAAAAGCTCACATGGGGAGGAAGAGTTTGCAAGAGAAATGAACAGATTTGACATTCAGGCACAGAAAACAGCTTCACCCAAATCACAGAGGACCTCAAGCCCATGGTGTGTTGAAGAATCAATCAACAATTAACAGCAGAAGGTAGATTTCTGGGAAATATACCTATAAATATCCTCAAATAACGAGCACACTCTGCAGTCATAAAGGAGAGGTGATGACACACGCATGGCGCTAGACCACCCAAGGCTTGAATAGACTCCTCTTGCCATCTGAGTGAGACCCAACTTTGTCATCTCTAAGTTCTCAGATTTGGTTTTGTTATTTTAAAATGAGCATTACACCCCCTACCTCATGTTACTGCTGTAATAAGTAAAATGATATACTGGGTTGGCCAAAAAGTTCTTTGGCCAACCCAATATATAAAGTGCCCACTTGGTATTGATGCCCTTCTGTCTTCCTTTTCTCTGCAGAGCAAGGAAGGGAGATTCTTATCACTGAGGTTTTCCTGTGTGACGTATAGAAACCATCTTTTTACATTAAGGTTTACATGTGTGATATTTTATGTTAACTTTACTAGATAATCCAATATATCTATTAGTTAAAATCAAAATAAAAAATAATTCAATTAAATACCTGTATCTGGATGGATAGTGAGTCACATAATTGAGAAAAATGCTAGTCTAATCCACATCAAGAGAAACCTGGACATGGCCAAAGAATTTCACTGGCAGTATAGAACTGAAAGCTCTTACCTAAAGTGGCTGTTCAGGCCACATGCTGTTCATTGATCCCTTAATCTATAAGGACCTTGCGTGCCACGCCAGGAAGAATGCGTGAGGGAAGTAGGCAGTGACAGTGTGGTTTCACTCAGTGTCAAGGCCCGGCTCAGACTCGCAGTCTGTACAGCTACAACTGCACACGATTCACTTCTGAAGTCTAGTTCTGCTCATTCTAAATCACTGCCTCTTAGAGTACTGAGCTCAGCATCACCTGCAAGACCTCTGCAAGGTTAAAAAGAGAGCCCAGCTCCCCAGCAACGAAGTCCTGGGATGAGGCCAGGCATCTGGGCCCAGAGGGACAGCTACCACAGCACAATGGATTGTGGCCAACTCAGACACAGCAAGGCTCACAAGTTGGTAGTGGGGGTACCAAGCTGGAACAAGGCAATCACAAGCTAGGTGAGTGAAACTAACGCTGTGAAGGCGCCTGGTGCCCTGCTTCTCAAACTGTAGTCAGTTAGCTCTGCTGGGAAACAGCGGCAACAGCAGCATGTGCCAGCTGGATGTGCCCAGATATAAAGAATGTAGTGTCCCTTGGAGCAGAAGCTCAGAAGGAGTGTTGAAAAGTCAGCGCTAACATCGAGACTCTGCTGCCAGCTCCAAACCCCCACGCAGTCACTGAGCCCCTATTCTACATCCTTGTTAAGCTGGGGTCTCTGGAGGCAAGAAGGCTAGTGTCTTAAAAGCAAAGTGACTGTCATCAGCTAATGTATGTCCAGATCAGCCAAACACTGCTAGTCAATTTGTCAATGTCACCTTGTTCAATAATTACATGTATCACTCCCTTCAACAAACATTTTCCAAGCGCCTCCTCTTTGCCAGGTATTACGCCAGCTGGAGGGATAAAGCCTGCCCCAAGCAGTTAGTATCTGGTGGGGAGTCAAAAAAGGGTATTAAGAAGTTACAAGGAAACTGCATGCATTGTAAAGGGGAGAGATCACAGCCATGAGAAGACTGAAGGGATTAATTTGGACTGCAGGATCCGGGAAGGCTTCGTGGAAAGGCTGGCTGTATTCACCGCGACTTATAGGTCAGGCACGGAGGACTTCAGGAAACTTGAGACAGGGAGATGTGAATTCTGGGGCAGAAAAGGAAAGCAGCATTCCAGGGAGAGGAAAGAGAGGTCTGTAAGCATGTGGGTGTTTCTGGCTGAGAAGGCATAAAGTGATGAGTGTGTGTGTGTGTGTATGTTTAGTCGCTCAATCATGTCTGACTCTTTGTGACCCAATGGACTGTAGCCTGCTAGGCTCCTCTGTCCGTGGGATTTTTCAGGCAAGAATACTGGAGTGGATTGCCATTTCCTTCTCCAGGGCATCTTCCCGACCCATGGCTCGAATCCACATCTCCTGCGTAGCAGGAGGATTTTTACCCACTAAGCCAAGACAAAGTGATGACAGCATGGATTAGTGGAAAGGGGGCAGCAGTGAGCAACAGAAAGCAAAGATGAAATGTTAAGCTGCAGCCCCTTGGGCCTGATTCCACAACAATGGAGGCTGAACCATAGGGTGCTGGGAAGTACAGAAAGACCGGTCAACGATATCAATACAGAGATGGGCAGCAATTATTTCTGCCCTCAAGCTGCAGGTTTCCATCACCAATTGGGTAGTTGTAACCTGGGAAATGTATTCCTTTAAGAAATATTTAAACATTTGAATAACATCAGTAAACCTAACTGAGTTGAATTCAAATAATGTAACGTTCAGATCTCCTAGCAAGCTTTACAGAATCACAAGTGGAAACTGCCAATTAAGGACTTCATTTGCCCCCAGAACTTGTTACTTCTTGGACTATCACTCATAGGATTTGTATGAAGTATGATCGAACCCAGGCCTCTCTCATTGCAGGCGGATTCTTTACTAGCTGAGCTACAAGGGAAGCCCATATATGAAGTATACTATATGTATAAAGTTATTAATTATGTTATCTGCAAAATGAGTTCTCCTGGTATCAGACTGAGCAGGAACACACACTTAACACAGGGCCACAGCTGAAAGCTAGACGTACTGATTAGATCACAACTGATTTTTTCCCCGGGTACTCTGTTCCAGCCTTGGAAATGGTCACCCTAACCTTCAACTCCGTGTGTAAGCATTTCCTGTTCTTGTTTTTGATTTGACATATGAGCATTCCTTCGAACAGTAATGTCTCTGTGATGACTGTTAAGTTTTAATTCTCATAGGAGAATTTCAATGATTTCCCCCATTTTCCTAATTTCTCTACTGATTTTTCTCATGATTCAGAATTAAGAAAAAACCCATAAATTTCCCAAGAAATATACTGTCAGGAAACCCAAGAATCACAAGGTTTTCAATGAGGAACGTTTATCTTATTCACTGTATAGCCCTGCATTGACTGACTATATTCCAGTCACTCAAATATTTATTGAAAAATTAAGTAAATAAATGAATTTGTTCATCTTGATTTAAGTTGGAAATAATTTTTCCCTTCACTGGAATTCTAGTTTTATTACAACATATTGCTTTGTCTTGTATGTTTTTATGTGTATGCTCTTTGGCTTTCTAGAGGCTTATGAACAAACTGTGGGTAGGGAACCCCACTGCCCACTCACATATCCCCTTGGCACCTGGCAAAGGGCCTGTACCAAACAAGTACTCATTAACAATTTGTTGATTATATAATTAAGAAAGCAAATTGTTAATCATATCAACATGCTTAAACTAAACCTTCCTCCCCCCCAGTTCAAACCCTCTATCCTTCCTGTCATAATTGATGGTCCCATTTTTATTCTTGTTTAACAGAGAGGGGATATATTCTACTAAATCCCTCTTTCACCATACTATAGTCTGTTTTTCTTTTTTTAAATCATTTATCACTGTTTTCATAATGCACATTTCTTTTTTACTATTCTTCTGTCCTCCTTTTAGAAACCTAAACTAATATTTATAATTAAATAATGGTTTCTAGATTTTACCTTCCAGTATAGTGTATTATGTAGGTCTAATTTCTTTACTTTCTTATGCCTCCCCTATCTCTTTGTAAAAGCAAATAGTTTAATATTTTTCCCTAAATAAATGTCCATCTCTCAGGCTGCTTTGTCCCCATAATTGTTATCATGGGTTTTTTTTTTTTTTCCCGATTAGTACGAAAGTTGGTTGAAATTCTCTTAAAGGTCATTTTGCTAACAGAATTTTCCCTTTTTCTTAGATTTCAACCTAACTCTATCAGCTCATGATCACACTGAATTTTATGCTCTCCTTTTCTACAAGCACTGAATCAGGACCGGTCTTATTCTACTCATTTGTTCTTTCCTACACAAATTTTCCCCAAGACCCTCTAAGCATGAATTTTCAAATCTATCTAAGAAACTGTCAGAAACATAATGAAGCCAATGGGCTTTAGCTTAAAACATTGCCATTGACCAAGTATCATATGTTCTGTATGGCTAAAAGTAGTGGTCCTTGATTATTTCTCTTCACCCAACAATAATATTGAAAATTTATGCATCACTCTTATCTTTTAAAATTCATATCTAAAGTTTTTCATAATTTTAAATACTTCAAAGGATTTAACTTCTTGTGCATTTTAGAAATTGATATTTTTAAATAGGCCATAATGTTACTGTTTTGAATGTACCAAATGAACATGAAACATACTATAGCAGATTGAAGCTCATCATCTTCCATTTACACAAATATGAATGGGCTCTTTAAATAACAGACATTTCATGTGCCCTTTCCCCTTGAAATCATGTTCCCATTTTATTTCCCCCTCAGCATTTTTTTCTTAATATGCTATGTAATTACACTTTAAAATATTCTACCTATCATCTCAATCTATAATAAAAATATATATAATTAGATTAATTTTTTAAAGTTCCTGTGATCAAAAGCACCTAAATTTTCTGAATTTTCAAAACTGTTGAATTTTCAATTTTGTATTATTATTCCAATTAGTATTATTTTCAATTGCTAAATACAGTGTAAGTTAGAAAAAAATGATAAAAATTATTAAATAAAGAATCCAGTTCAGTTCAGTTCAGTTGCTCAGTTGTGTCCGACTCTTTGTGACCCCATGAATTGCAGCAAGCCAGGCCTCCCTGTCCATCACCAACTCTCAGAATTCACTCAGACTCATGTCCATCGAGTCTGTGATGCCATCCAGCCATCTCATCCTCTGTCGTCCCCTTCTCCTCCTGCTCTCAATCCCTCCCAGCATCAGTCTTTTCCAATGAGCCAACTCTTCTCATGAGGTGGCCAAAGTATTGGAGTTTCAGCTTCANATCTTCATTTTCTGAATGTTGAGCTTTAGGCCAACTTTTTCACTCTCCACTTTCATTTTCATCAAGAGGCTTTTTAGTTCCTCTTCACTTTCTGCCATAAGGGTGGTGTCATCTGCATATCTGAGGTTATTGATATTTCTCCCAGCAATCTTGATTCCAGCTTGTGCTTCTTCCAGTCCTCAATAATATAGGTGTAGGCTTTTTAAATAAATTCAGTTATATCTATGACTGACTATTACTTTTTGTTAGAATAAGGAAGCATGCGGCATCAATTCTATTTGTAGCTTTTGTATTTGAACACAGCTCACATAAACGAGGACAGAAGTAACCATGTTACAGCAGTGACAGTTCTTTGAACACCCAAGTTATCTGCAAAATCATAGCGATCTATCACCTTGCATAATGTTTAATGATCTGTCAGCTGACAGCTCTACCAGGCTCTCCTTGAACCTGGTTGAAAGCAAATAAATGAAGTGTACCAGTCATTAAAGTGACCTGTCATTAGATTCCTTTGCTTTCACAGTTTCTCATAACTAAGGAAAAAAGGCTTGACTAAGAGTTTGCAAAGATTATTACTTATACTTTACAGCCCTCCACTTACAGGCACCTTGTTCAGTCCAAAATACTCAGAAAGGACTGGGAAAATTACACTTAACAAAGTAATTGTTTATAAAATAATTTTCTTCCTTATCACTCTAAATATACTTGTGTCAAAACCTTGTGCTTACAGATTTAGAATTTTGTTTGTGGCAAATGTCCATCATATGGCCTAACCAGTCCTCATTATCAAACCAATTGGCCAAGTCAGACGTCTTGCTTCAGATCAAATCAAAGTATTATGCATCCCCATGACAAACATCTTGCAGGCCACCTTGCCCTACTTCTAATACCGTACTGCCTTCTTCACAGAAACATGTATAGACAGAAAAGGACATAAACCTACTTTGGGTTTATGATGCCTTAATTAGAGGAGACTTGGCTGACACCAATATATCAAATTGTTTCACTGTACGGGGCCATTTGTACCCCTGGGGCATAGTAAGATTCTGATGTATGCAAGGCATTCCTTATTTTTTATATATAAGAAAAAGGCAACTGAAAGGGGAAGAGGGAGAGGAGAATCAACTTGACACTTTTCCCCCAGGTTCTCAGGTCTGGATGTAAACTCTAGGATGTAAATTGTAGGAAAATATCCGGATACAATCTGTGACTCTTGAGACAATTCTTATAAAACTGTGGTACCCATGTATTGCTTGGAAAGTCTTCATCCACCTTTAGCAATACATAAAATAAACCAGCTATGGTTACTGAGATGTGAAGCCCGGCTGGTGCTGCTGCTGCTAAGTCGCTTCAGTCGTGTCCAACTCTGTGTGACCCCATAGACGGCAGCCCACCAGGCTCCCCCATCCCTGGGGTTCTCCAGGCAAGAACACTGGAGTGGGTTGCCATTTCCTTCTCCAATACATGAAAGTGAAAAGTGAAAGTGAAGTCGCTCAGTCGTGTCCGACTCTTCCCTACCCCATGGACTGCAGCCCACCAGGCTTCTCCACCCATGGGATTTTCCAGGCAAGAGTACTGCATTGGGTTGCCATTGCCTTCTCCCGAAGCCAGGCTAGATGACACCATCTTGGTGCATGATTAAGCCCATATTTTAAATAAGACTCCAGATCTATACTTTCTAAACACATTTCTCATCATCCTCCAAATAACTACAGTTCATACTAAATAACTTGGAAAACTATTGGTAAATCTTGAAAGTGTATTTAATTTGAAGAATGTCAGTTCAACTTTTTATGGTCTTCCCCCAGCTCTTGATCTTCCTATGTGGCTCAGGGGTAAAGAATCCACCTGCCAAGCAGGAGACATGGGTTCCATCCCTGGGTCAGGAAAGTCTCCTGGAGAAGGAAATGGCAAGCCACTCCAGCATTCTTGCCTGGGAAATCCCATGGACAAGGAGTCTGGTGGGCTATAGTCCATGGGGTCGCCAGGAGTCCAACACAGCTTAGCGACTAAACAACCCTAGCACTTAAGAGTTCTGTATCATGAATACTATAAATATTAAGCAGAGCAAGAATAGGTTAAAAAATCGTAGAGCAGGAACAATAACTCAGCATGTTAAGCATCTCAAAATGCCCCTTGCTGTTTAAAACACATTAGGACTTAAATTTTCCACTAATAAAGAACTGTGATCATTTATGACTACCTGTAATAATGACAGTGGTTATTTAGAAAAGCAGTTAAGTCCTGGAGGTGCAATAAAGGCCATTAGAACATTTAAAAAGAAAAGCTGTCAAGCAGAATGATTTATATATAAAGATAAGCATTTCAGTAGAGCTTTAAATTCACATGGTTTTGAGAGGAGAAAAAGATGACTTTTTTGTTTAATTACTTCATTGAGTCCCAATGACACTCACCGCCTCTGTGTGAACAGGATGCACGGCAAAAAGTAATGCCGTAACGAAAGCAAGTCCACGATTCTTGAAGACAGTTTTGTCACAGGTGTACATCAGCACAAGGGTCACTAGGCAGTGTAAAATGACATTTACTGCGTGGAAGTAGAATGGGTCCATGCCAGTCAAAAAGATGTTTAGCCTGTGACAACAAATAAAAACTGAATTAGCTACAAACAGAAGGTAAGCACAAGGAAAGCAAAGGGAATCCATCACTTTAAAAGGTAAGCTATTTAATTATTTTTAAATGATTCCACTATCAGGTTACTCTATATAAGTTTTTTCCTATCTAAAAAATTTTCTATCTGCAGAAATCTTTGTAAATGCAATATGATATTACTTCAGAACACTTGGTGGCCTCACTGAAAAGGCAGACAGATGTGGCATGCTTTTCTTCCCTCACTCGCTTTTTTCCCTCACTCCCTGGCTGGTGCAAACACCTCCCAGTACTCTTGCTTCACTAACACCTCTTCCTAAGCAGCTGAGTGTCCACAGGCAAGTCCTCAGTGCTTTAGGCTGGAGCCATGGTCACCAGTAATGAGAAAGAGACCAAGAAACTGGCACCTACGGTCAAGGCTGGGATCAACCAAGTTCGACTGTGTTCACTCACCCACAGTGACACCAGGAAGCAAATTTCCAGATTATGTACAAGGAATCATTGTTAATTACCACCCCACAAAGCATCTCCAGGGTATCTACCCACCATTACCAGTTGTAGCTGAAATTATTAATATAAGGGTGAAAATGAGCATAGCATTTCAGAATTTGTATTCAATGTTCTCTAACATCAGTTCCTATAGAATCTCAGAATCTGAATTCCAGGATTACAACAAAAAGAAAATAAAAAGAGAACCGCAATGAGAAGAGAAATTTGTTGTTCAAAATTTTAAACACTTTCACAGAGAGACTTCTGAACATAGCCTTTAAGTTAAGAATAGGACATAATGTCCTCAAATAAGTCTGTGAGGTTATAGAAAAAAATGTAACTGCATAGGGAATGGTTCTCTTGGGGGAATACACACAACCTAAGTGGTACTGTCTATAGCCATCTAGACTCCAGTCCATTTTACCAAAACAGTAATTCCATATCTTTATCCTCATGCTCTTGATCTGCTTCTCTTATACAGCTACCCCCGCTTTGCCAAAAACAGCTGAGAATCTAAAAGTCAACTTTAGCAATGGCATACGCATATTCTAAATACTTGAGTTGATTCAGCTTTAATTTACAGAATTTTAAACATCTCAAGCTTTATTTGGACACACGAATCTAAATGTCATAGTCACTAATCAACTCAATTTTCATTTCCACTGAAGTAATCATGGTCCCAACTAAGCCTAAAAAAAAATGAATTGCTGGCCAACTCCAGGCCCAGTGCAAAATTCAAGACAGCTGTGCTGCAGACCTATGCATCTGTGCACACTCCAAGGTGCTTAAAAAAGGAACCTGGTGTGAAATACCTCGTTCAGAGGGAAAGAAGAAAGGGCCGTGAACAAGGGGACTGGTGTGTTCGGCTAAAGAGGGGAGAACAGCATCCTTGCCATTCCAGGACAAGAGGATCTACACGTGCTGAGAATCAGAAAGCACAGGATGGGGCTTCCCTGCTGGCTCAGTGGTAAAGAACCCACCTGCCAATGCAGGCGACATAAGTTTGATCCCTGATCCAAGAAGATCCCAAATGCTGCAAAGCAGCTAAGCTGGTGTGCCACAACTACTGAGCCAGTGCCCGGGAGCCTCTCAACTCCTGAGCCCACTGACTGAAGCCCGTGATTCCTAAAGTCCAAGCTTCCCAGCAAGAGAAACCACCACAATGAGAAGCGTCTGCACCAAAATTAGAGAGTGGCCCGCTTAGCAATAAAGACCCAGTACAGCCAAAATTACATAAATAAATAAGATTTAAAGAAAGAAAGAAAGCACAGGATGGAGGAGCTGTGAGAAGGATGAGACGGAGTCCCTGTCCTCAGGGAAGGTGGGGGTGATCCCCTGACAGCCCACTCCTCTGATGTTGATTTTATACTGTTTCCACTTCACCAGGCTGAGTTTTCCAGACCAGCTAAGCCATTCATTTAAAATTCATTCACATTCATCTCAGTGAGAGAAAACAGGCAATCTCATATGTGATAGGTCTCTAGGTTGTCAATATATACATAAGGCTTTACAAATTGCACACCCTTTGCCCCAAAATTCCACTTCTAGAAATTTTCTGTAAGGAAAAAACAGAAAAGTATTCAAATATATGTATATACACACATACATACATATGTGATACTGTGATGAAATAAGAATATGTATTTTGATCTTCATCCCAACTCCTGGTTAGAGACCCTAAAACCTTAGTAATTTCCTAAGCGATAAAGGTGCTAGAAATATCTTTTGTTTTAATATTTGGTCTCTGCCCCCAAGTTCCTGGCACCACTCTCCTAAATTCCTTGCAGTTTCCTAAGTGATAAGAGCAGTGGGAGCACCTTTTGTTCTAATACTTGGTGTTTGGCTCTGGTTCCTGACACAGAGCTCCTAAATCTCTTAGAATTCCCTGGGAGATAAGAGTGACTTTTGTCTTAACAAGGTGATTCTTACTGGGCTCCTGGTTGTCTTCAGGATGGGAGTTGGTCACGAGAAAGACCACATGGGATTAGAAGCGTGGAACTTTTAGTCCATCCCCATCCTCAGGAAGAGGAGAGTTGAGGGAGACTGAGCTAATAATTGATCACGCCTACATGATGACACTTCCAAAAAAATTCCCAGAACTATGGGGTTTGGAAGGCTTCCAGGTTGGTGAACACGTCAACGTGCCATCAGAGTGATAGAACCCAACTCCACAGGGACAGAAGCTCCCATATTCAGGACTCTCCAGGCTTTGCCTGATAATTTCTTCATCTGGCTATTATCTGTACCGTTTATCATGCCCTTCTTTATATCTCCAGGGAATCTTCCCGACCCAGGGATAGAACCCGGGTCTCCCGCATTGGAGGCAGACGCTTTAACCTCTGAGCCACCAGGGAGGCCCCCCTTCTTTATATAATAGACTGGCTTCCCTGAGTTCTGTGAGCCATTATAGCAAATTATCAAGTCTGAAGGGGGAGGTCATGGGAAACCCCAACTTGTAGCCAAAAAGTAAAAGTGTTAGTGTCTCAGTCATGTCTGACTCTTTGCGACCCCAGAGACTGTAGCCTGCCAGGTTCCTCTGTCCATGGAATTCTCCAGGCCAAGCATACTGGAGCTAGTAGCCACTCCCTTCTCCAGGGGATCTTCCTGATGCAGGGATCAAACTGGGTCTTCTGCACCACAGAGAGATTCTTTACCATCTGAGTCACCAGGGAAGACCCAGCTTGTGGCCAAGTCAGACATAAATGTGGGTAACCTGAGGACCAGTACTTGTGATTGCCATCTCAAGTGGGGGCATTCTTGCAGAACTGAGCCCTTAACCTGGGGGACCTGATGTTAACTTCAGGTAGACAGTGTCCAAATTGAATTGAACTCCAGGACATCCAGCAAGTGTGAGAGAATTCTTTGGTGTAGGAGTAAACCCACATATCTGGTGTTAGAAATCTTGTGAGTATAAGTAGAGAAGGAGGAATTTTCCTGTCAATATACAAAAATTGTGTTAATTATAAAAATGGCAACACAGAGATGGCAAAACATCTAATATCTCTTTATGTATTTCTCTATTCCCTGGAGAAGGAAATGGCAACACACTCCAGTATTCTTGCCTGGAAATCCCATGGACAGAGGAGCCTGGTGGGCTACAGTCCGCAGGGTCACAAAAAGTCAGAAACGACTGAATGACTGAGCACATTCCCACCGATGAAATACATTAGATCATAACCCTGGATTACAAATAATAGCACTGTTTTTTTTTTTTTAAAAAAAGACAAAGGACTTGCTATTTTTCCAATTTATTTGTTATTCAACCATTTAACAAGTAAAAGCATCATTAAAGATGATGTTATTACTATGTTATGACATGTTTATGAGATACTTAACATACACTCCTTTCCCCTTCCAAAATGATGTAAAATAGTAGGTATGACTCATCCATGTGTCCATATGTATCATATCTAAAAATGTGCAGATGTTACCCACATAGATTATTTCTGGAAATTGATTAGGAGTGAGTGTTTGGTGTTGCAAATGAATTAAATTAGATCCAAAAATATAAAAATAAGTTGCTGAATGGGGAACCACTGTAGAGATAAGGTAACAGTGTGAAAGCCCCTCACCTGGTACCTTAATCTAAGCTTTGAGAAGTCACCAAAAATCTAGTTACGAGAATTTCCCAAATATCTAAAAAGATGGAGCTTGAACTCTCCAAATGATAGATAAGTGAGCTTAAGATGAAATGGTAACAAAAGTTTTGAATATATCCTATGTGTGGGCACTGGAAAAAGCATATCTGATTCTGATTCTGAGAGTTACTACAGGTTCACAAAAAGGGATTTAACTGATTAACTTCTGGAGAGGGGTGTGATAGACATGTTACATCTTCAACAATGTCATTAAATAGGACCTCTCAGAATCTCCTGGCATACAAGACAGAATAAAATAGATATGAGCTAACAGAGAGTGGCAAATACTAAATCAATGTCTCCTTGGCTGGAGACCTCCAGGGTATGTCACAGTATTCTGATATCATCTCTGGTCTGTCCAATATTTTTATCAAAGGCTTAAATGAATCCGTAGTGTATGCTAACCAAGCCTGCACATGGCCTGTATCAGGGAAGGAGAGAAACTGTACTGAAGACTGAGCTTCACAAAGAGCTTAAATGAAAAATTGATAGCTAATTCTAACAGAATTAGACAGAATATGGGTAACAGTAAAGACTCATTTTTAGACACAAAATAGAACAAAATCCTTGCAATTCAGATTAAAACTCTGCATGTGGTATTGTCCAAGGGTTGTTAGTCTACCCTAAATTCAGAGTTACTGTGTCCTAGCTATCAAAACAGACCAAAGCACCAACACCGTTAGTCAGGGAACTGCCTAAGTCAGTATTTTTCATTTCAATGCACTTTAACAGATATTTACTGAATACCTGCTAGTTGCTGGGTATAATGTAGGGCACAGAGGAACAAACAGAAGACATGGCACCTGCCACCAAGGAGTTAATAGCACAGTGGAGAAAGAGAGAAAAGTAATTCATAGTGTGAGAATCCCAGCAGGAGGAGAACCTACTAGGTAGTGAGATAAGGAAGATAGAGGTGTTCTCCCTGCAGATGGGAGAGGGAAGCGGGTGATATCCAACATGGGGCAGCAGCCCCTCAGGGTGTTACCTAAGTGCTGGAGCACCTTCACAGGACAGCTTCAGGATTCTGGGGGAGGGAGTCTCAAAGTGAAGTCTCAGGGAGGTAGGTTTGAGGAACGGGTAATGCTCACCTACAGAAAGATGACAGACAGGTATGAAACCAAGTTTTTCAGGGGAAAGGCTCTTTGGCATATTTACAGCTTTATCCCCAGTGTCTATCCCTGGTACATGCTATCACACAATAAAACAGGTGATTTCATATAAAAATTGCCAACTTTTTTTCAAATCTTAAAAGACGTGGCAACTCTGGGCCTCCATGGCCACATGGAAATACCTGGGTGCCAACTGAGGTGGTTCAGTACTCATAATTTGCTACGGGGTCTTCCAACTACTGGGGGGCAGACTTCAGCTCAAAGAAAAATGTAATATCTAAAACTAAAATCAGTGGTGGGATAAGCAGGAATGTTCACACAGAAGCCTGACAACAGCCTGCCTTAAATACCATCTGCAGAGAACAATCTCAGGTTTCATGTCACCATGAATGCACTTCCATTACAGCATTTAATCAGTTTTACCAATACAGTATACTAACACATATATATGGAATTTAGAAAGATGGTAATGATAACCCTACATGCGAGACAGCAAAAGAGACACAGATGTAAAGAACAGACTTTTGGACTCTGTGGGAGAGGGAGAGGGTGGGATGATTTGGGAGAATGGCATTGAAACATGTACACTATCATGTAAGAACGAATCACTAGTCTAGGTTTGATACAAGATACACGATGCTTGGGGCTGGTGCACTGGGATGACCCAGAGAGATGATATGCGGAGGGTGGTGGAAGGGGGGTTCAGGGTTGGGAACTCATGTACATCCGTGGTGGATTCATGTTAATGTATGGCAAAACCAATACAGTATTGTAAAGTAAAAAAATAAAATTTAAATTAAAAAAAAAAAAAAACTAGTTTACTATATCACTCAAGTGTTATGACAATTTTTCATTAACTGTTAGAAATTAATCTTTTTGTCATTGTATCCATCTCAGTTGGAACACAGTTGATTCTAAATGAAGGTTTCAGTTCAGTTCAGTTCAGTCACTCAGTCGTGTCCGACTCTTTGTGACCCCATAAATTGCAGCACACCAGGCCTCCCTGTCCATCACCAACTCCCAGAGTTCACTCAGACTCACGTCCATCGAGTCCGTGATGCCATCCAGCCATCTCATCCTCTGTCGTCCCCTTCTCCTCCTGCCCCCAATCCCTCCCAGCATCAGAGTCTTTTCCAACGAGTCAACTCTTCACATGAGGTGGCCAAAGTACTGGAGTTTCAGCTTCAGCATCATTCCCTCCAAGGAAATCCCAGGGCTGATCTCCTTCAGAATGGACTGGTTGGATCTCCTTGCAGTCCAAGGGACTCTCAAGAGTCTTCAACACCATAGTTCAAAAGCATCAATTCTTCTGTGCTCAGCTTTCTTCACAGTCCAACTCTCACATCCATACATGACCACTGGAAAAACCATAGCCTTGACTAGACGGACCTTTGTTGACAAAGTAATGTCTCAGCTTTTCAACATGCTATCTAGGTTGGTCATAACTTTTCTTCCAAGGAAGGAGTAAGCATCTTTTAATTTCATGGCTGCAGTCACTATCTGCAGTGATTTTGGAGCCCCCAAAAATAAAGTCTGACACTATTTCCACTGTTTCCCCATCTATTTCCCATGCAGTGATGGGACCAGATGCCATGATCTTTGTTTTCTGAATGTTGAGCTTTAAGCCAACTTTTTCACTCAACACTTTCACTTTCATCAAGAGGCTTTTTAGTTCCTCTTCACTTTCTGCCATATGAATGAACAAATAAACTGACATTAAGCTGGAAGTTGAAAAAAAAAACCTCTTTTCCTTTCTACTCAAATAATCTCTAAGCTTATTTGATAACTTTTGTTTCTAATTTAAAATTAGGCCAAGCAGTAGGAAATAAAACTTTTTTCCTAAAAAAATCTTAATAGTTATGTCTGCCTGGCTGAAAGCCTTCCAGACTTTGGCAGATAAAACGCAAACAGCCCCTTCTAGGTCTGAACTCCTCTGCCTCCTTGTAAAACTGCCCAGAAAAGGGAGGGGGAACATGCAGCACACAGCACCAGTTCCTGGTACCAGGGTCCTGGTACCAGTTCCCAGGCAAGACCACAGGGTCAGACAGTGTGGCAGCAGGCAGTCACAGGAGGAGAGGTGAGGAGGGGGAAAAAGACTCATTGGTTTTGCCCCCAAGTAAGGCTCACTCTTCTGCTTCTGTTAGGTCCATACCATTTCTGTCCTTTATTGAGCCCATCTTTGCATGAAATGTTCCCTTGGTATCTTTAATTTTCTTGACGAGATCTCTAGTCTGTCCCATTCTATTGTTTTCCTCTATTTCTTTGTATTGATCGCTGAGGAAGGCTTTCTTATCTCTCCTTGCGATTCTTTGGAACTCTGCATTCAAATGGGTATATCTTTCCTTTTCTCCTTTGCCTTTCACTTCTCCTCTTTTCACAGCTATTTGTAAGGTCTCCTCAGACAGCCATTTTGCTTTTTTGCATTTCTTTTTCTTGGGCATGGTCTTGATCCCTGTCTCCTATACAATGCTACGAATCTCCGTCCATAGTTCATCAGGCACTCTATCAGATATAGTCCCTTAAGTCTATTTGTCACTTCCACTGTATAATCATAAGGGATTTGGTTTAAGTCATACCTGAATGACCAAAGGATGCTCAAGCTACCTCACAATTGCACTCATCTCACATGCTAGTAAAGTAATGCTCAAAATTCTCCAAGCCAGGCTTTAGCAATATGTGAACTGTGAACTTCCAGATGTTCAAGCTGGTTTTAGAAAAGGCAGAGGAACCAGAGATCAAATTGCCAACATCCGCTGGATCATGGAAAAAGCAAGAGAGTTCCAGAAAAACATCTATTTCTGCTTTATTGACTATCCCAAAGCCTTTGACTGTGTGGATCACAATAAACTGTGGAAAATTCTGAAAGAGATGGGAATACCAGACCACCTGACCTGCCTCTTGAGAAATCTATATGCAGGTCAGGAAGCAACAGTTAGAACTGGACATGGAACAACAGACTGGTTCCAAATAGGAAAAGGAGTACGTCAAGGCTGTATATTGTCACCCTGCTTATTTAACTTCTATGCAGAGTGCATCATGAGAAACACTGGACTGGAAGAAGCACAAGCTGGAATCAAGATTGCCAGGAGAAATATCAATAACCTCAGATATGCAGATGACACCACCCTTATGGCAGAAAGTGAAGAACTAAAGAGCCTCTTGATGAAAGTGAAAGAGGAGAGTGAAAAAGTTGGCTCTAAAGCTCAATATTCAGCAAACTAAGATCATGGCATCTTGTCCCATCACTTCATGGCAAATAGATGGGGAAAAAGTAGAAACAGTGGCTTTATTTTTTGGGGCTCCAAAATCACTGCATATGGTGACTACAGCCATAAAATTAGAAGACGCTTACTCCTTGGAAGGAAAGTTATGACCAACCTAGGCAGCATATTAAAAAAAGCAGAGACATTACTCTGTCAACAAAGTTCCTTCTAATCAAGGCTATGGTTTTTCCAGTGGTCATGTATCGATGTGAGAGTTCTACTATAAAGAAAGCTGAGTGCTGAAGAATTGATGCTTTTGAACTGTGGTGTTGGAGAAGACTCTTGAGAGTCCCTTGGACTGCAAGGAGATCCAGCCAGTCCATCCTAAAGAATATCAGTCCTGGGTGTTCATTAGAAGGACTGATATTGAAGCTGAAGCTCCAATACTTTGGCCACCTGATGCAAAGAGCTGATTCATTTGAAAAGACCCTGATGCTGGGAAAGATTGAGGGCAGGAGGAGAAAGGGACAACAGAGGATGAGATGGTTGGATGGCATTACCAACTCAACGGACATGAGTTTGGGCGAACTCTGGGAGTTGGTGATGGACACGGAGGCCTGGCGTGCTGTGGTTCATGGGGTCGCAAAGAGTCAGACATGACTGAGCAACTGAAATGAACTGAATCCACACTCTCACAGACTAGAGTTCCAGATAAAGCCCATCACTTTAATTTTCCTTTTGGAAAACACCTTTGATTTAGAAGAAAATAAAAGCAGGTATATCTCTGGAAGAGACTTCTACTCGAGAATATACTAGGGTCCATCTTCGAGGGGACCCCAACTCTATTTCAGTCAAAGAGCCATACCTTAGTGAACTGGCAGGGTATGGAAACTGCATGAGGTCTTGGCTCTCCATTGTGATGATTCAAGTCTAGTTTGGGGCCCTGAACCTGGAATTTTCCTAGTTATACAAATAGGTCAAGTAAGATTTAAGAGGGCTGCCTGCCCACTTCACGCCACCATTCCTGTGGGTCATAACGTTCCAGTTCTCACCCCATCCTTGCACCTGCCATATCAATGCTCTCACCTAGATTTTGGCCGCTAAGCTCTGCCACCTGGCGTATGAAACTCCAAGGTCCCCTCAACACCACTGGAGTCAGAAAGCCCACCACAGTGGTAGCATCTCCCACATCACACTTGGCCAACAGCAAAGAAGTGCCACAGAGCTTCCCAACCTTGCAGGCACTCTCCTATTTACATATTTCTCAATGCCTCAGTGCAGAGAGAAGCATTTGGCCTTCTCAGGGGATGCAGGATAAGGGGTACCAGGAAGGTGTGTGCAGATGATGTGATGAATGGACCTCAAAGAGCTTCTGGATTCCTTTCTCTGTTATGCCAAGCAGATTTTGGCATCTCAACCGCATTAAACATAGGCCCCACTGAGTAGCAGTGGTTCCCGGGATTCTGAATCACCAGTGTGCTGGTTACAATTGCTGATTCCCTGATCCCATCCCAAGATATTCTAAGCCAGTAGATCTGAGACGGGGCCCAGAGATCTGCCCTAAGCAACCCAATAATTCAAGACAGGTGATACTTAGAACTGTAATGCTCAGGTCTTAAAGCTTAAGGGAAAGCTGCATATGGTTGCTATGTTTACCAGAAAAAATCCAGGTTTCTCAGCAATAACATAACATAATATACATTCTTCTCCAGTAAAAAACAAAAACGGGGGAAAGAAAAAACTAAATGTACCCCTCATCTGCTGTTTTTGGTGTCTCGAGTGATGGCTTCTCCCACACTTCCCTGGTGACTTTCCAGAGCCCATTCTCCTGTCTTCCTCCCTCAGCACTCATTTTTCTTCTTCTCATCTCCTGCCTTCATTACAGCTCTCAAATGCTTCTAAGCGCTTCCCATAGTCTTCTTAGATCATTCAGCCAATAAACAACAACATCTGGATCTTCTCGTTTTCCCTCTAAGGCCTGTCCCTTAGGCCCTTCATCATTTTGGTTGCTTTTCTTCTGCATTCCCTCCAGTACCAGAAATAAATCAACAAATCAGCATCACTTCATGTCTCTAAAGAACCAAAGGATGTGATTCACAGGCACCGGTGCAAACAAGAGTGCCGAGAGAAGACGGCGCCCTGAGGCAAAGGCAAAATATGTCCCCTCCACCCCGCCTCCCACCCGGCTCTGAGGAAGCTGTAGGGAAGGACCAGGCTGCGTGGAGCTGGTCAGGAGGAGGCCACAGTCACTGCTGTAAAAGAAAGGTGGGGAAACAGGACAGGAAGATCAGAGGCCATGGAAGGAAGCAAGTCCCAGAAAATGTGAGTCCGCAAAGAAAAAAAATTAACAGGTCACCACCAAATATGATACAGGTATAACTATAACTGAGCTGTCAATTTTAAGAAAATGTGCTTCTTTCTTTTCAAGGTATGTATGTTTGGCGGAGTTCCTGGATGCAATGCCATTCAGACACCAGCTACCTGACACAACCCTGCCCAAGACTCCCTTACTTCAGACACCAGACCACCTGCACATCTGACCTCCCGGCCAAAAATTCAGGGGTTCCCACAGCTCCCTTAGATTCAACAATTTGTAAGAATGACTCATAGAATTCAGGAAAGCATAATACTTATTTTTTAATTAATGTCTTTATTTTTAATTAGAGTATAATTGCTTTACAATATAGTATTGGTTTCTGCCATGTAACAACAAGGGTATATGTATGTCCCCTCCCTCTTGAACCTCCCTCCTACCTCCCACTCCAAGCGTGGTACTCTTGATTACAGTTTTAATATAAAAGATATGAGCCAAAACTGATAGAAAAAAAAAAGATCCATGGGGCCAAGTCTGAAAGGGTCCTAAGCACAAGCCTTCCATGTCTTCAGGACACATCAGCCCCTCAGCACACTGATGTAGAACTGCCGACCAGGAAATCACAACCAAGCTTAACCAGGGTTTCAATGGCAAAGCTAACTGATTCCATCACTGGCTACTTCAGCACCCCTTTCCCTTCCCAGCGGTTGGAAGGCAGGGCCTTCCTAGATACTGTAACTGCAGAACTAACTCAAACTGGGCCCACGCTGTTTCTAACAAGACACCAAGGTGTTTTTCAGAGACAACAGAATAAAACCACAAGTCATGCAGCTGAGGCATGCTCTAAGGAGAAAATTGTGACCTCAGATAACACCCAGAACCAAAGTTTCTCTGCCCTCAACCCTACCCCCCAACCCCCAAGAGGGAACTAAAGGACAGGAACATGACTGCAACCTGAACACCTTTCAGAAGTGAACGATCCATTGTCCAGGAAGATCCAGTATGACACTCCATCATCACAGCTTAGCATCAGTGGCCCAGTAACAAAGTCCTCCAATCCAAACCACCCAACAGGGCTTCTGCACACCAACCCTCCTCCACTAACCCTAAAAGCTTGAACCCTGCTTGCTGTCTCCTTGCTGCTTGACCTCACAATAACGTCCTTTTCTCAAAATCCAGTGCCACAGCATCATTACCAGCAAGCCTGGCTTAGAAACAAAAATCATCTGGCTCCAAGTCCCAACTCTTTAATCATAAGACTAGTCTTTCCAGCAGGACCAGCTGCATTCTGAAGCTATTTGGAGGCCCACCGTGAGTCAACTTCTCTAGCATAAACTCAGGTATGGTCCCAGGGAGTCCCCATGAACAACAAAATCACTCCTATCACTCTGGAAACTCAAATGGTTTAGAAGCTCCTTCCCAGAAACCTGGGGAAAGGCCAGACAAATTCTTGCACAGCTGTGGGAAGAGGAAGCCTCTCCCACTTAACCATAGCACCCTTGAGAAAGTATTTTCAGGTCCTTATACTCCATGTGGGCTTCTCAGGTGGCCCTAGTGGTAAAGAATCCACCTGCCAATGCATGAGACATGAGACTTAGGTTCGATCCCTGGGTCGGGAAGATCCCCTGGAGGAGGCGAGGGCATGGCATTTCCCTCCAGTATTCTTGCCTGGAGAATCTCATCGACAGAGGAGCCTGGCGACCTACCATAATCTGTGGAGTCGCAAAGAGTTAGACAAGACTAAAGTGACTCAGGACACACGCACGCAAGCATACTCCATTTAATCCAGCCAGAAATGATATTTCATTGTCTAACTCATTAACTGGAAAAAAAAAAAAAGGCCTTTCATTACAGATAGCAGGACACTGGCATGGAGGAATTTGGGTCTCCATGAGCAGGGTGTGGAGAGAATCCCGTGTAATTCTGAGGTTTGCCAAAATTGTGTCCGGTTTACAGCAAGCACCCCCTCAACCATGCTTCAATCTGCCACAAAAGAACTTCATGATTTAAAAGTGCTAAAGATCTCGTTCCCCACAGAGGGTCACAGTCTTAGCAGGTTACAGCAGAGCCATCGGAGCCCTTTCAGGATCAGAGCTGCCCCTTCACCTCCCAGTAAATAGGACCCACTGCAACTCTCTGCGTGTCCAGCAAATTCCTGGTCTGCTCCCACTTTTGTCATTGATAGAGGAAGAGAAAAGGATGCATAAGCCAAGAAATGAGTCCAGCAGACTTTTCCCTCTAAGGGTGTTGTTGCCATTGTCTAGTCGCTAAGTGATGTCCGACTCTGTGACCACACGGACTGTAGCCTATCAGCCTCTTCTCTCCATTAGATTCTTCAGGCAAGAATTCTGGAGTGGGTTGCCATCCCCTTCTCCAGGGATCTTCGCAACCCAGGGATATCCTGCATTGGTAGGCAGATTCTTTATTGCTGAGCCACATGGGAAGCCCTGTAACGGTGTTCAGTTCAGTTAAGTTCAGTTCAGATCAGTTGCTCAGTCGTGTCCGACTCTTTGTGACCCCATGAATTGCAGCACGCCAGGCCTCCCTGTCCATCACCAACTCCTGGAGTTCACTCAGACTCACATCCATCGAGTCAGTGATTCCATCCAGCCATCTCATCCTCTGCCATCCCCTTCTCCTCTTGCCACCAATCCCTTCCAACATCAGAGTCTTTTCCAATGAGTCAACTCTTCGCATGAGGTGGCCAAAGTACTGGAGTTTCAGCTTCAGCATCATTCCTTCCAAAGAAATCCCAGGGCTGATCTCCTTCAGAATGGACTGGTTGGATCTCCTTGCAGTCCANCCAATGAGTCAACTCTTCGCATGAGGTGGCCAAAGTACTGGAGTTTCAGCTTCAGCATCATTCCTTCCAAAGAAATCCCAGGGCTGATCTCCTTCAGAATGGACTGGTTGGATCTCCTTGCATTCAAGGGACTCTCAAGAGTCTTCTCCAACACCACAGTTCAAAAGCATCAATTCTTCAGCGCTCAGCTTTCTGCACAGTCTAACTCTCACATCCATATATGACCACTGGAAAAACCATAGCCTTGACTAGATGGACCTTTGTTGGCAAAGTAATGTCTCTGCTTTTGTGTAGCCCTACCTAAATCATTACCTGAACGTTTACCTACCCAAACATTTACCTGAATAAGTTGGGCATTCACAAACATGATTTAAACAATTAATTTACCAAGCTCCTATCTATGTTGCATGTCAGGCACTGTTCCAGGTGCTTAAGATAAACCTCACAGAGTTCACACAGTAGTGAGGAGGCACAAAAAGCAGCAATAAATACATGATGCCAGATAACAGTGAGGGCTACCAAGGCCAAGAGGGGAGGAGAGTCTGAGAGTAAGGACGGCACATGGAGGAATGCCTGCTATTTCAGATCAGGTGGCCAGGGAAGGCCTCTGGGCTGAAGTGACATTTGAGCAGAGACTGAAGGTGGTGAGAGAAGAAGCAATGCAAGGACCTGGGGAAAGAGCATTCCAGGAAGAAGAAGCCAAGTGCAAAATCCCTGGTCTGTACCAGGAATACAGACTCTACAAGGTAACACAGAGAGAATGAGGTGGAGACTGAAGACTATAGGTCTGGGTGTGGCCAGGGTCAGGTCAAACAGGAGCCATCTCTTAACATTTGGAAAAGGAACAAGGCCATTACTGATGCAAGATTAGCATTCCTCATCCCCCTTTTAAGTGGGGAGATGACATAATCAAAGTGTGAAAAAGCTGAATGTAGCTCCCAAGGATGATAGAAAATACATTTTTTATTAAAACAAAAATGATTGCTTCAGAAGATGTTTTCCAAACCTTCATTGATTTGAAGAACTTACCTATTTAAAAACTCTCATGATTCAGAAATATATTCCTTTCATTTTCCATCCCTCCTATACCATCAGACTGTAGTCTAAAGTCTATTTTACATCTAAAGCATATTCTAACAGACAAGGATCATAAGCTTCTTCTCTTGGGGTTTCTAAGATAACCTTCGTTTGGAAGGAAATTTTCAGAAAACATTTTTTTTTTCATTTTTTTCTATAAAAATCTTCATTGCCTCCAATCACATTTTTTCTTAGCTACACCTACATCCATTACTAAACATCCTAGAAAATTTAGTCAAACATCCTAAACAGTCTTCACTTAAGATTATCAGTCTTGTAGCAACAGACTATTTCAAAATGAATGCCCAGAGAGATCAAATCAAAAGGAACAGAACCAAAAGGAACATGAACTATTTCTTTTAGGTTTGGGGCATAGAGGCTAGAGCTGACTTTCATGGTTGGCATATCATTTGTGCCTTAAAGTTGCAAAGTGCTGCCCCCCAAAAAAAAAAAAAACCTCTCAAGATCCAAATATTAAAATGTTGAAAATCCTTACAGCTGCACATATTAAGATATTCTATTTTTTAACTCTGACATTTAAACCACCCACTTTCACTCATATGGTTTATATTACCATCAGAAGCATTCAATAAAATAAAACTTTACAGCAAACTAGTAGAACACTATGATCTAATAGCCTGAGCATGGAAAGAGATCAACATCTTTTATTTGCCTTCCTTCTCCTTCTATATCATGGAAAAACCAGCAGTTCTTTCTTGTTGAAGGAAGCTTCTCCTTGCTTCTCCATGTGGAATGGCACAGCCAAGAATTCAGCAGGAGCTGCTTCTCCGTGAAAGTTAAAAAGCTAAGCACCTTTTAAATCAATTAGGACCATTTTTCAACGTGGGCATTACAGGGTTTGGTTCTGGGTCAGCTCAGCGTCTACAAAGTGACTTCATGTGCTTCTCCTGATTCCAGTGTTAAAAACAGGTCATGGCCAGTGAAGGATAAAGAAAGAAAACAAAAAAGATTACTGCTGCAGATTAAGTTTTCACAGATGTTTTGATTCTGCTCTACAACAGTCCAAAAATATTCCTGTGTGCCCTTGGAAATGAGATTATGAAAAGACTGAATAGAAGATTTGACTAGAGACAGAAATTCATTAGAATTCTACATTCACTCTAAGCAACACAAAGAAATGATCATTTGTATCAGTTAAAGTTTGACCAGAGAAGCAAAACCACCAGGAATGACACAGCTAAAGGAATTTGCTACAGAGACTTGACCTTTCATAATCCAGAGAAACTCATTTAATAGCTTATGCAGGGCTGCTGCTACTGTGTCTGTAACAAGTGGAAAGCCAGCAGGGCAGGTATTCCAGAAGGAAGGATGGAACCTGAAGTAGGGGAAAGAAGAAGGGGCTGGAATCCACAAAGAAGAACTAGAATACACTTCTCTCTTGCAGCCTCCTAGGCTCCAACTTTAACGATGGGAGTGGCTTGCAAACAGGCCAGCAGTATCCATACAGCTGATCACACATGGGCACCATGATTTCAAGGAGCTACGGGAGATGTGGAAAACTCTGGAGGAGCTGCAGAATCAGCTCTGCTGCACAGAGACAAGTCTGCAAGTCTGGGACAACCAGCATGAGCTATGACACACCAAAACCTTCACCCACCTTCTGAGCGAGGACAGGGCTGAAACAGAGCAAGGCACTGTGGGATGTTCCCAGGAGAGACCCCCACCTCCAATGTCCTCAGCCTGTCTTCTATCTGTAGAAAACTTTTAGTTGAAGAATAAATTTAATCAGAGAGATGAGAGAATGTAGAAGCAAAGGAAAGCAGTCAAATAAGACTAGATAGTTTAGCCATTAAACAAGTCAAAGACTTTTAGTTCCTGGGCTTCCCTGGTGGCTCAGAGGGTAAAGCGTCTGCCTGCAATGCGGGAGACTCAGGTTCGATCCCTGGGTCGGGAAGATCCCCTGGAGAAGGAAATGGCAACCTGCTTCAGTATTCTTGCCTGGAGAATCCCATGGACGGAGGAGCCTGGTGGGCTACAGTCCACAGGGTTGCAAAGAGTCGAACAAGACTGAGAGACTTCCCTTTCACTTTCAAGGGCTATAGATAATACTCTAAGCCATATCCTTTGCAGATACTGAAACCCCCCACCAGGTGGAAGAAGATAACTACATGATGACCAGATGACAACCATGACATAAGCTGCTGTGATTCCAAGAATGGGCCTCAAAGAAATGGGAACAAACCAACTGGGAAATGAGGATCAACTGTACTTCAAATGATCAAAGTGGAGCTGATGACATGTGATGACCAATTTCAAGATGACTGACTATCAAACCTGACTGTGCTCCTTCTGCAAGTAGCCACCTCCCTCCACCTATACACCCCAGAAATGCCCCTTTAAAAACTCTTGCCCAATAATTGTCAGTGAAGAGTCAGCCTCTGGACATGGGTCCACCCTCTCTTCTAGTTGCTGCCTCCAAGATAAAGCAAACTTTCCTTTCCACCAACCTTGTCTCTCTCAAGTATTGGCTTTCCACCAATGAGCAGCAGGACTGCATTTTGGTAACACAGTCATTTCACTTTCACTGTCCAAACCTCGAACAAATTTCTCCTGTCCACCTCTAACCCAGTACAGCACAGGAAAGAAATTTCTAAGATGAGTTTCCAGTTAGCTAAATTAACACGGTACAAAGTCACTGCATCTTGGGAAGCTGCCTTCATCTTCCATTGTGTTTGGACCCCCAAACTGCTCAAAGTGGATACTCTAATAATACACTTCCCCACTTCAACTTCTACCCATTTCTTACATAAGAAAAACTGTGATTAGTATTAATATATTTCACTACAAGCAAGCACCTTTATGATAACAAGCATTACATTTCTTTATAAACAAATTTATGTAGCATTTACTATAAGGGAATTTCTGTCAGTATGTGTGACATTCATTCACTCATTCGAAGATAACAAACTACCTTTAATGAAATAAATCAGTTTGAGATTTGTACTGGGAAAAAACTCGTGAAGAAGATGAAGGAAAAACAAACTACAGAGTAGAAGGAAATCCTGACAGAGAATTTATATCTAGAATATATTAAGAAATCGTAAAACTCAACATTTAAAAAATCTATTTAGAAAATTGACAAAAATATGAAGAGAAATTTTAACAAAGAGGATATACAGAAGTCAAATAGACACATGAAAAAATATTTAACACCATCAGTCAGCCATTAGAACTGATTAAAAGCACAATGACACATCACTACACACCTATTAGAATGGCTACAATAAAAAACAATGACAAAAAACTGGTGAGGAAGTAGAGAAGCTGGATAACACATACACAGCTGATGGGATGGGATGGAAAACAGTTTGTCAGTTTCTCAAAAAACTAAACATGTAGCTACCACATGACCCAGCGATTGTACTCCTGACATTTACCCTAGAGAAATAAAATTTATGTTCACATAAAACTCTGCAAATGAATGTTTGTAGCAACTTTATTTGCAATACCCCAAAACTGGAAACATTATAACCAACAGCAAAAAACTGAAAACTTTTCTTCTAAGATTAGGAACAAGGTATAAATGACCACTCCTGTCATTTCTATTCAGCATAGAACTGGAAGTCCTAGGTAGAGCACTTAGGCAAGGAAAAGAAATAAAGAGGATCTACATCAGGAAGGAAGAATAAAATTATCTGTTTACAGATGACATGATCTCATATATAGACAACCCTAAAGATGCTACCAAAAATCTATCAGAACTAATATAATTCAGTAAAGTTACAGAATACAAAAATCAGCATAAAATACCAGCTGTATTTCCATACACTATTAATAAACTCCTGGAGGAGGGCATGGCAACCCACTCCACTATTCTTGCCTGGAGAAGCCCCATGGATACAGGAGCCTGGCAAGCTACAGTACAGTCCATGGGGTCACAAAGAGTCAAACACGACTGAACGACTAAGCACACAAAATAATAAACTATCCAAAATTAAGGGGGAAAAAAAATCCCACTTACTATAGCAGCAAAAAGAATGAAATACTGAAGAATAAAATTAACCAAAAGGGTTCCTCAGTGGTAAGTAATCTGCCTACAATGCAGGAGACATGGGAGGAAGATCCTCTGGAGGAGGGCATGGTAACTCACTCCAGCATTCTTGCAGGGAAAATTACATGGACAGAGGAGCCTGGCGGGCTATAATCCATGGGATCACAAAGAGTTGGACATGACTGAAGCCACTGAGTAGCAGCAACAAATTTAACCAAAAAGATGAAAGACTTACACACTTACAACTACAAATCACTGATTAAAGAAATTAAAGAAGACACAAATAAATGGAAAGACATGCCATGTTCATAAATGGGAAGACTTTATTTTTGGGGGCTCCAAAATCACTGCAGATGGTGACTGCAGCCATGAAATTAAAAGACGCTTACTCCTTGGAAGAAAAGTTATGACCAACCTAGATAGCATTTTCAAAAGCAGAGACATTACTTTGCCGACTAAGGTCCACCTAGTCAAGGCTATGGTTTTTCCTGTGGTCATGTATGAATGTGAGAGTTGGACTGTGAAGAAGGCTGAGAGCCAAAGAATTGATGCTTTTGAACTGTGTTGTTGGAGAAGACTCTTGAGAGTCCCTTGGACTGCAAGCAGATCCTATCAGTCCATTCTGAAACAGATCAGCCCTGGGATTTCTTTGGAAGGAATGATGCTAAAGCTGAAACTCCAGTACTTTGGCCACTTCATGCGAAGAGTTGACTCACTGGAAAAGACTCTGATGCTGGGAGGGATTGGGGGCAGGAGGAGAAGGGGACAACAGAGGATAAGATGGCTGGATGGCATCACTGACTCAATGGAGTGAGTGAACTCCGGGAGTTGGTGATGGACAGGGAGGCCTGGCATGCTGCGATTCATGGGGTCGCAAAGAGTCGGACACGACTGAGAGACTGAACTGAACTGAACTGAACTGAATATTGTTCATATATTATAGATTCAATGTAATCCCTATCAAAATCCCAAGGCATTTTTTACAGAAAAAGAAAAAAATAATAATAAATTTTATATTGAATCAAAAAATCCTGAATATAAAAAGCAATCTTGATCAACAGGAACAAAACTGGAGGCACCACACTTCCTGACTTCAAAATATATTCCAATGCTACAGTAATTAAAACAGTGCAGTACTGGCATAAAAACAGACTTACAGATCAATGGAAAAGAACAGAGAAATTAACCCATGTATATATGGTCAAATGATCCTTGACAAGGGTTCCAAGAATATACAATGGGGAAAGGATAGTCTTCAACAAATGATATTGGGAAAACTGGCTAACCACATACAAATGAATAAAATTAGACTCTTACAACATATACACAAATCAACCCAAAAATACAGTAAAAATTTAAATATAACACCTGAAACTATAAAACTCCTACAAGAAAAATACAGAGGAAAAACCTCATGATGTTAGGCTTGCAATCGTTTCTTAGATATGATAGCAAAAGTACAAACAATAAAAGGAAAAATTAGACAAGTGGGACTATATCAAACTAAAGAAGCTTTGCAGAATAAAGGAAACAAATCAAGAGTGAAGAGACAACCTACAGAATAGCAGAAAATTTTTGCAAACCAAATATCAGACATGTTATTAATACCTAAAATATATAAGGAATTTCTACAACTTAAAACAAAAGAAACAAATAATTTGATTTTTTAAATGGGCAAAGAACAACTTGAATAAACATTTCTCCAAAGAAGACATACGAACGGCCAATAGGTAGAGGGAAAGATGCTTAACATCACTAATCATGCAAATTGTGCTTTAATCATGCAAATCAAAATCACAATGAAATGCCAATTCATTCCTGTTAGATTCGTTTTTATGAAAACAAACAAACAAAAGGTAAGCTTCAGTAAAGACGTGAAGAATTGGGAACATTTGTACACTATTGGTAAGAAAGTAAAATGGTACAGCCACTATGGAAAACAGGATAGAGTTTCCTCAAAAATTAAAAATACAATTACTATATGATTCAGCAATCCTTCTTCTGGGTCTATATGCAAAAGAATTGAAATTATGACTTTGAAAACATATATGTATTCCTGTGTTCACTATAGCATTATTCACAATAATCAAGATAAAAAACAAATCAAGGGCCCATCATCAGATGAACAGATAAAGGAAAAGTGATATATACATGATGTGATACTATTCAGCCTTAAAAAGGAGGAAATCCTGCAATGTGCAACAACACAGAAGACCTTGGAGAGTATTATACTACATGAAATAAGCCAGCCGCAGGAGTCCACTTATGTGAGGTCCTTGAAATAGTCAAACTCATAGAAACAGATACTAAGATGCTGGTTGCCAAGGTGAGGTGAGAGCAGCATCAGGAGTTGCTTTTTGACAGGGACCTAGTTTCAATTATACTAGAGGAATAAGTGCTAGAGAGTTGCTGCACAACATTGGACCTACAGTTGAAATACTATATTGTGCTCTCAAAAACTTGTTAAGATAGTAGATCTCATGTTAGATATCCTTACAATATTAATTAATTAGCTATTAGTTAAATGGCTTTAAATTTTCAAAATTTTTCCTTAAAAAGGTTAAGATACAAGTAAGACAGCTTGCACATATCTCAAAGGCCACTTTGTGTTTTCACTAACTGTGCTTGTGTGCTCAATCCTGTCCAACGCTTCGTGATCTCATGTGACTGTAGCCCAGCAGGCTCCTCTGCCCATGGGATTTCCCAGACAAGAATAGTGGAGTGGGTTGTTATTTCCTTCTCCAGGGCATCTTCCTGACCCAGGGATCAAACTCGAGTCTCTTGTGCCTCTTGCATTGGCAGGTGGATTCTTTACCACTGAGCCTCCTGGGAAGCCCTATTACCTAAATTAAAAATTATAAAGACATGACCTATGGGGAGCCTGGTGGGCTGCCGTCTATGGGGTCGCACAGAGCCGGACACGACTGAAGCGACTTAGCAGCAGCAGCAGCATGTAAAGTTCCTAGGCCAATGCCTGATTCGCACTAAATAGTTAATAGATGTGATTTTTCTGTCCTTCTTCAAAACAATCTTCAGAGTTGTGTTGGCCTAACATTGTTAACATCATCCTTTATACATGCCCAGCCTCACACTATTACACTATTGCACTAGACTATGCAGTTGCACCTCAGGTGACTAGGATGAGAAAGTCTCCACAGCTTCTTCAAATCAATGCCTGTAAGAACAGAAAGATTAGTTGAATTTATCTTTCTGAAGAGGCACTACTCCTTTCCAGTTAGTGCTCTGTTGCACTCTAGATTTGCAACTCAATTATCTTAAAAAATAAATAAATAAATAAATAACCAGTATATCTTCCACAGCCAGTAAGATATACTCTACAAAGAGCAATGCATCTTAGCAACCAAACTGCTTTTTCTAACCAGTGAATATCACAAGTGAAGCTGCCCTCTGCTCCCTCAGTTCTTCTCCTTAGCCCCTGTTCTGCTCAATGCCTGTTTTCCTCTTCATCAATGGTCTTCCCTCACTGTCTACTCCTTTCCTCCCCTCCTCTGTCTTCTGCCCCTGCCACTTCCTGCATGAATTTTATTTATTTTATCCTGCATGAATTTTAAACAAATTTTTTAGAAAGCCAAGAAGTGAAGACACTCATCTCTCTCCACCAACTAGGCACAGGCATTTGACCCTGACCTTTGTATATGGGCTTTCCTTGTGGCTCAGCTGGTAGAGAATCCGCCAGCAATGCGGGAGACCTGGGTTCAATCCCTGGGTTGGGAAGATCCCCTGGAGAAGGGAAAGGCTACCCACTCCAGTATTCTGGCCTGGAGAATTCCATGGTCCATGGGGTCACAAAGAGTTGGACAGGACTGAGTGACTTTCACTTCACTTCACTTTGCATATGAAAAACATTCAAAGGAGGGACCTAGGCAGTCTCTCATGACTAGTATACGCCCAGGACACCTCCTGCTGTGAGCTTCCACACCTTAAAGTAACCAACAACTCTCTCTGTAATAAATGAAAAGCAGGTCGGCTTAGAAGTTACACACATTGTGCCATCTGAGAATGTGCCATTTTAAAAAACATTTAGGGAAAAAAGGAATGAGCAACTTAGTAGCTGAGGTTATCTTTCAACTAAAAAACAAGACCACTTTCCAATAGGATAAATGTTTATAAGATAATCTTCAGAGTCAAATGTGGAATTTCCTTACCCTCCTGAAAACATTCAACTTTCAGTGGAAGAATTAAGTCCAATCGCTCTGGTTTCCTTTTCTAAGTCATCAGCCACCTGTCAAGAACCTGGGCCTCCCGATCTAAGCAGGCTTTTCAAGCTGCTTACCCTGTCTCATATGACCAGTACCATGAGGACGGGTTCATATTACACCCGTTGGAGAAGGCTTAAAACGCTGATGATACTGAATCAAAATTATTTCAACAGTTTTGTCCGGCACATTATAAGCTTAAATACAGAGCCAAATGATAATGGGTTGAGTCAAGCTCATGACACAGAAGCCAACACTCCCTGGAATCAGCTCTTCTCCCCTCCCATCTGAAGCTAGCCCGCTTTTTAAATTCAAGAAAATACTCCATCCTTCAAAAATCTGACTCCCTTTGCACCTCATCACACTTGAAATGCTGAATCATGACTCTGAGGTTGTAAAAGAAAAACTACTTCGACTGGGACACCGGGATCCCCAGAGGACCCCACGTTTTTCTGCCCTCCTTTGCTTTGCATCTTTTAAAGTCTAAATCTGGAGCTCTTCCCAAAGATCCGAGAGGCTCCAGGAACAGTCAAGGCTGCAGGTCGGGAGAGAGCTTCTGCCCGCGGTCCTTTCCTCCCCAAACCCCCGCGCCCCGGCAGCTCAGGGCTGCTAAGGAGCTGATAACTCCTCATCTGAAAAGCTGCCCAACAGTCGCCGAGAAATGCACAACTTGGGAGCTTCACCACTACAGCCACCGCCTCGTCGGGCGCGCGCTGGTCTCACTTGGCCACAGCCCCACGGGAGTGAGGTGTGCGTGGGCGGCTCCACCGCCCCTCCAGCCCTGGCCCCAGAGAGCAGCCCGCCCAGAGCGAAGACTCTCCAAAAACTCGATCCCAACTCGCAGCCCGCGCCTTCCGAGCCGCCCCGGGAGCCCGGAGAAGCGGGGCCGAGGTCAACAAGCAGAGGGGCGTGGGCAACCTGGAGAGCAGGGAGGCGTGGAGGGCAAGGGGCAGAAAGAAGAGAAACGCCGCCCACCCCTAAGCGGATCCCTCAACTTCTCCCAGCCCGGTAGAGGGTGAGGAGAAAGGCGGCTGCGAGCCCAGGGTGAGGGACTCACTTGAAGGTGAGGACGCAGAGCGGCCGGTAAGACTTGTGGCTGGTGTTCTCGGCCATGCCCTTGCCCCAGAAATCGTTGGAGAAGATGCCCCAGCGCAGTGGGGCTCCGGGCCGCACGTCGGGGTTGTTGACGATCGCCCACACGTCGTCGTGCACGAACTCGCCCCTCAGGGAGCGGCCGTAGCACAGGCAGCTCGCCCCGGCCAGCAGCGCCGCGGCTCCGGCCGGCGCGAGTCCGCAGTCCCGCCGCCGGGAGGGCGCGCGGTCCCCGCCGCCGCCTCGGGCAGAGCTGGTCACCACCATCGCGCCGCCGCCGCTGTCCTGGTCTCTCCCGGGTGTCTGGCATCCTCCCCGGCCGGGGCCCGGACGGTGCGCGGCAGCTGCCGGGAGATGGGCTCGGGCATGGCCGGCGGCAGCTGGACCGGCCGCTGGCGTCCCGCGCTCCGCCGCCGCCTGCGCCGCCGAGTTGGCCCAGCTGCAGATAAACAGCAGTCCCCCCGCCTCCCCGGGCCCTCGCCACCTCCTCCGCCCCACTGCGCATGCCCCGCTCGCCATCGCCTCCACCCCCCAATCCCGGGACCGGCGCCGCTTTCCCCCCACGCCCCGCACCCTCCGCCCGCGCCCGGCTGGTCTAGCGCTCAGCCTGCCGGCGCGGCGTTAAGAGGCGGCGAGAGTCCGTGTGCAGGTGGAGAGGTCGCTGCGCGGGGCCGCCCGGAGCGGCGGGGAAGGGGCACCGGGGTCCTCTCCGCTGTGCCGCGATGCCCTCCGCCCCTCATCATTTCCCCGTTAAGGGTCTGCTGGGGGGGACCTCACCGGCGGGCACCTCCAGGCCCCGGCCCAGGACGGGCTTAGCAGGTGCGCAGCCGGAACCCCCGCCCGCGCCCCGGGAGAGGCAAGTGGCCGCCGCCGCCCGGGACGTCCCGGCTTTTCAGCACCCCGGACAACAGCAGCGGCCCCCGGGCCACGCTCTCCGTCCGGCTCCGCTCTCCTGTCCGGTCTCCGCCTCCCGTCTTCTTCCCGGGCTTTCTTTCCCCACTGCCCGCGTCCCGCGGTTGCAGCCTCGGGGAGGGGGTGGAAACCGTAGGGAAATGGAGCTTCCGAAACGTCTTTCTGAAAACCGAGAGAGGGTCTCCTTGAGGTGGGCTTCCTGCCCACCCTGCGCAGGTTTGTTCACCGGCTGTTTTTCTTGACCGCCCGTTCCTCTGCTCACCTTTATAAAAACTCTCAGGTTCGAGTTTGGGTTTGGGAGCCGAGTTGGCTTCTGAAACATTTCTCCTCGTTTGTTTTTTACTGAGGTTCTTAAAACAATGCGGGAGACGCCAAGCAAATTACTTTTTGTCCCCATATGAGTGGATCACTTGGGTCTGATTATTACTTCCTACTCTGTGAGTGTATTTGAACTCTTCCTGCTAAGTCGGTAGGATTCAAAACAAAAACCAAACTGCTTTAAGGCCTCTGTCTTTCGCTCCCCATCTTACAGTTTCTCTGAAAGTTTGTTTTCCTGTTTTTTTTTTTTTTTATTGCTAATTATAATATATAAATAAGCTAAGTATACCGTTGTGATGAGGTTCAGTAGAATTTCTCCCATGTTTGAAATATCTGTGAACTCAATGGACCTTTTGAATTTTCATTGCTATGTAATATTGGTTACCTGGAATTTGACACATTCAGATAGAGAAGTTTAAATACAAGATTCATCGTATTATTCTCATCCTTCCAAAATCCCTAGGAATTCTGATGATTTAAAAAGAAAGAAGAGTAGAAAAAAAAAAGCAAAAATTCTTCTTGCACTGACTAAAAGCTTATATGACTCTAGGACACCATTTTTTTTTTTTTTTTGTGTTTTCACTAACTGTGCTTGTGTGCTCAATCCTGTCCAACGCTTCGTGATCTCATGTGACTGTAGCCCAGCAGGCTCCTCTGCCCATGGGATTTCCCAGACAAGAATAGTGGAGTGGGTTGTTATTTCCTTCTCCAGGGCATCTTCCTGACCCAGGGATCAAACTCGAGTCTCTTGTGCCTCCTGCATTGGCAGGTGGATTCTTTACCACTGAGCTTCCTGGGAAGCCCTATTACCTAAATTAAAAATCATAAAGACATGACCTATGGCGAGCCTGGTGGGCTGCCATCTATGGGGTCGCACAGAGCCGGACACGACTGAAGCGACTTAGTAGCAGCAGCATGTAAAGTTCCTAGGCCAATGCTTGATTCGCACTAAATAGTTAATAGATGTGATTTTTCTGTCCTTCTTCAAAACAATCTTCAGAGTTGTGTTGGCCTAACATTGTTAACATCATCCTTTATACATGCCCAGCCTCAGACTATTACACTATTGCACTAGACTATGCAGTTGCACCTCAGGTGACTAGGATGAGAAAGTCTCCACAACTTCTTCAAATCAATGCCTGTAAGAACAGAAAGATTAGTTGAATTTATCTTTCTGAAGAGGCACTATTCCTTTCCAGTTAGTGCTCTGTGCACTCTAGATTTGCAACTCAATTATCTTAAAAAATAAATAAATAAATAAATAACCAGTATATCTTCCACAGCCAGTAAGATATACTCTACAAAGAGCAATGCATCTTAGCAACCAAACTGCTTTTTCTAACCAGTGAATATCACAAGTGAAGCTGCCCTCTGCTCCCTCAGTTCTCCTTAGCCCCTGTTCTGCTCAATGCCTGTTTTCCTCTTCATCAATGGTCTTCCCTCACTGTCTACTCCTTTCCTCCCCTCCTCTGTCTTCTGTCCCTGCCACTTCCTGCATGAATTTTATTTATTTATTTTATCCTGCATGAATTTTAAACAAATTTTTTAGAAAGCCAAGAAGTGAAGACACTCACCTCTCTCCACCAACTAGGCACAGGCATTTGACCATGATCTTTGTATATGGGCTTCCCTTGTGGCTCAGCTGGTAGAGAATCCGCCAGCAATGTGGGAGACCTGGGTTCAATCCCTGGGTTGGGAAGATCCCCTGGAGAAGGGAAAGGCTACCCATTCCAGTATTCTGGCCTGGAGAATTCCATGGTCCATGGGGTCACAAAGAGTTGGATAGGACTGAGTGACTTTCACTTCACTTCACTTTGCATATGAAAAACATTCAAAGGAGGGACCTAGGCAGTCTCTAATGACTAGTATAAGCCCAGGACACCTCCTGCTGTGAGCTTCCACACCTTAAAGTAACCAACAACTCTCTCTAATAAATGAAAAGCAGGTCGGCTTAGAAGTTACACACATTGTGCCATCTGAGAATGTGCCATTTTAAAAAACATTTAGGGAAAAAAGGAATGAGCAACTTAGTAGCTGAGGTTATCTTTCAACTAAAAAACAAGACCACTTTCCAATAGGATAAATGTTTATAAGATAATCTTCAGAGTCAAATATGGAATTTCCTTACCCTCCTGAAAACATTCAACTTTCAGTGGAAGAATTAAGTCCAATCACTCTGGTTTCCTTTTCTAAGTCATCAGCCACCTGTCAAGAGACCTGGGCCTCCCGATCTAAGCAGGCTTTTCAAGCTGCTTACCCTGTCTCATATGACCAGTACCATGAGGACGGGTTCATATTACACCCGTTGGAGAAGGCTTAAAACGCTGATGATACTGAACCAAAATTATTTCAACCGTTTTGTCCGGCACATTATAAGCTTAAATACAGAGCCAAATGATAATGGGTTGAGTCAAGCTCATGACACAGGAGCCAACACTCCCTGGAATCAGCTCTTCTCCCCTCCCATCTGAAGCTAGCCCGCTTTTTAAATTCAAGAAAATACTCCATCCTTCAAAAATCTGACTCCCTTTGCACCTCATCACACTTGAAATGCTGAATCATGACTCTGAGGTTGTAAAAGAAAAACTACTTCGACTGGGACGCCGGGATCCCCAGAGGACCCCACGTTTTTCTGCCCTCCTTTGCTTTGCATCTTTTAAAGTCTAAATCTGGAGCTCTTCCCAAAGATCCGAGAGGCTCCAGGAACAGTCAAGGCTGCAGGTCGGGAGAGAGCTTCTGCCCGCGGTCCTTTCCTCCCCAAACCCCCGCGCCCCGGCAGCTCAGGGCTGCTAAGGAGCTGATAACTCCTCATCTGAAAAGCTGCCCAACAGTCGCCGAGAAATGCACAACTTGGGAGCTTCACCACTACAGCCACCGCCTCGTCGGGCGCGCGCTGGTCTCACTTGGCCACAGCCCCACGGGAGTGAGGTGTGCGTGGGCGGCTCCACCGCCCCTCCAGCCCTGGCCCCAGAGAGCAGCCCGCCCAGAGCGAAGACTCTCCAAAAACTCGATCCCAACTCGCAGCCCGCGCCTTCCGAGCCGCCCCGGGAGCCCGGAGAAGCGGGGCCGAGGTCAACAAGCAGAGGGGCGTGGGCAACCTGGAGAGCAGGGAGGCGTGGAGGGCAAGGGGCAGAAAGAAGAGAAACGCCGCCCACCCCTAAGCGGATCCCTCAACTTCTCCCAGCCCGGTAGAGGGTGAGGAGAAAGGCGGCTGCGAGCCCAGGGTGAGGGACTCACTTGAAGGTGAGGACGCAGAGCGGCCGGTAAGACTTGTGGCTGGTGTTCTCGGCCATGCCCTTGCCCCAGAAATCGTTGGAGAAGATGCCCCAGCGCAGTGGGGCTCCGGGCCGCACGTCGGGGTTGTTGACGATCGCCCACACGTCGTCGTGCACGAACTCGCCCCTCAGGGAGCGGCCGTAGCACAGGCAGCTCGCCCCGGCCAGCAGCGCCGCGGCTCCGGCCGGCGCGAGTCCGCAGTCCCGCCGCCGGGAGGGCGCGCGGTCCCCGCCGCCGCCTCGGGCAGAGCTGGTCACCACCATCGCGCCGCCGCCGCTGTCCTGGTCTCTCCCGGGTGTCTGGCATCCTCCCCGGCCGGGGCCCGGACGGTGCGCGGCAGCTGCCGGGAGATGGGCTCGGGCATGGCCGGCGGCAGCTGGACCGGCCGCTGGCGTCCCGCGCTCCGCCGCCGCCTGCGCCGCCGAGTTGGCCCAGCTGCAGATAAACAGCAGTCCCCCCGCCTCCCCGGGCCCTCGCCACCTCCTCCGCCCCACTGCGCATGCCCCGCTCGCCATCGCCTCCACCCCCCAATCCCGGGACCGGCGCCGCTTTCCCCCCACGCCCCGCACCCTCCGCCCGCGCCCGGCTGGTCTAGCGCTCAGCCTGCCGGCGCGGCGTTAAGAGGCGGCGAGAGTCCGTGTGCAGGTGGAGAGGTCGCTGCGCGGGGCCGCCCGGAGCGGCGGGGAAGGGGCACCGGGGTCCTCTCCGCTGTGCCGCGATGCCCTCCGCCCCTCATCATTTCCCCGTTAAGGGTCTGCTGGGGGGGACCTCACCGGCGGGCACCTCCAGGCCCCGGCCCAGGACGGGCTTAGCAGGTGCGCAGCCGGAACCCCCGCCCGCGCCCCGGGAGAGGCAAGTGGCCGCCGCCGCCCGGGACGTCCCGGCTTTTCAGCACCCCGGACAACAGCAGCGGCCCCCGGGCCACGCTCTCCGTCCGGCTCCGCTCTCCTGTCCGGTCTCCGCCTCCCGTCTTCTTCCCGGGCTTTCTTTCCCCACTGCCCGCGTCCCGCGGTTGCAGCCTCGGGGAGGGGGTGGAAACCGTAGGGAAATGGAGCTTCCGAAACGTCTTTCTGAAAACCGAGAGAGGGTCTCCTTGAGGTGGGCTTCCTGCCCACCCTGCGCAGGTTTGTTCACCGGCTGTTTTTCTTGACCGCCCGTTCCTCTGCTCACCTTTATAAAAACTCTCAGGTTCGAGTTTGGGTTTGGGAGCCGAGTTGGCTTCTGAAACATTTCTCCTCGTTTGTTTTTTACTGAGGTTCTTAAAACAATGCGGGAGACGCCAAGCAAATTACTTTTTGTCCCCATATGAGTGGATCACTTGGGTCTGATTATTACTTCCTACTCTGTGAGTGTATTTGAACTCTTCCTGCTAAGTCGGTAGGATTCAAAACAAAAACCAAACTGCTTTAAGGCCTCTGTCTTTCGCTCCCCATCTTACAGTTTCTCTGAAAGTTTGTTTTCCTGTTTTTTTTTTTTTTTATTGCTAATTATAATATATAAATAAGCTAAGTATACCGTTGTGATGAGGTTCAGTAGAATTTCTCCCATGTTTGAAATATCTGTGAACTCAATGGACCTTTTGAATTTTCATTGCTATGTAATATTGGTTACCTGGAATTTGACACATTCAGATAGAGAAGTTTAAATACAAGATTCATCGTATTATTCTCATCCTTCCAAAATCCCTAGGAATTCTGATGATTTAAAAAGAAAGAAGAGTAGAAAAAAAAAAGCAAAAATTCTTCTTGCACTGACTAAAAGCTTATATGACTCTAGGACACCATTTTTTTTTTTTTTTTAAGTTAAGCTACATCTGAGCAGTTGAAAACTCAATGAATTAAGACAACATATTCCAAGTCAGAATGTTTTTACCATTTCACTTTGTTTTTTAGTGACTTGGTAATTAGTGACTGAGAAATGTGTTCATCTTTGCATCAAAACTTTTTAACCCTTGGGTAGCCTTCATATCCAGACCCCACACACACCTGAGTCTACCATCTCCCCCACAGGACACATTAGTCTTTCTTCTTTGCCTGTCAATTAATTTAATTAAAATGTGTGAATGTTTATGTTGTACTACAATATGCTAAGTACTGCGCTGGATGACCAAAGCTTCTCAAATTGTGTGTGAAATGTAAGATTAATACCATAAAATACTAACAACTTTCTAAGACAGTGAACTTGTGCTTACTGAAATGAAGGAAATGGCAACCCACTCCAGTATTCTTGCCTGGAGAATCCCATGGAAGGAGGAACCTGGTGGGCTACAGTCCATGGGGTCGCAAAGAGTTGGACATCACTGAGCCACTTCACTATAATAAACCAATGTATCAGTTGTTATCTACAATTAATAAAGGCTTTCTTGAGACAATATCTTAGTCCCAAAGAGTGCTTCTCATGATAGATTTTTATAGTTTTTTCTCCCTTAAATCTCCCTTGTAGTAGGTACAGCCTGCCCACCTCCTTCTCTTCTGAGTTATTTTCTCTTTTAGAAGAAAACACTTACCAGACTTCTCCATGACAATAGAGAGAAATGAAGAAAGCCAAAGCTGAACTCTAAAAAGACAATAAAACAGAGAAAAGAAGGAAACCTGTAAGTGGGGTTCCAGGTTTCTGAGCACAGAGAGTTTCATCAAGCTTTGCTCTAGGTTGACTGGCATCTCCATTCTATTTAGTTCAGATGATAAATTTGGGTTTAATGTACTTTAAAATAATGAGATACCTCAAGTCTTCTCAAGGACAAGTAAGTAAGTAAATACATTTTAAAAGTAAACAGTTCCTTTGCAGTCCCATCATTCGCTGATCCAATACTATTCTGTGTTACCAAAAAACTGTGGAAGTGTTGATGTCCCAGAGAGAAGGTTTACACTGATATGCTGGCTTGTCATCCCTCTGCTTCTCTCTTAAGGTGTAAAGTACTCATCTTGCCTAATGAAGAGGCCCCAAAGCAAATTAATTCTTGTTACTCAGTCTCTGATTATTTTTAAAGGATTTTTAATTAGAGCAATACTACCTTCTAAGACACCTTTTGTCTACTCAGAGCAATTTAAAACAAATTATTACAAAGGGCTTCTCTAAGGCTCGTACAGATTAAGTCACTCGGGAAACTTAAAGTGAACCATAGTTCTGAAAGACTATGGACACATAGAACACAGCTAACAACTAAAAGTAAATCAAAGACAAGTAGATAATTTAATAAAATAAATTTCAAAGGACTGCCCATTGTGCTGTTTTGCGCATTACACCCTGTTCAGGAACCCAGATAGAAGGAAACTGTTGATGGAAGTGAAAACTCACGATGTGAGAGCTATGGGTTTTAGTTTTATCTGGGAACTTACTGAGGACTATACTCCCAGATAGTTCTGAGGAATTGCTCAGATTAGGTGAAGTGGGAGATGGGGGGGTGGGGGAGGAAGTCCACATACATGTGATTTTTGGCAAAGGAGTATGTGCAAAGCAGTAAGTCAGACCTAGAAGACAAATATGATATCACATATATGGACTCTAAAGAAATGGTACAAATGAACCTGTTTACAGAAGAGAAGTTGAGTCAGAAATGTAGAAAGCAAACTTGTAATCACCAGAGAGTAAAGCAGGGGGAGGGCTAATTGGGAGGTTAGGATGGAGATATACACACCACTATATACAGAGTAGATAACTAGTAATAACCTACTGAATAGTGCAGGGAACTCTATTCAATATGCTGTAATGAACTAAACGGGAATAGAATCTTAAAAACAGTGGATATATGTGCATTTTTACCTAATTAACTTTGCTGTATGGCAGAAACTAACAAAGCATCATAAATCAACTAACGCCAATAAAAAATTAACTACAAAAAGTAAATAAAAATTAAAAGGCATCAATTTAAAAAAAGGAGTATGCGCAATCAAGCACAGATCTTTGTAGAAGGTTACCGCTAGTCACAAGGAACAGATATCTCAGTCAATAATTTTTGTGCTTTTCTAAGTATGGGAAGATGCAAGAATCTAGGTCTATTGAATGTTCTCTTAAAAATATCCAACTTTCTGAGACCGGTTCTGCCAGTTTTCTCAGAACACTGAGTGCCTCATCCTGAGCTTCACCCTGAATTCTTTTCAAGGTGATTTGTAGGTCAGCGACTACAGTGGCTAATAACTTGATTTTTTTATTTTCCCTAGAACTAGGTGGTGAGCAACATTCTTTAGTTGGCAGGACAAATGCAAAATAAAAATTTAAGAAAAGAGCTGATAACATAATTTACATCAAAAAATAATTTTTTGTTGCCTAGTTATTTAACTATTACCTGTAAATTTATTTAACTATTATCTATTAACTATTTTTTCTGTTCTTGAAGAAAATGCAGGAAAATAGAAAAAAAAGAAAATGGAATTATATCTACCCACTACCCCTGGGCTACGGCAGCACAGGCAACATGCTCCCTAAGAAGCTGACGCAGCACCTGGCAGGGCAAATGGGGGATCAGGGTTGCCAAGTGATCTGAGGATTGCCTGCACCCAGACCTAGTTCCAGACTGGCCCCAGGAGACAGGAGGGGCTCCTCATGGAGGTAAACTGGCTTTCCTTTCCATTCCTGCAATACAACTGTGGCATCTGCACAGAATTAAAACTAAAGAATATAAAAAATCTGTGATCTTGCAATTTCTCTCAGGCAATAACTTTTGTCAACAAATTACAAGACAAAAACATACACACGTACATTACAATAAAGCATATGAAGTACTCGCTAGATTTCAGAGCCTAGAATCTCTAGCTGAAAACTGCCACACCATTGCAAAGCACATATCCACAATATTAGAAATGGAAATTAAAATGTAAGATTATTGTACACGACAGAAAGATAATTTTTCATATGAATGAAATTTTATTTTCATACATTTGTATTTCACATTTTAATTATTTACAAATCAAAAAGTCACTTTTAATATGCATGGCTGAGTCCCTTTGCTATCCACCTTAAACTATCACAAAATTGTTGATCAGCCGTGTGTGTATATGTGTGTATATGTGTGTGTGTGTGTGTGTTAGACGTTCAGTCATGTCTGACTCTTCGTGACCCCAAGGGCTAGCCTGCCAGGCTCCTCTGTCCATGGAATTGTCCAGGCAAGAATGCTGGAGTGGGTTGCCATCCCCTTCTCCAGGGGATCGTCCTGACCCAGGGATCAAACCACAGTCTCCTACATTGTAGGCAGATTCTTTGCCATCTGAGCCATCAGGGAAGCACCTAATCAGCCATATTCCAATATAAAATAAAATTTTTTTTAAAGTCATTTCTGGTTTCTTGTATAACCTCCACAATTTACAGGTAATGTCAGAGGAAACATAAAATTAAATTCAGACTTACAACAAACATTTGTATGAAGAGTTAATTTTTTAGAAAAATTATTCCATCAGATACATCAGCTCTAGAAATAGTATGTTTTGAAATAATTTATCAGAAATTTATCCCAATGTTGTTACAACCTACAGAATACTTATAACAGCTCTAGTAAGAGTTGGATCGGCAGAAAGATGCTTCTCAAAATCAAAGAGTATCCAAAAAAGTCTGATTCCTAGCATTTGCTGAATTTCATGGTGTAAATATTTTAACCATGGTTAATTTCATGCTACCAACGAGACACCACTGCACACAGAGATAGTAAGAGATGAATAGTAACATGAGATTCTACAGAATTTTCACCATATAGTTACACTAGACATAGATAAGATCAAGAGCATATTAATAGTATAATATAGTAAAATAATTAGAAAAGGATGAGTTATGAATATTTATTACCTTTGTGTTTAATCTAATTTATATATTTGTTGTCGTTCTTTCAGTCACTAAATTGTGTTTGACTTTTGCGGTCCTGTTGGACCATAGCCCACCAGGCTCCTCTGTCCATGGGATTTCCCAGGCAAGTATAATGGAGTGGGTTGCCATTTCCTTCTCCAGGTGTTCTTCCAGATCCAGGGATAAAACCCAAGTCTCCTGAATTGCAGGCATATTTTTTAACCACTGTGCCACCAGGGAAGCCCAATTTATATATTGGGTTGGCTAAAAAGTTTGCTTGGGTTTAAAAATCTTTTTGGCCAACTTATACATAATTATAAGTTTATGTAATTAAACTTTATATAATGACTGTGTTTAACAACTAGCTGACAGAATTCCTAAATATTTAACAGTTTTTGTGAACTAGTATGAGTTTGACTCTGGCACACTTTAAGATGAAATAAAATTGGTCACTGTGGGTATTATCGTTTTGAGTTTCAGTGATAAGTATGGGCAGAGGCAGGGAGATCTTTATACTTGTGTAGTAAGGAACTAACTTTACCTTGAAAGAGGTCTAGCCTTTGCCCTGGGCTACTAGGAGGTAATTTTTAGGTCCCTGGAATATCCTACTTGACAGGAGGATCTTTGCTGGGGGCTTCTTTTCTATGAAGACTTACAAGACCTTTTAGAACTAACACCCAAAAAAGATGTCCTTTTCATTATAGGGGACTCGAATGCTAAAGTAGGAAGTCAAGAAACACCTGGAGTAACAGGCAAATTTGGCCTTGGAATGCGGAATGAAGCAGGGCAAAGACTAATAGAGTTTTGCCAAGAAAATGCACTGGTTATAGCAAACACCCTCTTCCAACAACACAAGAGAAGACTCTACACATGGACATCACCAGATGGTCAACACCAAAATCAGATTGATTATATTCTTTGCAGCCAAGGATGGAGAAGCTCTATATAGTGAACAAAAACAAGACCAGAAGCTGACTGTGGCTCAGATCATGAACTCCTTATTAACAAATTCAGACTTAAATTGAAGAAAGTAGGGAAAACCGCTAGACCATTCAGGTATGACCTAAATCAAATCCCTTATGATTATACAGTGGAAATGAGAAATAGATTTAAGGGCTTAGATCTGATAGA
>SJYT01006696.1:245357-259349 GCA_006410635.1 Cephalophus harveyi | reverse complement strand
ACATTACTTTGCCAACAAAGGTCCATCTAGTCAAGGCTATGGTTTTTCCAGTGGTCATGTATGGATGTGAGAGCTGGACTGTGAAGAAGGCTAAGTGCCAAAGAATTGATGCTTTTGAACTGTGGTGTTGGAGAAGACTCTTAAGAGTCCCTTGAACTGCAAGGAGATCCAACCAGTCCATTCTGAAGGAGATCAACCCCGGGATTTCTTTGGAAGGAATGATGCTGAAGCTGAAACTCCACTACTTTGGCCACCTCATGCGAAGAGTTGACTCATTGGAAAAGACCCTGATGCTGGGAGGGATTGGGGGCAGGAGTAGAAGGGGACGACCGAGGATGAGATGGCTGGATGGCATCACTGACTCAATGGACGTGAGCCTGAGTGAACTCCGGGAGTTGGTGATGGACAGGGAGGCCTGGCGTGCTGCGATTCCTGGGGTCGCAAAGAGTCGGACACGACTGAGCGACTGAACTGAACTTGGGTGCCAGACAGCCTAATAATGCAGTCTGTGATGGGAGCTTTGGGTCACACAAGATCAGTTCTGACTGCTGGGGGAATCAGAAACTAAAGACATTAGCCTGACCTCTGGGAAGGACTGATGCCAAAAGTTTAGCCATGCCAGCAGTGTGTGATGAGTCCCAGTAAAAACTCTGGGTGCCAAAGGCTCGAGTGAGCTTCCCTGGTTGGCTGTCTCCATGCATCTTGTCACAGATTAATGCCAGGAGTGTGACATGTCCTGACTTCACGGAGGAAGACAACACGAGCTTCTTCCGGCATTTCTCATGGACTCTGCCTCTTGGACTTTGCTTGCTTGTTTCCGTCTGCATCCTTTCCCTGTAATAATCCAGAAGAGTTTTCAATGAGTTCTGTGAATCCTAGCAAATTTTGAAATTGAGTGTGGTTTGGGGACTCACACCTAAACTTGCAATTGTTGTTAAAGTGAGGGCACTCTTGTGAGGACTGTGTCCAAATGCCCCTTAATACTATTTTTCTACTATTAATTTTTTCTTTAATACAATTTTTTTTCTTTTAAAAGATGTAGTAGCTGTCATCCAAGAAGAATGGAAGAAACAGTAGGCATCCTCAAAGCTGTAATGTTAAGTTCTCTTCTTTTTCTCACTAAAAAGCTTCAAAGTCAAAAGTAAAAAGCATCAAAAGTCAAAGTAAAAAGCTTTATGAACAAAACAAAACCAAAAGAAGGGAGAAAAAAGGGAGGGATCGAGGAAGGGATGGAGAGATAGAGTGAAAAAGGAAGGAGGGAGGGAGGGACAGAGAGAGAGAAGAAAGGGAGGGACAGAGAAAGGAAGAAAGGAAAGGAAGTGAATTCATAAAGAAAACGATAAAAACCTGGAGCCACTGCATAAGTACTGCTGGGGGGTTAACTTCAGGGACTTCTACGTGATTGTCAGTTTGTAGAGGACGAGGCTCAAATCTAATGACTATTTTTGAAAAGATGACAGATAATGAGAAGAATCTGAGAGTTGGCTTCTCTATATGAACTATTTATTGTTCATCAGTGGTAAGTGTTTTGCATTCTGTATGGTACAGTAACACTTTGCTTATGTGTTATATTTCTTTATGTTTCATTAAATTATAAAGATTATTTTGCTAAGAAATTCCCTACCTCACAGATTTCCTCACCCTTTTTAGAGGGTCTAGGGACCGCCAAAATTAGTAGGTTCACGGTACAAGGGACTTAATAAAATACCTATAAAAGCCAGTGACTCTGCTCGCATTATATATTATTGAAGTAGTCAGAGAACCTACCAAGCCAGTTTTTCTTTGACAAGAAGTGAAGATTATGTGTGGAGATAAACAGTTTCCCTTGAGAAATAACAGTCTCCAGTCTTTCCTCACTGTGTTGCTAAGTCTTATTTCTTGGCCTATTTTTCCACATGTGAATTTATCTAGAGGGATAAATGAATCTTTTCAGGCCCCACTGCAGCTTACAAAAAAAAAAAAAAAAAAGAAAAATATCCTTTGGATTTTATTGTTGGCCATGTTTCTGTGAATAAGATAACCGGAGGTTTTTGTTGTGGTGGTTTTGGAGGTGGTGATGACTTTTAAATAATTTTGAGTCTTCTTTGTACATCTTGAATGACTACTAAATATGGTGCCTTTTCCTGTTAGAAGACAAAGTAGAAGATTCTTGCTTCATAGTCTGTTTCACAAACACTGTCACTTTCATTTCTCATTCATTCAGTGATTTCATTCTTTCCCTCTTATGTAGTTGGAAGGATTAGGAGACAGTTTTATCCATCTGACCAACTTTTTTAAAGAAAATGAAAATTACACCTACCATCTAAGAATCAGAGCGTCTTGGCAATGCTGAATTGTATTTATGGAAACACCCAAATGCTGTTTTTTTCCTTCATACTTGACCCAGAATTCCAGTAACAGCTACTGAGAGGTAGTATCATGAATGACAAACCCAGGAAACTCACCATAAATTCTGCTCCTTTCTATGGTCATGAAAAAACATGACTAATCAATTGTGATAGTCTTGCAAATGAACTCCAGGTGCAATCTTAGAATCCTTAATACAACCCTCCAGGCTGCCACTGTGTAAATAAGTTGGCCTATGAGTTGAAACTCCTCTATTATACTGAGCCAGTGGAATATGGCTATCTGGGAGCATGGAAACCAAAACAATAATGTAAACATATAAAAATAAAAGTTTAGCATTAAAAAGTGATTTCATGTTTATATAGAAATGTGAATTTATGAATATGTTCTCTATATTAATCTCATAATGAAATAAATATGTATACACAACTTTTTTAGCTTTATATGTTATGACTTCTATTTGAATAAATGTATTTCTGATTAATGTTTAAATAGGTCTAAGAAGATCATACCTCTATTGTATTTTGGAGTGTTTTTTAGGAGTTTCCCATAACAATTTTCACTATTTTAAAAGTATATTACCAAATAAGTGAAAATTATCACACAAGAACTAAATTGCCATATTAGAGTATGTCTATGACTATGATGCCTAGAAAATGTGAAAATTCATGAAAAAAAATGCTATTTGGAGCCATTTGTAAAGGAAGTCAATAACTTAGGCACAAATAAGTGCCCTAATGGTGCATACACTTTTAGCTATAATTTATCATCACTAGGTCTAATCTTGAGTGCTACTGCCTGTCCCCAAATTGAAAATTACTCGTTTATGAATAAAGGAGGATTCCACTTAATCTGTGTTCTCTAGAAGTAGCGCAATCTGATGCTCCAACTACTCACACTGGTTCTTGAATGGATCACTCTATTTTGCTTCAAATGGTTTACAGTCAAGATGTGCACAAATGGGGAGTACCCCGGTGGCCTGGTGCTTAGGGTTTTGGGCTTCACTGCCATGGCCTGAATTCAATCTCTGGTCAGGAAACTGAGATCTCCAAGTGGGGTGGTGGGGGGAGGAGCAAAAATGTGCACAGAAAACGGCCTCCAGAACTGTACAGGGTTCCAGTTTCCTACTTGGTGAAAGTGCCTCAGAGGGCAATGGAGAAGATTGAATGAGCTCAATCAAGAGCTTTCCTAGTGCCTGATGTAAATGACACAGAGTAAGACTGCTCAGTAGAAATTAGCTAAGATGAAAGATTATGATAATGGTGGTGGTGACTTTTCTCTCTCTCTTTTCTCTCAGTAATTTCTTGCTATTTCTATTTTTCTCCATTATGGAAAAATAGAAAACCCACTGTCAAGCACCTGTTAGATATCTGCTCCCCAATAACTGATCGTTTCATTCATCCATTCATTCTGAGAATGTGGCTATCAGACAAACTTGGGTTTACTCTGGACAACTAGTCTACCTTGCTCACTGTTGCCTCATACCAGTGGCAGAATCAAGATTATCAACCCTCTCAAATCCTGGTGCCAGAGAATGCCTCTCTCACCAGTGAGTCACGCAGCTATTCTTTTTTTTTTTTAATCTGACTGCCAGTTTCAAATTGCTTCTCAGGGAAACTTTAATCATTTTCTTTCCAAATCTTTAATTTTTAACATCATAGTGCATGCATTTTTAAAAATTACTTCATAAGAAATATTTTAGATTTCCTCATGGTTACAAAGGAATTACTAGAAGTTATTTGGTTATTTTATCAATAATGCTTACCCCTTTCTTCAGCCTGCTTAAAACATTTTTTGAAAATCCTTGTGAAACTTTTAAAGTGAAAATGAACTAGGAAAAAAACTAAGTAGGTATAGTGGAAATGAACTAGTGAAAAACTAAGAAGATACTAAAAAGACCTATTTTTCCTAGGATATTCTTTTCCTAGGATTTTCACAGAAATCCTAGATTTCTTTCTTTAAAGTTACAGGTCTGGAACTTGCGCCTTTGCTCTTGCTGTTAACTCTGAGGTGGGAGAGAGTGAACTGGTATCCTTATTAACCTTGGAGGAAGTAGGAGAGGCCTCGATATAAAACACCACTGACTTTTCCTCACTATGGTGGAGGATCGGGTCCAAACAGGCATAGACATTCAGACTAAGCAACAGCACTTGCCTAGTAACAGCAGATCTTAAGGACTAGAGAAGCACCAGGAGAAGACAAAGGATAAGCCTTGAACTTGGGGTCCTTTTCATCCAAGGATGAGTGAGAGGAAGGCCAATGCTCTTGGAACTAGGGAGGAGTTCAGTTTCCACCCTAGCTGTGCATAAGGGTGGGGCCCTGTCGAGGCACCCTAGCAACAAGAGGAACTGGAAGTCGACCACTGCTTCTGACTCCAGCCCAGCTTCCAGGGATCTTGATCTTCTCAGTAAAGATGAAAGAAGAATTTTTACTAACAAAGCCAGAAGACCAGTATGGGTGGTGTTCCAGCAGAATGAAAATGATTTTAGATGAAAGTATAGAGATAGAGGGAGAAAAAGAATGCAATCTAAATGGTAAATGTGGTACTAAATGATTAAATCTAGTTGAAAATTGCCTACTTACAAATCTACAGAGACGGAAAGCTGATTACCAGTTGCCAGGGGCTGGGAGCAGGATAATGAGGAGTGACTGCTAATGAGCCCAGGGTTTCTTTTTCGCGTCATGAAAATGTTCTAAAATTATATTTTGGTGATGCTTGTACAATTCTGAGAGCACACTAAAATCCATCAAGTTTTATGCTTTGAAACAGTGAATTTGATGGTATGTAAATTATCTCCTAATGGAACATTTTTTAAAAAAGAATACAAAATATATGACATCAATAGCATGCAGAGTAAAAGGAGGTACTTGAAGTGTTCTGAGGTCACTAAATTGTCTGGAAACAGGGTAAGTTAGAACTTGTCTTTAGGCTTTACAATTATGCTTTACGCTCATTCTATAGGAGTGTTATATCACACACATGCTTTTTAAAAAGAATGAGAGGCAACTAATCCAAAGGAGTTAATAATAACAATCAGTCCAGTTTGCTAGTCAGTTCCTTCTTAAAGAGTCCCTAAGAAAACAGTGATGTGGATTCCAGGCATACAGGGTGGAAAGATAAAATTTTTATGTTTTCTGCCTAAAATAGTATATATAAGTCAACTAGTACAGTAGGAATAAACTTAGTAAACATAGCAGATACAGATTACCGTAGGCGAGGAAAAATAAGTCATAAATAAGATGACTGACTTACAGGAGGACAGCTAGGTCTTTACAAATATTTAAATATTTTATAAAAGTTTTAACTGTTGTAAACCATTTTCAGTGGCTTTAAATTAACAAAAGCAGGACCAACACTGTTTGGTCTGCCCCTGGAGTTTAGCAAATTGCTTGCACACAGTAACAAATCAGATAGTTAATTGATGGAATGGATAAATGCTTGAATGCGTGAATAAGTGGATAGAACACAGGATATTCTGAAGCTGCATATTCAGGATTTTCTGGAGGCATGAGGGAAATTCACTTTTGTCTTTGTTTTATTATAATGTATATTATAAATATTCAAAGTTAAAAAAAGTGACATATTTATATAATTTCAAATTTCTAAGTGAAGTTGAATTGATTCATCCTCTGGAGATAGGCCACACTAGAAATGCAATTCATTTTCTACATTGTTACTTATTTTGAGTGATGGAAATCCTGACTTCTGATTTAGAACTGCTTATACCTGCTTTTTTTCCAGTGGTCATGTATGGATGTGAGAATTGGACTGTGAAGAAGGCTGAGCACCGAAGAATCGATGCTTTTGAAGTGTGGTGTTGGAGAAGACTCTTGAGAGTCCCTTGGACTGCAAGGAGATCCAACCAGTCCCTTCTGAAGGAGATCAGCCCTGGGATTTCTTTGGAAGGAATGATGCTAAGGCTGAAACTCCAGTACTTTGGCCACCTCATGCGAAGAGTTGACTCACTGGAAAAGACTCTGATGCTGGGAGGAATTGGGGGCAGGAGGAGAAGGGAACGACAGAGGATGAGATGGCTGGATGGCATCACTGACTCGATGGATGTGAGTCTGAGTGAACTCTGGGAGTTGGTGATGGACAGGGAGGCCTGGTGTGCTGTGATTCATGGGGTTGCAAAGAGTCGGACATGACTGAGCGACTGAACTGAACTGAACTGATACCTGCTTTTTAGAAGGAATCTCCTAAAATCAGTGCTGTTCTTTCAGACACCTTGAAAATCTTCAAAGAGCTCCAAAGAAAGAATATTCAGAATTTCTTATTCAAAATAAAACGTTAAAGAGAAGCTTTAACATTAATCAGTATCTCCAATTTAACACCATTTCTCATTATTCTTCAAGTGTTAAGAGAACAATTCCTAATATACATTTTTTGTTATTTTTTTCCTAGCTATTGTTAAATGGTTCTCTTCTTATATAACAATGTTTCTTGAATGTCAAAATAAACTTGGTCTTTGTAAAATTCAGTTTTGCCAGCTGTCAGACTCGCCTTGACTTGAGGAGCTTGAACTCATAGAAGCTTTACCATCTCTAAACTATATCTCAAAAGGAATGAGCTCAAAGAATGCCAGTTCTGCCCCATATGGCTTGGCAAAAGTGGAGTCCGGGCCTGATTGGGTCAGTGGTGGGAGCTGCCGCAAGAAGGGGTCCGCAGCAGACAGAGGAGTGGAAGAATTGAGACAGAGAATGGGTCCACAGCCAAGGTTCACAGGAGGAAATGCCAGTGGTTATTTCAGAGCAGGAGCCAGAATATCAGAGCCCTGGAATGAAGCATAATCTTGGAAGAGAAGGGGAGCTGGGTGTTTGTGCAGAGAAACAAAGCTGGGTGTTTGTTCAGAGCAACAGAAGCAGAGTGAACTCCAGAACATGCCACCAGGATCTACCCGCCTCCCCAGGGCTGTGGTGAGACCAGCCTTCAATGACCTGCCAGCTCTGTGCAGGGACTCTCGTCCTCAGGCATCTCAAAGATACCCAGCGGGCTCTGATAAGCAATAAGACACAGCTCAGAGATACATGGGGAAATCACCTGAACAGGAAAGTCTACATCACAAGTAAAAGTCTTAAAAGTGAGATTTCATTCCACTGAGGAATTTGGAATTGTTGTTGTTGTTCAGTCACCAAGTCATGTCCAACTCTTTGTGACCCATGAACTGCAGCACACCAGGCTTTCCTGTCCTTCACCATCTCCCTGAAGTTGTTCAAACTCACGTCCATTGAGCCAGTGATGCCATCCAGCCATTTCATCTTCTGTCACCCCCTTCTCCTCCTGCCCTCAATCTTTTCCCACGTCAGGGTCTTTTCCCATGAGCTGGCTCTTCACAGCAGATGGCCATGAACATAATGAAAAGGGTTCATTACAAAAGAGTAATATTATCATATGTTTACTTCAAATTCTTTCTATATTTTCTATGGTTTTATTTAATGTAGTATGATGTGTGAATTAATGTTACTTTAAAAATATTTTATGTAAGCAATATTGATATTGCATCAGCCAAAATCTGAAAGGGTCACACCCAGAGATGATATTTGAAATTCCATCTGTAATGATATGTGAGACGTGGGCGGTGGCCAACACTGTACAACCAGAAGAGGATCCAGCCTTAGTTCTGGATCTGGCTTCTGGAAGCCTCCTCTATGCCGGTTAAATGAACTTATCATTAGAGAAGTAGGAGAGGAGGTCCCAAGAAGGGTGCTAGGCTAAGGCAGGAGAGGGGTGCAATTTGCAATACCTTACAGAATTATTTAAATATTTTAACAACCTGTTTTATACTGCACCCTGGTACCATCAACTCTGGGTACAGCACACTGGGGATTGAACCCCAGACCTGCCATTACTAGCTGTGTGACTCTGGGCAAGTTCCGTAATCTATAAAGAGCACTGAGGTGAAAATTACAGGAGTTAATTCCTGTAAAGTGCTTAGAAGAGTGTCTGACACATAATAAGGGCTTGCTTTAGCCAATATTATCTATTGATAGTGAAGAGGAGCTAAAAAGCCTCTTGATGAAAGTGAAAGAGGAGAGCGAAAAAGTTGGCTTAAAGCTCAACATTCCGAAAACGAAGATCATGGCATCTGGTCCCATCACTTCATGGGAAATAGATGGGGAAACAGTGGAAACAGTGTCAGACTTTATTTTTGGGGGCTCCAAAATCACTGCAGATGGTGACTGCAGCCATGAAATTAAAAGACGCTTACTCCTTGGAAGAAAAGTTATGTCCAACCTAGATAGCATATTCAAAAGCAGAGACATTACTTTGCCGACTAAGGGCCGTCTAGTCAAGGCTATGGTTTTTCCTGTGGTCATGTATGGATGTGAGAGTTGGACTGTGAAGAAGGCTGAGCGCCGAAGAATTGACGCTTTTGAACTGTGATGTTGGAGAAGACTCTTGAGAGTCCCTTGGACTGCAATGAGATCCAACCAGTCCATTCTGAAGGAAATCAGCCCTGGGATTTCTTTGGAAGGAATGATGCTAAAGCTGAAACTCCAGTACTTGGGCCACCTCATGCGAAGAGTTGACTCATTGGAAAAGACTGATGCTGGGAGGGATTGGGGGCAGGAGGAGAAGGGGACGACCGAGGATGAGATGGCTGGATGGCATCACGGACTCGATGGACGTGAGTCTGAGTGAACTCCGGGAGATGGTAATGAACAGGGAGGCCTGGCGTGCTGTGATTCATGGGGTCGCAAAGAGTCGGACACGACTGAGCGACTGAACTGAACTGAGTGCTTATCTGGAAAACTGTCCAGACCCCCCCCCCAAAAAAAAAAAATGATTGTGATTAATTAACAGTACACTCCACAGGTAATGAAAGATTAATGGCAATAATAGGTGCTATGGGTTTGCTAACTCTATTCTAGTCCACCCCTAACCCCACTTGACCACAGTATATATCCGAAGCATGAGTATATCAGTGACAAACAAGAGGGAGGACTCTCACAAGTCTGGTTAGTTAAGTCTCAATTAGAACTCAGTGATGTGAGCGTTGGTCATTTTTTTTCAATACCTGTTGTGATAACTGACAATTTTAAGGCTTGGTCAGGCCAGCATCCCTTAATAAATTTTGTTCTGGGTCACTATGTGGAAACCTTGCAAGTTCTATTTTTCTTTCTGATCCATCTTTGTGTTCCTGTGAGTTGATCTGGGAGGTTAAATTTCCAAAATCTCCACCTACTGGAGGCCAAAAGTGCTCAGGGCTAAAGTCAGAGGTAGCTGAAGACTGGTGGGGGACCTGGCGCAGGAGTTGAAGAGGTGGCACCTGTTACTTACTAACCTCTAGTCTAACGCGATCCTCTCATGACACATGAACACCTCACCTCCCAGGCCAAAGGTCTTCATCTGATATGTATTCCAGTCATAACCTAAATTCTTGTGCATATCTTATAAAATGAAATGATTTCACTAAGGATAATTTAGAATGTAAGTGGTCACTTTGGTGAACTTTTAATATGATTATAATTATTCATCTTAGACATAAGAGCAAAAGAGCAACACAATTTCTAATATTCACTGCATTGCCTTTTGTAAAAAACTTCTAACCAAAATTCAGACTTCAATATAGGTTCATTAAAGGATTTTTTTGTCCAAAGATAACAAAAAAAATGTGGAATAACTTAAGACTTTTTGGTTCTGCTAAACTCTTGTCATTTCCTAATCCCACCCTAACTCTTCTTCCTTTAAATACTACCCCCAGCTGCTGACTCCTTCTATTTCTCACTTCTTCAGCAAGCTGTTCCCTTTCACCAAAGCCCAATATCCTTACACATCCTTCTTCTGTGTTTCCTCCCCGAAGTACAAGTTCTTCTAAAAATAAATCTGCCAAAATAGGATGAGTAATAAGTTCTTCTAAAAATAAATCTACCAAAACAGGATGAGTAATAGGTAGATTATAAGCAAAAGGTTTTCTTCAATTCCAAAAAGAAAAGACAAAAAATTACCAAGATTTTACACTACTGGAAACTAAGAATTCTAGCCTTCTGAACTAAATCAACTGAAATAGATTAGTAGGTTCTTTAAATGTGAATATCTGGTTCTACAATGTTGAGTGGAAGGCTTAGAAAAGGATCTAGCATCTCCTGGTTTCTTCAGACAGAATAGAAACAATAGAAAACGTAAGATGTGGGACAAGGTTTATTGCATTTCCAGTAAAGACTGAGTTGATACTAACTTACTTCATAAGCAAAGAAAGGGTAAATCCATGGGAAATTTTGAAAATCATCTTTTCACTTTTATCTGACAACATTCTGCATTCATCCACGGGCAGTTGCTTCTGCTGCATTACTCTCCGTTGTGTGCATGGCCTCTAGCTAGAGATAGGAAATTGGAATTTCGTATATAAGCAAGAGCTAGAATTACTTCCCTAATACACTCATCAGATTAGGGCAAATATTTTGAGATGTTCTTAGAACAAAAACAAAATGAGGTAATGATAGCTTTATGAACTTAGGAATGTGGAACCTGACTTTCATTTTTTCTCTCAAACTTAGAGAAGACTTATCCTTAACTATTAAGGACAGTTTTCAATGAGTGCTACACTGCTGATAATAAAACCAACTATTCTGTTCATCCTAAAAATCAGAGACCAAGATAGTAGGCGTCTCTTACTGTCCTCAGACTCTCCTGACTCCCATGTTATTAACCTACATTCCAAAAGCATACATACTGGACGCTGACAGTAAAATACTGCAAAAATAATTACAGCACTATTTCTGAAGCTAGGGATGACACAGAAGTATGGAATAAATATTGGAACTATTTTTTCTTCACTTGTTATTCTCAGAGTTTTCAACTTTACCAAGAGCCCTGCTCTCCTTGAGAGACAGACAATTGGCAAATGTCAATCATCTTAAACAACACCTATAACCCCAGGATTACCTATACCTGTCTAGAATACTGTTCTTATGTGGACACTACGCCTTTCCTTGTCTACCATACACAAATCTGATTTATGACTATGGGGCAATTTTTGGAGTGTGTGCTCAGTCATGTCTGACTCTTCACAACTCTTTGGACTATAACCCACCAGGCTCCTCTGTCCGTGGGATTTCTCAGGCAAGAATACTGGAGTGGGTTGCTGTTTCCTACTCCAGGGGATCTTCCTGACCCAGAAATCGAAACTATGTCTCTTGCATCTCCTGCATTGGCAGGTGGGTTCTTTACCTCTGTGCCATCTGGGAAGCCCCAATTTTTGGAGACTTTAACATATTCCAGATCCCTCCATGATATATGGACCATATCTCATTGAAGTGTGTAATTTACAAAGTGAAGAATTAACTACGTGCTCTAGAGATTTGCCAATTTTTAATGCACAATACCATGTGGGAGGGTGATATAAGTGGAAAAATTGTCAGAAATAAGTATAACTTAGCTAAAGTTATAAAAGACACTTTGCAGTTAAACACATAGTTTTGGATAATCCAATTGCTTTTGACTTCCTATTAGCTCATCTAGGCAGTGTCTGTGCCTTTGCTAACAATTTGTGTTGCACTGGTCAGATAGAAAAAGCTACCTTTAAACTAAAGGAGATGTCTGGATCTCCAAGGTGAAACCCAAATAGACATCGGGAGAAGTGTTCTTGGCCTGAGTTGACTAGTTTGGGAGTGTGTTTTCAAAGCATTCTGCAAAGGTTAATCATCCTCTTTCTCACGTTCTTCACGTTGCATTATTAATGCAGCCTAGTATAGAACCTAGCTTTAAGTGCTGCCATGCAGTTACTATCATTTGACAAAAGGATCAACAAGACCAGAACTCTCATTCTGGTGCCAAACTCTTATTCTGAGGTGCAGAATCATCTATAGATTCTGACAACAGCAAAAATCTGGAGTGAGACTACTTTTATGGCCAACCTCTGGACTAGTCAGAGAATGGCTAAAAGGGGCTGAAAAACTACAGTACCATCTCTGTTAAGTGTGCAGTTGTCAACTCAGAATGTATTGTGATTCACATAACACTTCCTTCTTCACTCAGAACCTCATCTTGCCTGAGTTAATCTTTGCCATAAGAAGTCACTGAAAAGAAGACTCAGGGAGGGAACCCAGCCACATCCATCAGTGGAAAATTGGATTAAAGATTTACTGAGCATGGCCTTGCCCACCACAGCAAGACCCAGTTTTTCCCACAGCCAGTCCCTCCCATCAGGAAGCTTCCACAAGCCTCTTATCCTCATCCATCAGAGCACAGACAGAATGAAAACCACAACCACAGGAAACTAACCAAACTGATCTCATGAATCACAGCCTTGTCTAACTCAGTGAAACTAGGAGCCATGAGTTGCAGGGCCACCCAGGACGGATGGCTCCTGGTGGAGAGTTCTGACAAGAACTCTGCTGGAGTTCCACTGCAGATGTGGAATGACAAACCACATCAGCATTCTTGCCTTGAGAACCCCATGAACGTTATGAAAAGGCAAAAAGATATAACCTGAAAAGATGAACTCCCCAGGTCGATAGGTGCCCATTATGCTACGGGAGAAGAGGGGAGAAATAGATCCAGAAGGAATGAAGAGATGGAGCCAAAGTGAAAATTACACCAAGATGTGGATTTGTCTGGTGGTGAAGGTAAAGTCCAATACTGTAAAGAACAATATTGCATAAGAACCTGGACTGTTAAGTCCATGAATCAAGGTAAATTGGAAATGGTCAAACAGGAGATGGCAAGAGTGAACATTGACATTTAGGAATCAGTGAACTACAATGGACCAGAATGGGTGAATTTAATTCAGATGACCATTGTATCTACTACTGTGGGCAATAATTCCTTAGAAAGAAATGGAGTAGCCCTTATATCAACAAAAGAGTCCAAAATGCAGTACTTGGGTGCAATCTCAAAAACATCAGATTGATCTTTGTTTATTTCCAAGGTAAACCATTCAGTATCAGAGTACTCCAAGACTATGCTCCAACCACTAATGCCGAAGAAGCTGAAGTTGAATGGCTCTATGAATTCCTACAAGACCTTCTAGAAATAACACCCCCAAAAGATGTACTTTTTATCATAGGAGACTGGAATGTAAAAGTAGGAAGTCAAGAGTTACCTGGAGTAACAGGCAAGTTTGACCTTGGAGTACAAGGCAGAGGCTAACAGAGTCTTGCCATGAGAACACACTGGTCATAGCAAACATCCTCTTCCAACAACATAAGAGAAGACTCTACACATGGGCGTCACCAGATGGTCAACACTGAAATCAGATTGATTATATTTTTTGTAGCCAAAGATGGAGAAACTCTATACAGTCAGCAAAAACGAGATTGGGAGCTGACTGTGGCACAGATCATGAGCTCCTTATTCCAAAATTCAGACTTAAATTGAAGAAAGTATAGAAAACCACCAGGCCATTCAGGTATAAATCAAATCCTTTATGATTATACAGTTAGTTCAGTTCAGTTCAGTCGCTCAGTCGTGTCCAATTCTTTGCGACCCCATGAATCGCAGCACACCAGGCCTCCTGTCCATCACCAACTCCCGGAGTTCACTCAGACTCACGTCCATCGAGTCAGTGATGCCATCCAGCCATCTCATCCTCGGTCATCCCCTTCTCCTCCTGCCACCAATCCCTCCCAGCATCAGGGTCTTTTCCAATGAGTCAACTCTTTGCATGAGGTGGCCAAAGTACTGGAGTTTCAGCTTTAGCATCA
>SJYT01006696.1:165594-240932 GCA_006410635.1 Cephalophus harveyi | reverse complement strand
ATTTTGGGGGGCTCCAAAATCACTGCAGATGGTGACTGCAGCCATGAAATTAGAAGATGCTTACTCCTTGGAAGAAAAGTTACGTCCAACCTAGATAGCATATTCAAAAGCAGAGACATTACTTTGCCGACTAAGGTCTGTCTAGTCAAGGCTATGGTTTTTCCTGTGGTCATGTATGGATGTGAGAGTTGGACTGTGAAGAAGGCTGAGCACCGAAGAATGGATGCTTTTGAACTGTGGTGTTGGAGAAGACTCTTGAGGGTCCCTTGGACTGCAAGGAGATCCAACCAGTCCATTCTGAAGGAGATCAACCCTGGGATTTCTTTGGAAGGAATGATGCTAAAGCTGAAACTCCAGTACTTTGGCCATCTCATGCGAAGAGTTGACTCACTGGAAAAGACTCTGATGCTGGGAGGGACTGGGGGCAGGAGAAGAAGGGGACGACCGAGGATGAGATGGCTGGATGGCATCACTGACTCGATGGGTGTGAGTCTGAGTGAACTCCGGGAGATGGTGATGAACAGGGAGGCCTGGTGTGCTGCGATTCATGGGGTCGCAAAGAGTCAGACACGACTGAGCGACTGAACTGACTGAACTGAGTGAAGGAAAGAAAAGCCTTCAGTCCTGCAGTCCCTGGGGTCGCAGAGAATGGGATTTAGCGACTAAAAAGCAACAATTATAAAAAAGAATAAACAATTAAGAGCCATAAATTGACCTTGATAATCTGGAAGACAATGACTACATAGTCAGCCTCTAATCTTTTTCAATTCATTCTTAAAAAAATTTTTGTTGACATCCAAGTGGCTAGCTTAATTGTCAAGGAGTAGTTACTTTTTAAAGGACAAGCCGGAGTATTTGAAACACTAAAAGCCTTTCTGATAAAATTGGTTTCTTCTCGGTTTACTAGGTAAAATACAGTATGGCTAGTTAAGTTTGTATTTCAGAACATTTTTTTTTTTTACTATAAGTATATCACATGTAATATCTGTATATTGTAAAAACATCTTTGTTATTCATCTGAAAATCAAAATTATCTGGGTACTCTGTATTTTCATGTGCTTTATCTATCAACTCTGTCTCTTGCTCTTGTAATGATTAATCTAATTCAATGAAATAATAGTTCATAATCCATCAGGGATTTTGTAAAATATATTTATGTATTCCTAAATTAAAAGGGGTTGAACAAGCCAGCAGAATTCTTTTCTTATTTTTCAGCTATTTTGTTGATGTATTCTGGATAACAAATCTTACTCAATTGTAGTATGGATAAAAAGTAATTAAGTAATAAAACATTTGTTTGTGAAGAAATATCCAATACCCCACTACTTCAGTAAAGACTGTAATGATTTGGATTGCATATGGTCCAACTTCCAGGAAGAAAGAATAGCTTCTCTGAGAAAGGTTGACAGGAACTGCATTTTAATTTCCTTTGGAAAAATTTCCAAAGCATTTTACTCTGACACTATCCTGTTTTTTTCTGTTGCAGTAGAGTTCTATGTTATTTTTATCTGAAAGAAGAAATTGGAAGGTAACATCCAGGCATGAAGACTTGGTGTTTACTTGGACTATGTCATTAACATTTCCAACTAGTTGAGTGCTTTCCATGTTTCTGAAATGTCTTCACCCTGTAAAAGCTGATGGATGACCTGACAGATATTTCCAGGCTTCGGTTGGTGTAATGTGAACTCAGGGCCTGGAAACAATAAAATGGCAATTTTCTGAGAGATTTACCTGCAAAAGAGCCAGGAACATAGAAGCCTGTTTCAGCTTCCCACCCAAAGCCTCTTCTTGTCTCTCAGTCCTGGAGGGGTTAGGGAAGCCTGGATCCTGTCAGCTTAATTGAGGGTGACATTAAGTGTAATCTCAGCAGCAGCCGCTGTGAAGGCTCCAAGGGAAAGACACTGAAGCAGGAATCAGAGAGCCGGGCCATGGTCTGACCAGAGTGGAGGCTTCCCGTCACGAACAACAGAGGCAAAGGCTGCAGGCGCTGGGATATGTCAGATCTTTTCTCTTAGAAGCTGGATAGGATGATTCGGTCGTGATTTGACAAGTAATGGCTTTGGTTTCAGTAGCAGCTACAAAACAATAGAAGGGTCTTCTCCATAGTTAAGTCAGTCACAGCTGAGCCAGACTGTTTGAAGTTCGTAATGATGGTCGTCCACACCATTGCATTCTTAGAGGGTTGTGCCTCGAAACTGGGTCTCTATGCTACCAGAAGGGATGAATTCAGCACCCTAAAGAGAGAGTCACACTAAGGAAATCTAGACCAAAGTGATGTGAGAGGATACTAGTGAGATTTTGGTCTCCCAATTCAGTTTTGTAATAATAATCAATTAACTTTAACCCTGAAGAACCTAGATTCTGGGTCCCCCATCTAAATCTACCCCCCATAGGATAGTCTGATTTTAAATACATCAAATGATAACTCTGCCTACCATTGTTATTTCTCCTTGGGTAACCTTACAACCATGTAACAGTTTGCTTTCGAGTTTCAGCCTGTAATCCATAACTATTCTGAATGTTAAATAATTATTAATATAAACTTAAGTTCTCTGAATGGCCCCAAAAATAATGTTGGAAAAGTCTCTTTTAATTATTTTTTTTGTTCTTGTGAGAAAAGAAGCTATATTTTGATTTAAAAACAATATGAGATTAATTTATATAATGCTATAATGTGATAGGGAAATTTGCTGTGCCATATTATCCTACAGGCAGTGGAGACATTATTAAAGATGGAAAAGGGACTATTAATCCATGAAGCCTGAGCTCCCTTTACCTCAGGGCAAGGTCAGGAGTCTGTGTTAAGTTCACACTCAAGACAGCGAAGGAGTGAGGGGATGAGAGGGAGCGGTGCAGCCAACCTGAGGATATAAACTAGGTTCTTATGAGACTGAAGGAAACAGGTGATTGAAACTAGGACTTTCAAAAACCATAGGTTTTCACTGAAGGACACTTACTTTCTTTAGTCCCACATGTTGTCTAGAAGTTCACAGGACAGTGAAGTGTGCACGTGGATCCAGGGAAATGAATTCAAAATGCCCCAACCTTGGGAGCCTGAAAGCAGCAGACGCCATGAGCAGGACTGTGAATAGACACCCATCTTAGAACAGAGGATGAGCCAGAGATGAAGACCGCACTTCCCACCATAAAACTAGCCAGGCTTCCATTTTGATGCTGGACCAACACCTCTAGCCTTGGCCCAGTCATTACCCTCAGAGGAACAAGACATTGCACATTGTCAACTTTGTCTTGTTGAAAACAATGCTAGGAAGCCCACGTGGAGCCATCTTTCCAGGCAGAACTAGAAGGCAGAGGACAGGCTGGACAGGCAGAAGCAGAGTGGACTTCAGAGGCTGTGGCTCAGTGTCAGGAGCTGTGGGAAGCATGTGAACACTGGCCAAATAGCCTGAGGTCTTTCCAGAGAATCTCCAATTGTGCCGGCTCAGCCTCCCATCTTCTGTCTAATTTTCTTCCTGGCATCACCTCCAGGCCTCTGCTGGAAGTGGTGCTTTCTGGACTGATCGATCCCATTAAATGAGTTTCAGATGCTGATTTTCTGTTTAAAGGATGAGCAAGCATTTCCATAAGATGCATCTCATTTGACCAACATGACTAATTTCTTTGCTTTCTTGTGTCTAATCCACCATTTCACTGCAATTGTGAATTTCATTAATCAGCCATTGACTCCCTCTTCCAGATCGTTAGTGGAGACATCAGCTTCTGACTGGACCTGGTACCAGTTACCAGGGCTTGAGCCTGGCATCCCTGAGAACCCCTGGGGAGACATTCATCACTCTTATACAGGTGCCTTCATTATTCCAAACCAATTTTAGCTTATTTTGCAAGAAACGCTTAGAATGTTATAAGAATTAGTGCTTTCCCAAGAAACTCCTAATTCAGGATCAGAACAGATGGCTGCATGATACAGCAAAAAACAGACAGCCACAAAATCTCGGCCCACTAACCAGACAGTGCAGGCTCATTTATCCCCTCTCTTTTGTCTCTGGAAGAACAGAAGGATTATATCCTTCTGCTATAATCCTCTATGCTTTTGATGCCTTGCCATCATCACACTTTTCCATTGATTTACCCTTTCTATTTGACAGAAGCTTTTTTAAGTTAATTTTTATTGAAGTATAGTTGATTTACAATTTTGTGTTAGTTTCAGGTGTACAATAAAATGAATCAATTTGACAGAAACTTCTAATTTCAGTTCATCTACTTGGTTAGCATTAGGGTGTTGTATGCAAATCAGTAGGTTACTAGATGACTGTGAGGTCTACCTAGCGGTTAAAAATTTAACTTTAGAGAAGATGATATTCTCAATGGCTTGGAGAGCAGGCATTGTTTCCTGATTTTTCTTTACCCACTCCCAGTGTAAATCAGGTTCTAATTATGTGAACTAAATCAAAGAAAGTGATCGAGTCAATTAGGTCAATTTGTTTTTATTTTATCCCTTGGTACCTAGTCACAAAGAGTAATCCAGTTTCAACACCAACTTTTTCTTTTTTGTTTGGAATTTCCTTCTGAAATTCAGAAAAAGAAAAACATTTTTCTTCCCTCTATTTAGATACTTTTTTTTTGATAAAAGGAGAATATACAATTATAGCTCTGTTATCACTATAACTTGAAAAAAATGTTTTTTGGAGGGAAACTGAAAGGAAAACTGTAAGATGAAACATTTGGTTTGCTGGAGTAGCAAAACTGGAGACAAATTTTTCTCTAGAGTATTATAATTTTATTTAGTATTATTAATATAATCTGTTATATCTCTTATATAGTAAGATGATTATAAGTGTAAATTCAAATCTGTGAGGAAGAGTGATGTTTAAAACCTTTGAGGAAATAGTTTCTTTCTGTTTGGAGTCCAAGCTGAAAGTGGATCTCCCATTAACCAAGTAAAATGGCATTTCCTGAGAAGCACCATTAAGCATTTTTAGGAAATAGGATATCTGATATTACTGCTTAATCACTTCATGCCAAATAGTATGTGTGTTGTAGCATGTAACTCAAAAATTATTCTGGAAGGTAAGATGCCAGTGGGATTTCCCAGGTGGCTCAGTGGTAAAGAATCTACCTGCCAATGCAGGAGATGCAGGAGACACAGATTCAATCCCTGGGTCGGGAAGATCCCCTCGAGGAGAAAATGGCAACCCATTCTAGTACTCTTGCATGGAAAATTCCATGGACAGAGGAGTCCATGGGGTTGCAAAGAGTTGGACATGACTGAGTAACTGAGCACACATTAGGATTCTGAAAAAAAAAAAAAAAAAATATATATATATATATATATAGAGAGAGAGAGAGAGAGAGAGGGGGGGAGGGAGAGAATCCAAAATCAGAAAAGGCAGGCTAGCAGACTAGAGATTCAAGAAGAATTGCAGTTCAAATACAAAGGCAATCTTCTGGTGGAATTGTTTCTTTTTTGGGAGAGGTCAATGTTTGTTCTGGTTAAGGCTGCCAACTGATTAGGTGAGGCTAACCCACATTCGGTTCAGTTGCTCAGTTGTGTCCAACTCTTTGTGACCCCATGAATTGCAACATGCCAGGCCTCCTGTCCATCACTAACTCCCGGAGTTCACTCAGACTCATGTCCATCAAGTCAGGGATGACATCCAGCCATCTCATCATCTATCGTCCCCTTCTCCTCCTGCCCCCAATCCCTCCCAGCATCAGAATCTTTTCCAATGAGTCAACTCTTCACATGAGGTGGCCAAAGTACTGGAGTTTCAGCTTTAGCATCATTCCTTCCAAAGAAATCCCAGGGTTGATCCCCTTCAGAATGGACTGGTTGAGTCTCCTTGCAGTCCAAGGGACTCTCAGGAGTCTTCTCCAACACCACAGTTCAAAAGCATCAGTTCTTCGGCATTCAGCCTTCTTCACAGTCCAACTCTCACATCCATACATGACCGCTAGAAAAGCCATAGCCTTGACTAGACAGACCTTAGTTGGCAAAGTGAATGTCTTTGCTTTTGAATATGCTATCTAGGTTGATCATAACTTTTCTTCCAAGGAGTAAGCGTCTTTTAATTTCATGGCTGCAGTAACCATCTGCAGTGATTTTGGAGCCCCCCAAAATAAAGTCTGACACTGTTTCCACTGTTTCCCCATCTATTTCCCATGAAGTGATGGGACCAGACACCATGATCCTTGTTTTCTGAATGTTGAGCTTTAAGCCAACTTTAAGCTAACGCAGGGGATGCAAGTTTGATCCTCGCTTGGGGAACTAAGATCCCACATGCCACGGAGCTACTGAGCCTGTGCACAACTAGAGAGTCTGTGAGCCACAACAAAGATCCTGCATCCCACCTGATGCAGCCAAACAAATGAGTAAATAAAGACAAATAAATATTTTTAAAAATCATGTAAAGTCCCCTCTTCTCAACCCATTTCCTTCTTCCTGCCTAATTGCCCTTCTTAAAATGTGACTGGACCCAGATCCTGAAATATCCTAATGATTATCACCTGTTAACAAGCAGGCCCGCCCAAGACAACGAGAAGCTGCTTTGTCTCCAGAGCTGACCACCAAGTGACCACCTGGCACTGCATGTCTGAGGATGAAGGACCCCCTTTATTTCTATAGCTGAAAGTTTTGTCTCAGAAATAATTGATATTGTTGACAGATTGCAACTTGAAAGTCACTGCTCAGCAGAAAAGCTATTAGAAGAAAAAGCACTTCATTTCTGGATCACTTGGATAACACATCAGAAATTTTTAAGGAAACCAGAAAAATGTTTCAGGTGATTCCAAATGACAGTGGAGCTTTCCTCTGATAAGAAGAGACACATTCACCTAAATGACTGCCAACATGCAAACACATCCACACAGAATTATATGCCCTAAAATTCATCTTAATAATTACACAGCAGGCTTACATCCAAGAAGCCACTCAGGAGCAGGACACTTCCCAAGTATCTTAAATAAACCTCACTTGCTAAGACTTTCTGATTCACATTTCTGAAATAAAAAAATGTTACTGTATTTTTGTCATATATCCATTATTTTAACTAGCTTTCAGTGTCTTAGTCTACCAGTTCAATATTTTTTCTGATTGTCAAGACAGATATAAAACCTCTTAAATGTATTCCTCTAATATTAACATCGATACTGGTGACTAATCACTTAATTGTACTCATGGGGTCAACAGTACTTCCTTAAGCCATTTCTCACTGACACACTGTAATTTCCCATGTGAAGTTCTTCTGTATGTGGCTGTAGAAAGGATAAGGAATTTCTTCACCTGAATCAAGAATCAGAGAAGAAAGACTGAGGAGAAAAGACCATGGATTATGGGGTAAATCTATTTCAGATGCTATATCCTTAATACGGAATAGATTTCACAGTGATTTTTTTGTAAGAGTAGGCTTGTTTTCTTTGACATTTGGAAAGGAAAAGAGTATAGGTGGGATCGGATTTTAAAGGATATTTGTGGTTTACAGTTAAAACAGATTAGTCTTCTTGAGACCCCTCGCTTTCTCTAAACCTGCAATGTGAAAACATCCCTTTGAACAGGATAGAAAATAAATGTTGTGCGAGCACGGCCATCAGGGTAGGCTCTGGTGATAACTTTCAAACTCCTTTTAGCATCCATTAAAAGATACTTTAAATGCACTCACCTGCTTCTGAGTAAGAGCTGTGGGAGTTTAGAGGATTTTAGCAGTTCCTCTTCTCAGTCAGCAAGAATTTTCTACTAAAGATCTCCAATTACTTTAGTACTTTGCAAACACTGGTGAATATAAGCACATCAGCACTAACCCAAGCAAGCCGCTTTTGGCAAATGTTTTCAGCTAGCAATGGGCTATCTGCTCACTATGAGCACAATCTGGGAGGCTCAGAGACGGCCTTGATGGAAGTTCCTGTAGGTGAACAGGAGAACTGAAACTGGAGTGGTTCTGGCTTTTGTCACTGACCCCGAGAGTTCAAAGATCGGTTATAAGGATGTCACCTGAATGGAAAGCATGCAATTGGCTTAATAAGAATTCTTGGTAATTAGAGACCTCTAAAAGAACCAGCATATCCAGCTCAATCCATAAAACAAACCACTGAAATTCACTGGGGGATGCCCCAATTTAAAATATCGAGGATGTTTGGAAGAATCAGATCCTTTTATACACAGCTAGTAGAAGAGTAAATTGGAACAACTCTTCTGATGAAATAAATAAAAAACTTAATTGTGCATATCATCTGACTAAGTAATTTATCTTCTAGGAATTTATTCTAAGAGTAGAATCAGAAAAATATACAGAGATAGATTCATAGAATTGTTTCTTGTGGTATTGTCATTAAAAGCAAACTGCTTGCATGAAGTGGCACTTTATCAAATAAATTATAGTATCTATTTGCAAGGGATTATCTATTAAAAATGGATGAGGTACTCACATGGAACAATATGTTCGTCATACATTTTTAAGTGAAAAAGGTGTAATGTATGTGTGTGTAGCACAACTTCATTTTTAAGTGAATAGGTAAATAACTGAATGAGCTCTCCTTGGCTTTTCTACTTCTGGTATCAAATTCTGCATGAGTCATAGCACAACACGAGAGGTAGAATCAGCAGGATATATGTATATCAGTATTGATACCTGTCTATGCACCCATCTATCTATCTATCCACCCATCTATCTATCATCTATATACTATAAATAAGGAGATTTGTTATACGAGATTGGTTTATGCTATCCCAACTCTTGCTTAAACAGGCATACAGCCTTATGGAGACTGTTTAAGTAAACCCTAGACCAGGGCTGGAGTTTGAAGTTCACAGGGTGGACAGTCAGGAAGGGTCCCTCACTGGCAGGCTAAAATCCCGCAAGGGCAAACTGAAGCCTGTGTCTCTTCTTGCCTTTCCTTGCTGATGAGGGTATCCTGCAGGAGGTGGGGCCTTTTGTCATAGAATTGAACACATACACCTCTGTTAAAACTGAAGGAGGATTCAGAGGAAGGTAGAGCCTCTACAAGCCTAGGAGTTGTCTCAGTGGAATGTCAACAGGTCAACATCCATGTGTGTCAACTACATGTGGCTGCAGCTTCCCTTCTGCTTGCTGACAATCTCACCAGATTCTCCCTGTGATCTTCCTTATTTAGAAAAACACAAGAAGAATCCTTGGATATGTATTTCATGAAAGCCAAGTGTACTCATTGCAAAGCTATCACAGAGGCCAAACTGGCATGTAGCTCAGGTGAGAACCTGAGGGCTGCCTGCTCACTGACCCCGGATTCAGATCAGGCACACTTGTTCACACAGCCCTGGGCAGGCAAGAATCCCCCACATAGTAAAAATGGTTTTCTCTCTGCCTATAACAGGATTAAGCATTCAGAAGTTAAAAACATCTAGGATGCTTGATAAGACTCCATTGTTTCCCACAATGACTTAATACAGATCACAATAAAATAGTGTGCGATTGTCCCAAGTGCTTTACATATATTTATCACATTTATATTAAAGATAAAGAAACTGAAACACAAAGTGGCTAAGCAACTGGCCAGAGAGCAGCTGTTAAGGGACAGATTCAGGATTTTAACCTGCGATTATGTTATACTGTTGCTCCTAAGTAGCTGCAAATTGGTGTGTATCATGAAAACTCTGAAACATTGCAAAATCCTTAATCTAAGAGAGTATACTCATTTGGAACAAATTGTTTTAAAGCATAACTTTCAAAACAGCCAGGTCATCATTCTCATACAAGTACAAAATGAGCCCCTATTAAATATTTTACTCAATTCATTGATAAATGAGGAAACCAGTAAGATATCAAAACTTAGTCAAAGGAGGAATTAGCTTACAAATATTTATATTCTCTATTGGATAAAATTCATTTGCATCACTTTGTTATGGACAAGAAATATTTGCCTTATCATTAGTTTTTTATTCAAGTAAAACTCTATCACCACAGGTTTGTGAAGAGTCTGGTCAAACACAATCAAAGATCCACACCCCATAGAATCAGAAATTCCTGGAAATTCTGGTAGGCAATTCCACAAGCACTTTATGGATGCCTCAGTAATCTCTCTTGCCCATTTCCAAGCTTTGACAACTTTTCTGACATGTGAAATTAAAACTTCTTCACTGAATTAAAATGATCTATTCATAAAATGGGCTTCCCTGGTGGCTCAGATGGTAAAGAATCTGCCTACAATGCAGGAGACCCAGGTTTGATCCCTGGGTCAGGAAATTCCCCTGGAGAAGGGAATGGCAGCCCACTCCAGTATTCTTGCCTGGAGAATTCCATGATAGAGGAGCCTGGCAGGCTATAGTCCAAGGGGTCGAAAAGAGTTGGACATGACTGAAGAATTAATGTTCATAAAACATTCTAGTTATTCCATATTGTATTCTGTCAAATTTTCTAAGACTCTTTTTTATTTTAAAATTTTATATTTCTAAGTAAATGGATATTCCCTGAGTCACATGTTTTAAGAATAAGATGATGGTAATTTTGGACCAGGGGTTAACACTTCGTGCTTCAAATCCAAGCGGCACAGTTTCCACCCCTGGTTGGGGAAATTTTGCATGCCACGTTGTGTGGCCAATAAAAAAGATTACGGTTATTTTATTTTCCTGTTTTAATTGGCATTATAATTTTGAACATAGTAGAGAAATTTCTTAACAACAAAGTTTCATCAGGATAAACTGTTAAAAACAGGTGAGGAAATGAAGTAAAAGAAAAATTAAGTTTAAAACTAAGAAAATGAGAAAAGAAAGATGGGTGAGTGGGTCAAAACAGATATATGAATAATATAAAAATTATGCAGTGAACTGTGGTCTACAGGTGTTTCAAGAAGACATTGTGATTATATTTAATTCTTCACCAAGAGTTTCAAAACTATCAGTTCTATTGTTGAGTCTTAAGTGATTGATTGAAGTTCACCTGCTGGTCTGAGGCCAGGGGGGAAGTAAACATTCTTCCAATTAGGCCACTTAAGAGGAATGTTTTGTATGCTTACAAAAGGCAAACAAGAAGAACATGTTATGCTAGAAAAACAAAATTTTTGAAATGGATTCTTTCTGAAACTTTTGAAAGGACACCCCTGATGGGTTGGAAGAAGCTGAACAGTTAAGGTTATTAGAAAGCAACCTCTGCCCCAGCAAAATGTGACATGCGTCTGTGTTTTGCAAAGAATTCTTGTTTCATAAGGACTATGCCAATGTAGAGACTGGGAGCCCGATTTTCTATCAGAGCCCAGTGAGTAGGAAGAGCCAATTTGGACATGCTGGTCTGAGTACATGTGTACCTTCACTGAGTATCTTCATGGCCTTAGATTGCCCAAGGAATAGTTCAGTTCTGAGAGCGTTAGATGATTATTTTAAAAAGACTGAATTCCAGGTAAGATGATCATTAGATAAAGTATTAATCGTTTATGATACTTTAATCCTTCTCATTAGGTGAGCAGGAATTGAAAATGGCTTAACTCCTAAATCCATTTAACCTAATTTGTAGCATAACGCATCAGAATTCATTTCCACATTACCATACTGGAAGTAGATATGTGTGAGGCCTCTGGCTGAGTCCTGGGCCGACCACCAGAAAAGGAGCCATACTCTCAGGTTGCTTTATTTTACATTTAAGGAACATAAATTAAAACAGAATAAATACAGCTGAAGGCATTAAAAACAAAACATCCAGGATACTGTAGATTAATCATGTTGTAGCCATGCGTTTCGGAAAACAAACTTACTCAGAAGGACAATGTAGATAGTGGAGTGTAGTTTATTACACTGGCGGGCCCAAGCCAGAGTCTCTTTTTAGCCAAGGACCCCGACTAGCATTTGTGAAAATCTTTTATACCCCATGTGTACGTGTCTGAACCCACCACTCCAAATTTCTTGATACTTACATAAACCAAGGAAAATACAATCCCAATAACCCCATCATTCATGTGTTATGTGTTCATGTGTTCAAACGGTCAATTAGTCAGCAATCAATAAACCCAAGGTTACACTCCGATTGATACAGAAAAATTTATGGCCTGTCTGGAGGAAGGAGTGGTTAGTGTATGTTTTCTCTTAGGCGATGAGTAACCTAGATACGATCTTCAAGGTTTTCTTGTCTTGAGGGGGGTCTTATCTTTTTGTTGCTGTTTTCATAGGCACTAAGCACAGAGTTCAGAGTCTATTGGAAAGGTGGCTGAGCATGATCAGCAGGAACAGGCCTAAGATGGAGTCTAGGCCCTGTGAATTTCTTTTTTATTTCCCCCCTTGATGTTTTTAACTCATATTATGAGCGCCATTTATAGGGATATATTGCACCCTGGCTCTTTGACCACCAATTTGGGAGAATGACATCAATCTTTGGGTTACAAAGTTCATAATACATTGTAAAATTCAGGGTCCACAAATCAGAACTATCAAGGCAACTATAACAGTGGTAAATATAGTTTTTCACCAATCACCCTTCACACAAGATAGGACTGAAATCTAGAAAGGAATGTTTTCATTTGACATTGTTTTTATCTGGTTTTTCATGTCATCTAAAGAAGTTGATACATTGTCAGATAAGTCAGGAATGTATATACAACATTTAACCTTAATTATAGCACAGGTCCCTCTTTGAGTGGCTGTATGTCTAAACCCGTTTTATTATGAATTACCACTTTTTTCATTTGGATTTGTTCTTTATTTAAGGCTTGGATGGCTTTTGTTTTATCTAGGAGGGCCTGTTTTGTGAAATTAGTCAAGGCCTCTACTTTAATCATGATATCTGTTGTCCCTATAGAGGGTACGAATAAGGCAGCAATATATTCATATCATTGAAACATGGATCTTGTCTACCTAGCATGTAAATAAGGTAGATTTACTGGGGCTATTGGGGTAGATTTACAACAACTAGGTTAGGCTTTTGTTACACTGGGATTTATATCAAATGTAACCCCATGACCCGAGTCTATTGACTGTAGGTCTTACACCAAGATTTCATATCATTGAAACATGGATCTTGTCTACCTAGCATGTAAATAAGGTAGATTTACTGGGGCTATTGGGGTAGATTTACAACAACTAGGTTAGGCTTTTGTTACACTGGGATTTATATCAAATGTAACCCCATGACCCGAGTCTATTGACTGTAGGTCTTACACCAAGAGAGCAGGGAGAGGTTATGATTGGCAAGAGAGAGGAAAGTCTTTTTTTGTCATCTCAGAAAAGAGAAGAGTGGTTTAAAATCTCTTTGGCAGAGTGGTGACACCTATCAAGGAAGTCCATCCATCACTGACAGAGGCATAGCCCTACATACCCAGCAGCTGGAAGTGTTGTGGAAGTCTGCGTAGGAATGTGTCTATGAGATGAAAACATTGTCTTGAGTTGAAACGAAAGTTAAATTCAAAATCATGTTGATGAGGCCAAGCAGCAGGAGTTGATTGTGCGGCTTTATCTTGAAGGGGCTCGTCTAAGATTTTATTTTATTTTTTTCCTTAAGGATGGTCTTAGTCTTTCAAGGGTCAGCGGGGTCCCTCTGTGCCGTCCACTCAGCGTTTTTTGGGTCTGCGTGGTATGTTTTCTTTACCCTCGAGTGATGGATCTAAGGGACAATACCTGCAACTTTAATTGCAGTAGGGGTAGTTAGAATAATGTAAGGGCCCTTTCACCAAGGGGCTAGCAAATCATGCTTCTAATCTTTGACCCATACTTGGTCACTAAGCGTAAACTCATGAATCTGTTCTCCAAGGGGGAAGGGCACCCTTTCTTGTACAAACTTAGTTACCTGATTTATTATCTTATCCAGTTTCACTTGTTGTGAAATCTTACTTTCCCTTGCCTGAGGCAAATTTGTTGATACCTGGTTTATTATGGGAGGGGGCCTCCTATACCCAATTTTGCATGGAGAATAGCCTTGGGACTGTGGGGTCATCTTGAGTCTGAGCAGAGCCATTGGCAGCAAGTCCACCCAGGAGCAGTCAGTCTCTATGATCCACTTGGAAGGTCTCTTTAATGTCCAGTTGGTTCATTTTACCATCTCAGAACGCTGGGCCTAAATGCAGTGTGCAGTTTCCATTTGATGTTTAAAGTTTTGCTTACTTGTTGAACCAAATCAGTTACAAAAGCTGGGTCATTGACTGAACCAATGTTGGTAGGAAGTCCAAATCTGGGAACTATTTTCTTAAGCAGGCACCAGGCTACTTTTGATGCTCTTTTAGTCCAGGTAGGAAAAGCTTTTACCCATCTCGAGAATGTACATACCATGATCAGCACGTAACAGTAGTGCCGGTGAGGTTTCATTTTAGTGAAGTCCACTCCCAGGTGTTCAAAGGGCAGCGTGTCTTTACCCGGAGGTTTTTGCCTGAATACCCGAGAGGCAGCATTAAGCTGTGAGCAGGCAGCATGGCCTAGGTGGGTTGCTTGGTGTGTTTGGCTTACCAGATTGTGTGCCAGCTCCTTTGGTGCCAATAATTTGCCACTGGGCAATTCCCACCATCCCTTTTCAGTCTTGATGGCCCCTTCCGCTTTGGCTAACCTGACAGCCATTGTCCTTGTTTTATCAGGCTAATGCCATCAGCGTACAGGACCCAATTAGGGTCTGGACCCTTGTGTCCTTCTTTAAAACAAACCCCAGATACCTTACCTCTTCCTTTCAGATCTGTGCCTTTTTTTTTTTTTTTTTTTTTGACATCTGGTAACCTGTTTCCATCAGCAGCTGGAGCAGTGCTTTTGTCCCTTTCCAGCATTTTCCCTTGGTCTCGGCAGCCAGCAGCAGGTCATCCCCATATTGTAGGAGCCAACATCCATGCTCTTTTGGATGGAATGAGTTCGGCTCAGAAGCCAAGGCTTCCCCAAAGATGGCTGGGGAGTTCTTAAACCAGATGTGTATAAGAGACAGGGTTTATGCTATCNTCCCTTGGTCTCGGCAGCCAGCAGCAGGTCATCCCCATATTGTAGGAGCCAACATCCATGCTCTTTTGGATGGAATGAGTTCGGCTCAGAAGCCAAGGCTTCCCCAAAGATGGCTGGGGAGTTCTTAAACCCTTGTGGGGGAGTCCAGATGAGCTGTTGCTTGGTGCCCCTGACCGGATCTTCCCATTCAAAGGCAAAGATGGGCTGTGACGCTGGGGCGAGGTGTACTCAGAAGAAGGCGTCTCTGAGATCTAGGCGAGTATAAACTTTAGTCTTCAGTGGGAGGAGGCTAAGTAAGGTCTAGGGGTTTGGAACAGTGGGATGTAAAGTCACAGTAGCCTGGTTGACTAGACTTTTGTCACTGGGATCGGAGCCTGTCGAGGTGGCGGCTCTATGACCCCAGGGAGAGCTGGTGGAGAAGCAGCAGCTGCTGCAGGACTTCACCTGGCCCTGGATTGGGCATTAAGGCTGCCTCCGGTCCTGGTGGAGCACTGGGAGGCAGGAGCATCATTAACCAGTATGGGGGAGGGGTCAGGTCATCCCCATCCAAATCCTGTAGAATTTCCTTTTTTATCATCAGTTATTTTTTGTGTCATTAATATTTTTTTCTTTTCCTTCTGGATACAGAACCTTGTCCAAGTAGGAGGGTCTTGAGTTAACCCTAGCCATGAGTCAATATATGGATATCGATCCAGGTGTCCTGGCTCTCCTGTGACTACTGTATGGATTGCTTCCACTATTTTTCAGTTCATGGTGTTTTCTGGTGGCCATCTTACTCCCATAGGGGGCCATTTGGCCTCACAGAGTATGTGGAGGTGGTTAGGCTTCATCTTTACCCCACAGTCTTTTCTTAATCTCTTTTAAAATTTTTAATCATGCACTCCAATACAGTTGCCTTAGATTCACTTCTTTCCATCTTGCTTACCTTTTCGGACCTTCCACTACTTTTCCTTTTTGTTCTGTCTATGAAGTTCTCAGTACCCTATGTACTTTTGATATTTTCACTTAATGACACTTAAATTGTCATTTTGTCTCCTTTCTAATTGGGGTGAGAAGAGCCTTACCTGTCAGATCCCAGAGGGAGAAGGGGGATCAGCGTACCTTCACCTGCCAGTCAGCACAGCTGAACAAGAACACCACGTGGTCCAAGACTGTTCCTCCCTTAAAGTCTGTTCTGCCTTGGTGGCCTTGATCAGGTGTGGATGAAAACACAGATGGGTTAAATATACCATGTCCCAGGCCATCTCCGGGAAAGCCAATTCATACTCACTTATGTATCCCCTTCTTTTTAGCCTAACAATTCCGAGGGGGTCAAGAATTTCACAGCAGATGGGACACCTCCTGGGGGAGGGTAGAATATGAGCATACAAGGACCAGTTCCCTATCCTAAAAATCCCCTGGCGATCGCTGTTAATAATTTTTCTTGAGACGGCGTGGACACACCTCATAAATGACCTTCACAAATTTCCTTCCTAAACCGTAGCATGCTCATCGACCTGTGTACCAAGCAATGGCTGTTGTCTGCCTATTTCAGGCCCCTGTGGGTCCGTGCCCCTTCTAGTCCCTCCTAGGGGGGTGATCAGACCCCCTCTTCCACCCTGCTAGGTGGGTTCTTCCTCACCTGAGCGCTCAGTTTCCTTGCTGCCGTTCACTACCTGCCAAAGCGAAAAAACCAGGCATTGAAAGGCTGAATTCTTCCAGAGGGGCGAGGCGCCTTCCCCCCTCTAGAAGATTCAAGCCACAAAGCCTCGGGGTGGCCTCAAATGAGACCTGTCTCCTCAAAGTGAGGAGTTTCCCAGCCAATGTACCAAATGTTGTAGCCACGCGTTCCAGAAACAAACTCACTCAGAAGGACAGCGCAGATAGTGGAGTGCAGTATATTACACTGGCGGGCCCAAGGCAGAGTCTCCTCTTAGCCAAGGACCCCGACCAGCATTTGAGAAAATCTTTTATACCCCATGTGTACGTGTCTCCAAATTCCTTGAGACTTACATAAAACAAGGAAAATACAATCCCAATAACCCCATCATTCACGTGCTATGTGCTCATGTGCTCAAACAGTCAAACAATTAGCCAATAATCAATAAACCCTAGGTTACACTCCAATTGATACAGAAAAATTTATGGCCNCTTAATGACACTTAAATTGTCATTTTGTCTCCTTTCTAATTGGGGTGAGAAGAGCCTTACCTGTCAGATCCCAGAGGGAGAAGGGGGATCAGCGTACCTTCACCTGCCAGTCAGCACAGCTGAACAAGAACACCACGTGGTCCAAGACTGTTCCTCCCTTAAAGTCTGTTCTGCCTTGGTGGCCTTGATCAGGTGTGGATGAAAACACAGATGGGTTAAATATACCATGTCCCAGGCCATCTCCGGGAAAGCCAATTCATACTCACTTATGTATCCCCTTCTTTTTAGCCTAACAATTCCGAGGGGGTCAAGAATTTCACAGCAGATGGGACACCTCCTGGGGGAGGGTAGAATATGAGCATACAAGGACCAGTTCCCTATCCTAAAAATCCCCTGGCGATCGCTGTTAATAATTTTTCTTGAGACGGCGTGGACACACCTCATAAATGACCTTCACAAATTTCCTTCCTAAACCGTAGCATGCTCATCGACCTGTGTACCAAGCAATGGCTGTTGTCTGCCTATTTCAGGCCCCTGTGGGTCCGTGCCCCTTCTAGTCCCTCCTAGGGGGGTGATCAGACCCCCTCTTCCACCCTGCTAGGTGGGTTCCTCCTCACCTGAGCGCTCAGTTTCCTTGCTGCCGTTCACTACCTGCCAAAGCGAAAAAACCAGGCATTGAAAGGCTGAATTCTTCCAGAGGGGCGAGGCGCCTTCCCCCCTCTAGAAGATTCAAGCCACAAAGCCTCGGGGTGGCCTCAAATGAGACCTGTCTCCTCAAAGTGAGGAGTTTCCCAGCCAATGTACCAAATGTTGTAGCCACGCGTTCCAGAAACAAACTCACTCAGAAGGACAGCGCAGATAGTGGAGTGCAGTATATTACACTGGCGGGCCCAAGGCAGAGTCTCCTCTTAGCCAAGGACCCCGACCAGCATTTGAGAAAATCTTTTATACCCCATGTGTACGTGTCTCCAAATTCCTTGAGACTTACATAAAACAAGGAAAATACAATCCCAATAACCCCATCATTCACGTGCTATGTGCTCATGTGCTCAAACAGTCAAACAATTAGCCAATAATCAATAAACCCTAGGTTACACTCCAATTGATACAGAAAAATTTATGGCCTGTGTGGAAGAAGGGGTGAGTAGTGTATGTCTTCTGTTAGGCGATGAGTAACCTAGATACGATCTTCAAGGTTCCCCTGTCTGGAGGGGGCTTATCCTTCTGTTGTTGTTTTCGTAGGCACTGAACACAGAGTTCAGAGTCCATTGGAAAGGTGGCTGAGCATGATCAGCATGAACAGGCCTAAGATGGAGTCCAAGCTCTATGAATTCCTTCTTCAATCAGAGTTAAATTTAGTAGCAGTGCTAATAGAGGGACTAACATTGATTGTGCTCTTACTATGGGCCTGATTTCGAAGGCACTGAACACAGAGTTCAGAGTCCATTGGAAAGGTGGCTGAGCATGATCAGCATGAACAGGCCTAAGATGGAGTCCAAGCTCTATGAATTCCTTCTTCAATCAGAGTTAAATTTAGTAGCAGTGCTAATAGAGGGACTAACATTGATTGTGCTCTTACTATGGGCCTGACCCTGAGCTTAACACTTTAAAACATCTCATGTTATCCTTAAAACATTTCTATGAAGCAGGTTCTGTCGTTAGGCTCACTTTACAGATAGAAAAACTAGGTATGGGTGGTTAAAGTCCTCACCATAGGTTACACAGAATGGTGGGTCATGTATCTAGTAGCAAGATCCCCTGGAGAAGGAAATCGCAACCCACTCATGGAGAATCCCTTGGATAGAGGAGCCTGGTGGCCTACAGTCCATGGGGTCGCAAAGAGTCGGACACGACTGAGTGACTACACTTACTTACTTACCTTACTTAAAGAGGAGCTTGGAGGTAAAAAATTTTGGGAGACAAACTCCTGAATGTCTGGAAAGTCACATTCAGTAGTAATAGGGGAAATAGGGGATGCACACCACCCCCACCCCCCCGCCCCCAAACAGATTGCAAAACCGATTGTCTCACTCCATCACCACTACCCAGACCCCCCCTCAACCCACCGCCACTTCCTGCTGGGCTCCTGCACTGATTCCCAACAGACAACCCCACGGATCCCTCAGGCAATTTTCACACAGCCAATTCTTGCTTACCCTTCCAAAAGATGGTCTGATGCCACCTATCCCTTGATAAATATTTGCTAAACGAATGCATGGAAAAGTGCACTAGAGTTGATCTGTGTCAGTGAATTGATTGTTGGTGAAACAAAGTGGAGGGTGTGTGGGGGGGGGAGAGAATAAATAGTGGAGACTGAGCCAGGAAATGACATGATAAAAACTGTCTGAGAAAAATTACTTCCAAATGTTTTGGGTAGAAAATGCTAGCACAAAAAGAGGAGAGAGGGACAGGGACTGCCCTCAAGGGCAGGACTGGTGTGAGTGGCCAGGTGGCTCAACAAGAAACATTCCCTGGGAGACAATTTAGGGGTTTGGAGAAGGGTTGAATGAAAGGAAAAGGGAAGTAAAACTATTCACAATGATCTCATGAGTCTTAGGACCGTCACTGAGGAGGGAATGAAGCCAATAGGCCTTTCTTGATGTGTTATTTCTTAAACACATTAACTATTAGGAATATTAAAGGAAATCTACTTGTGGCAAGTCCCAACTTTATCAAGTGCTTCTACATTTATGACATTCCTAAAATAGTTGATACTTTTATCTAGAAATTCTTTCTAACAATTTTAAAGATAAAATTTCTAAAGCTCAATGATAGTGAAAATCTCTGAAGAATCCATTTATTATGTTTAATTATTTCAGTAATCTCTGATTTATCCATCACTTTGTATTTATATTATATATTTAACCTCAGAGTACAAATCATTGCTTTTATTTAATAATCATAATATTTAATTCTGCCAATATGAATGATCACTTTACCTTAACTTTAAACTGCTGAATTTTATAAGAAGGTTTGACTAAATGCTTCCAATTTATGAAACTTTTAAAAAAAATTCCCAACTTACTGGGCCCAGAAAAGAAATGTATACTGTTTTGTTCACTGTGGCTATCTATTTTAGAGCAAGAGATGGCTCAGAAAAACAAATATTACTCAATGCTCACATCTGACTAGGCAAATCTACACTTTCCAATATGGATTACTTTTGATCCAGTGAGTTTTGTTTCAATTCTTTTTCTGATATGTCTACTTTCACAATATGATTAATGACTGAACTTTCCTTGTCTTTCCCAAAGTTGCCTTGAGAATTTGTGGTATTAGGTTTATTCACTTACTGTAAGGGCAAAACAAAAATGAAACCTTCAATGTAGGTATTGCTACAAAAATGAGATATTCATTACTAAGTACGTTTTAATCAATTTTTAATGATAATGGATAGTAGCTCAGTTGGTAAAGAATCTGCCTGCAATGAAGGAGACTCTGGTTCAATTCCTTGGTTGGGAAGATCCCCTAAAGAAGGATATGGCAACCCACACCAGTATTCTTGCCTGGAGAATCCCATGGACAGAGGAGCCTGGCAGGCTACAGTCCATGGGGTTCCTACGACTTAGCGACTAAAAAGAGATATGGTATAAAATCTTTTGATCTAAACCTTTTTTAACTATATCTATAAAAATAGGAAAAGGAGTATGTCAAGGCTGTATTTTGTCACCCTGCTTATTTAACTTATATGCAGTCTACATCATGAGAAACGCTGGGCTGGAAGAAGCTCAAGCTGGAATCAAGATTCCTGGGAGAAATATCAATAACCTCAGATATGCAGATGACAACACCCTTATGGCAGAAAGTGAAGAGGAACTAAAAAGCCTCTTGATGAAAGTGAAAGAGGAGAGTGAAAAAGCTGGCTTAAAGCTCAACATTCAGAAAACGAAGATCATGGCATCTGGTCCCATCACTTCATGGGAAATAGATGGGAAAAGTCAGTGGAAACAGTGGCTGACTTTATTTTGCTGTCACTTCAGTCGTGTCCAACTCTGTGCGACCCCATAGACGGCAGCCCACTAGGCTCTCCCGTCCCTGGGATTCTCCAGGCAAGAACACTGGAGTGGGTTGCCATTTCCTTCTCCAATGCATAAAAATGAAGGTGAAGTCGCTCAGTCGTGCCCAACTCTCAGCGACCCCATGCACTGCAGCCCACCAGACTCCTCCGTCCATGGGATTTTCCAGGCAAGAGTACTCGAGTGGGGTGCCATTGCCTTCTCTGGACTTTATTTTGGAGGGCTCCAAAATCACTGCAGATGGTGATTTCAGCCACGAAATTAAAAGACGCTTACTCCTTGGAAGGAAAATTATGACCAACCTAGATAGCATATTAAAAAGAAGAGACATTACTTTGCCAACAAAGGTCTGTCTAGTCAAGGCTATGGTTTTTTCAGTGGTCATGTATAGATGTGAAAGTTGGACTGTGAAGAAAGCTGAGCGCTGAAGAATTGATGCTTTTGAACTGTGGTGTTGGAGAAGACTCTTGAGAGTCCCTTAGGACCACAAGGAGATCCAGCCAGTCCATACTAAAGGATATCAGTCCTGGCTGTTCTTTGGAAGGACTGATGTTAAAGCTAAAACTCCAATACTTTGGCCACCTCATGCGAACAGTTGACTCATTGGAAGAGACTCTGATGCTGGGAGGGATTGGGGGCAGTAGGAGAAGGGGACGACAGAGGATGAGATGGCTGGATGGCATCACCAACTTGATGGACAAGAGTTTGGGTGAACTCTGGGAGTTGGTGATGGACAGGGAGGCCTGGTGTGCTGCAGTTCATGGGATCACAAAGAGTCAGACACGACTGAGTGACTGAACTAAACTGAACTAATAAAAACATTGCTTGTGAAAAGTATCATATTATCATTACAAATTAGATGCAAGTTTGATCCTTGGGTTGGGAAGATACCCTGAGAAGGAAATGGCAACCCACTCCAGTACTCTGGTCTGGAGAATTCCATGGATGGAGAAGCCTGCAGGCTATAGTCCATGGGGTCACAGAGAGTTGGAGACGACTGAGCGACTTCACTTTACTTCTTTCTTGGTTAAAGACACCAGAATGGCATCTGATATAAGGTATCAGTTTTCAGAGGGATCACTCTGAAAAGAGAATAATTTTCATAGGGAAAAATATATATTAACTAGAACTTCAATCTTAAAATAGTCATCTCAACAGTGAACATGGACAGCAAGTTGTTTCAAATGATCAGCTGGAGCAAACATCAGATATTGGATATTTCCACTCTGAATTTTCTTGCAAATTTAAATTTTCAAATTTTCTTTGAATTTTAAAGTATGGCTGCTTGTGGCAAGTCCTGACTTACCAGAGTTGGCATTATTAAAAAACCCATTCTGGCTTTTCAAAGCTTCAGAGCTGAACAGTGCGGCTACACTGCCATCCTGAAATGAGAAATCCATTTCTTCCTGGCTTTAAAGATATCTGAAACTGGCATTTTAATCCAGATTCTTTATAAGCTTCAGTAGGTTTTGGGGAGAAGTATCAAGAGCAGACACTTGTGTCCATCAAGACTAAATTCTAATCTTGGCTCAATAACTTGTTGGCTCAGCTGGGCCCACTCTCTCCCTCCAATTATACAATCAAATACACAGAACGCTTTTTGCTTTCTTTAATCAGACAGGTCCTTTCTCACATCCAAGCTTGCAGACATGTTTTTCAACGTATTTGCCTGGAATACTCTTGCTGTCCCTTTGAGCTCAGCAAATATCACTTGTCCTTTAAGTCTCAGCTTAAAGGAAGGTTACTTATTTCTTCAGCAAGCCTTGCTGCTCAACAGATTAGATTCCCCCTGATATATGTTCCTGTATCTCCTTGGAACATACGTGTGCCCAGTATACTATGGGCTATAATGCATTTCTTTAATGTCTTCATTCCCCTTGAGAGTGTAAGTACTGCAAGGGCAGGGAGCATCTAACCTTAGGGGCTATTACAGTGCCCTGCTGGAAGTGGGTGCTTAATATATATCTTCTGGGTGAGTGGATGAATGGAAGGTTATCTGTGTAATCTAAACCTAGCTACACATCTCTTTGAGACTTTGTATGGGCTATTCCAAGGATTAAAAGAGATGTGTACATAGAGCGTATAGCTCCAAAAATCACGACTTAATAAATGGAAACTATTTTTATCAGAGTAGCTCACACACTTGGGGTCACAATGTGAAAGATAATAGCAAATCTAAGAAATCATTGGAGCCAGACAAAGGCCATTTCAGAATGCCTTAGCTCAGAGTCTTAAGTGCACATTTCTTTCAGGAAATGCTAAGTTCAATTGCATGGCAACCAATGAAAATAAATGTTGCTGTCTTATTGTTTTTAGGAACCCTTTCTAATGTTGCCTTTAGTGTAGAATCCCACTTTTCAGTTAAAAAATAAGATGCACAAACCTATGCCTGAAGCTAAAGTCTTATTAGTATTGTGGTGATGTATTTTATTGTCACATCCCCCACACTCAAGAGAAGTGACTGAAAGGCAAAGATTGTATCCTCTTGTATTGACAAGACACCTAGTCCAGAAGTTTCCATTTAGTAAAGACTGAATGCATTGTTGTGAAATAAAATTATCAAGGGATTTCTCTGGCACTTTGGTGGTTAATATTCTATTCTTGCACTGCAGGGAGCATGGGTTTGATCCCTAGTCAAGAAACAAAGATCCTGCATGTTGTAGGCAAATTATTTTGACTCCTAAAATAAACTTTAAGCTTTTACTTGAAATTCAGGTTAGTATTTCCAGCTATCTATTGATCTTCTCCATTCGGATACTCTGTCCCCTCCTAGAACTCAGCATGCTGAAAGGGAAGTTTGTTACTCCCACCAATCCTTACAAGATTGGTTCTTTTTCATATCATCCAACATTTGCCCATGGTATCACATTTATTTTAGAAACTTGGTACTTGTTTTTGAGTTTCCCTTTGCTGAAATAGTAGAACATCTAAATACAATCTGTCTCAAATTCAGTCATTGCTTCAGGGCCTCACCTCAGGGCTCACTTGTTTATTTCCCAGGTAAACATCTCTGTAACCAATCTCCTTACCATTGCAACTGCAATTCCTCCTAAATTCCAATTTCTGTGTCTCTCCCAAGGCTCACTTCTCAAATACGTTCAGAACAGACACCTATGCCAATGTCTCAGGATTCCCATAGTCTGCCTCCAGCAGTTTCTTCATCTTTAGTCACTGTTTCTTCACTGTTCCAAGAAGGCCTATTTGCACCCTGATTGCTTTCCCCTACCTCTCACCAGGGCATCCCTGGAGGCTCAGATGGTAAAAATCTGCCTGCAATACAGCAGGCCCAGGTTTGATCCCTGGATTGAGAAGGTTGCCTGGAGAAGGGAATGGCTAACCACTCCAGTATTCTTGCCTGGAGAATCCCATAGACAGAGGAGCCTGGCAGGCTGCAGAGTGGGGTTTCAGAGTCAGACACCTGTGAGCAACTAACACTTTCCCCTTTCACATAAACACACACACTGTGCTCTTTTTTAAAATGCCTTCTCCCCTTTCCCTTACTTAATCAAATCTTAGTTAAACTGTTCTTGAAGACCCAATGAAAGTACAACCCCATCCTTGATCTGTTCAATCTCACACTGTTCTTCCTTTCCTTGAACTTGCATTGCAGTTACAGTCATCACCCTGTAGCAATTAATTAATTGTTTAATTAATTAATTAGCAATTCTTCTCTTGTTTTTATATATTCTTCCATTCCACATACACTTACAAACCCACATATGCATGTGTCTTTGTGCTGGGTACTAGATGAATGGAGATAAATAAGCTCAACAAGACAAAGTTCCCACTCTAAAGATATGCTGACATGACATGGACATCAGCCTGTTCTCTCATACACACCCCTTCTTCTGGGACATGTCCCTTTTCCTACTGAGCAAATCAAATGGAGGCATAATTTTCTTATGGAACCTGCTCTTTCATAGACACTACTTATCTCTGTGATATGAAACAGATCCAAGTTGAAACAGTCAACAAAGAAACTTAAATTTCTAGTCACAGTTAACTAGAACCAGGTGGAAACCCTACTTAAGTTTGATCAACTGAAATCCTTGGATGTTTTGAATCTCACCATAGAGAACAAGCTTCAGTTCATTTTGACAGATGTTACATAAGGCTGTGTTCCACACGCCAGCAGCAGCCATGTTTCCTGATGATGGAGAGAGAATGCAGGCTGATCAAAGGCTGCTCTTTTCACAGATATCTCCCTAAGACCAATACCAGTTTCTGGAACAAAGTATTCCATAAGTGTTGAATGGATGATCAATCTGATTTCAGTGTTGACCATCTGGTGATGTCCATGTGTAGAGTCTTCTCTTGTGTTGTTGGAAGAGGGTGTTTGCTATGACCAGTGCATTTTCTTGGCAAAACTCTATTAGTCTTTGCCCTGCTTCATTCCGCATTCCAAGGCCAAATTTGCCTGTTACTCCAGGTGTTTCTTGACTTCCTACTTTAGCATTCCAGTCCCCTATAATGAAAAGGACATCTTTTTTGGGTGTTAGTTCTAACAGAAAGCTGAAACTCCAGTACTTTGGCCATCTCATGCGAAGAGTTGACTCATTGGAAAAGACTCTGATGCTGGGAGGGATTGGGGGCAGGAGGAGAAGGGGACGACTGAGGATGAGATGGCTGGATGGCATCACGGACTCGATGGGCGTGAGTCTGAGTGAACTCCGGGAGATGATGATGGACAGGGAGGCCTGGTGTGCTGCGATTCATGGGGTCGCAAAGAGTTGGACATGACTGAGTGACTGAACTGAACTGAACTGAATGGATGATGCTCAATATTTACTTAGGACTACATCAGGCATTGTGATAAGAAAACAGAAGAAGCAGGATGAGGATTAACATACAGTAACATTGCTGACAATCATGCAATGACTGTTTTCTCCATTTCCTCATGAAACAGAGGCTCAGATGGTTAAGTAACCTGCCTTAGTTTATTTAACACAGGTGATAAGTAGCAGAGCACGGAGCACAGACTCACATTCAGGTCTGTCTGTCTCCAAAGTCTATGCTTTTCCCACTATGCTATGGTTCCTGTCTTCTCACAGCTTACAAATTTGTTGACAAGATGAAACATACAAATTTTAATTAACCTGAGCATTGAGTATGCCCTCTGGATGTTCACTGATCAAACAGATGCCATTTAAGTTTAGGGTAACCTGGATGGAAAGTCAGTGTGTCCCAGGACCTACCACAATTGCAGACTGTAACTTGATCAGATTTGGGGTTAGATGATTGGTTTTGGCAGTGCTAATTAACAAGGCCTTCCAAAAATATAATTGCAAACAGAAACAATGTCTGACTCTAATACAAAAAGAAAGTAATGTAACATATTCCAGCATTCATTCAGAATTTGGCTGTTTATGACTGCCAGAAAAGTGATAACAAAGAGGTACTCCTTATAGCTGGGATTTCTGGTAAAACTATCACCTTATTTCTTTCTGGAACACATTATATTGTTTTTGACTCATGTGGTTTATTCTTATTTCATTACCAACCTTTGTATATAGCATGTATGTATATCTAATTTTGTCTCATTTACAAATTCAATTTATGTTTAAATTATTTTCAGGCTTGCTTTTTTCTGCTGTGGCTTAAGCTACAACATGTGAGAAAAGAGTGGGTAATGGCTTGAAGAGAATCAGGGTCAGAGGAGGAACAGCTGCTCTAATACTGGAGGAACAGTTGCTTTAATACTATCAACAGAAGAAGGAGGGAGGATGAGCTCAGGATTTTCTGTTCTCTAGGCTTCCTTAAGGGCAGTACAGGTTGGGGTTTGGGGCATGAAAAGGAGCTACTTCTTGGTGGTGGTTGTGTCATTCAGGGTTCTTTCACTGCAAGGAACAGAACTAACTCCGACTATCATGCAGGAAATGAATGCATTAGTAGAACAGTGGGTAGCTCTAATAGACAGGGTGGAAAAGAAGACTTAAGAAGGGTCAGGAGCCAGGACAACCCCAGAATTCTATCAGAGCAATGAATGGACATCAGCAGGTTTTGTTTGTTTTTTCAATCTTTGTTATAAAAGATTCAAAATTCCAGGGAAAAAAGTCAAAGTTTCTGTATGAGCTACTCTTCTACCCTTGTCTGGATGAGGGCAGACAGTTAGGAAAAAATATATGATGCATAGCAGAAAAGTGCTAAATTGCCACTGCATCCCCTCTCAAACCCTGCCTTGTTAATGCCCCGGCTGAAGCTGTTCTTTCCAGGGGCATCTTCCAGAGAACATTGCTTATTATGCTGGACCTGTATTAGCAGCTTTTTGCCTTTTCCTTTGTGCTTAGATTTGAGAAGTCCTGATGAACCTGTATCTCTCTCACAGACTCATGATTATACTAATTCTGTAGAATAAGCGTAAGAGTTTCTAAATATTTTCTGTCTCCTGCAAAGAATAGTTTACTCATTCTGTCAATTGCAGGTAGAATGAATAGTACTTCTAGTTTTCTATTACATTCTTCTGCTGTTGGAGATTTGACGTGATTCCCTGGGATAGGTCAATGTAGCTGTGCCGAGGGCAGATTGACTCAATCCAACAAAGATGACAGCTTTGAACTTGTATTCAAGATGTGCAATGATTGGCCCCATTATACTGAAGATTGGGATTAACACTTCTCTCTGCAGATATCAGAGACACTCTACCAAATACTATATTATAATATATAATATAATATTTAATAGTTATATATTCCTGTATGTAATTTAATAAATTATACAGTAATAATTTATTACTATATTTTGATTTTCCAAAAGCATTAACTCAGTCATAGATTGCAATTAATCAAAGTAGAATATCTTCAAGATCAGAGGTAATAATTCTGCTCTTTGCCATAGTGGTCAAATACCACTCAGGTTATTGCCTTCAGTTCTGATTTGGAGAAATTTAAAGAAAAAAGACTTTCAAAGAGGGTTAACAAGGAGAGTGAGATTTTTAAAGACAATTTTGTAGGAGAAATAGTTGAAGAAAGTAGGGGTTTTAATAAAGAAAAAAGATACAAAGTAATAATATTTGCCTTCAAATATTGAAGGAGTTCCTTCAAATATTGCAGGGGGTTGTCATATGGTAAAAGAATTAAATTTCTTCTATGTTGCCTAATCAGTAAGCAAAAAATGTATGGAATGTTCAGGAAGATAGATTTCAGTTCAATATCAGAAAGAATTTTCAAAGAAGCATAAATATTGAAACATGAAATGAGTTGTTCAGGGGGACAGCAATTTATGTCACTAGTGCTGTTCAACATAAATATTTGAGTGTTTCATGGGTATATTAGGACTGTTTTGGTTGTGACAGAAAGCCAATTCAGGCTAGCTTAAATAAAATAGAAAACTTATAAACATACTGTTTTAACGAGCATTTCTTGAGTTCCTACCGTGTATCAGGCACTATTCTAAATACTGGGGGTATAGTAATTAACCGAACACAAAAAATTCAAATATCTCTGATCTTATGAGGTATAAATTCTAGTAGGGAAACGTAATAAAAATATATAGGCTGATATATATCTTTATTTCCATGTCTATCTCTATCTCTATAACTACACATTGTACAATTTGTGTGATGCTCAGTATGGCACCCAGATGAGAGGGTACTTGGGGCTGAAATCAGATCTGAGTTCTATATCCACACTTGAATCCCAATGGACTGCACTGTTAGACTGGAGGAAAGGTCACTGTTTTGTAATTTGCAGCAAGGCACGAAATATGTCTATTAAAACAAAAGAATAAAGTTAGTGTGTTAGATCATAATAGAACTGTAAAGAAAGCTGAAGCATGACCAACATAGTCTCTGAGTAATGACTGGAAGGATGTGAAGTCAGAGAGGTAAGAGGCAGGGGAGAGTCAATGCATGGGGTCCTGTGGATACTGCAAGAACTTTGACCCTGAGTAAAATGAGGACATGATGGAGCAGTGATATGATCTGAGATTTTAGAATATCTTCCTGGCTGCTGGGCTGAGAACAGAGTGAAGAGGAACAATGGCAGAGCAGGAAGTCCAGGTAGTAGGCTGCAGTGACCTAGGGAGACGATGGTGGGCTGGACTAGGGAATAACACCATCATGGTGACCAGTGGATATATCTTGAAAAAACAGCTAATGAGATGTGCTGGTGCCTCAAATGAGGAATTGTTTAATTAGGAACACCCAGGAATTTGAAAGACATTTAGCATAGCTCAGTCCAGGAGCTAAAACAATAAAGTAGGGCTCCATCCTTCTTCATTTCTCAGATGGATCATAGGACACCACAGTCGTGATGCTCACATAAAGCCCATCAGCATGATTGCCCATGTGCCACCAACTAACTTAAAGAGAACACCTTCTCCCATGGCTCTGTCAGAGAATCTACTGCTTGTGTTCTGTGTCTATCCCTAGGTCAACAGTCAAGGCCAAGTTTGGAGTGTATGTCCACTCCCCTGCAGGGATAGGAGGGTGGGAGGAAAACAGGCACAACCAAACTTCAAGTGACACCAAAGTTTCTCCACTAGGCAAGAGCCAAGTCAATAGATGGGGGCAGATATTAGAAAAGTCTATGGGTGGGCAGGAAGGTGGCAGATCAGCTATGTATAGTCTGGAATGAAGAGGTATTCATCTACAATTCCCTTGGAAGCTTATTTTTATAAACAGGAGGGTTTTTTTTTTTCCTAAAGAGAGAATGTTTTGAGGGTCTCTGTATTAGTTTCTTAACGCTTCTGTAACAAATTACCAAAAATTTAATGGTTTAAAATAGCACAAATTTATTATCTTATAGTTCTGGAGATCAGAAGTCTGACAGTCTCACTGGATTGTGTCCTTTGGGACACAGTCTTTTCCAGCTTTTAAAAGTTGCTTGCATCCCTTGACTTTTGACCCCTTCATCCATCTTCAAAGCCAAGACTGTAGATTTTTTTTTCTCTCTCTCTGTCTTTCTTAATAGGCTCACTCAGATCATCCAGCCTAATATTCTCACCTCAAGATTCTTAACCTAATCAAATATCCAAGGTCCCCTTTGCCACTTAAGGCAATATATTCACAGTCCTTGGAATTAGGCCATGACATCTTTGGGGGACATTGTTCTATCTATCACAGCTTGCCATGCATTTAGTTCCATTCATAACTTCTTTCTTGGGATAGTAGAAGTATTCATAGGTGTTTTAATCATGATAAATATAGTCACATTCACTCAGGAATGGGCCTCTTCCTCAGTGGTTGTCCATTCAAAGGACTGCTTCTAGAGTTTTTCCCAGTGGAGACATTGTATTCAAGAAGGAGAGAGATCAAGTCAATCAAACTCTGTCCTTTTCGTTGCTTGAAGTACAGACACACACAGAGGATGATCTGTTAGAGTGGTGGAGATGCAAGAAATGAAGGCTATAACTAGATGCCATGACTTTGAGAGAAGCATGTGTAGGCTACAGGTACTTCATAAGCAAGATAGAGGGGGAGAGGGAGGATTAGAGACCCAAGAACTTATCAGAGACACAGTGGACTTGTAAACCTTGGGTTGGCTCCTTTTCATCAGCAACATCTGCTGCTCCAAAGTGGCCACTGCTCCAAAGTGGCTGTTGGGCTGTTAGCCCTATTAATACAATTGCAAATAAATAAACAACTATGAATATGGTTCTGGATCCTATGTATGCAGCAGCTTACATCTTTTCCTTGTTCTTTTCCACAATAAATACCCATAGCTGATAGCCTGATCATGTTTTTCTTCCCAGAAATTTAAATGAATTTGGCACAGAATAAGGAATGAAATCTCTCAGTTAAGACATTAAATGAGAGATGTATGAGTATTAGTTACTCAGTCGTGTCCAACTCTTCGTGACCCCATGGACTGTAGCCCACCAGGTTCCTCTGTTCATGCAATTCTCTAGGCAAGAATACTGGAGTGGGTAGCCATTCCCTTCTCCAGGGGATCTTCTTGACATAGGGATAGAACCCTGGTCTCTTGCATTGCAGATAGATTCTTTACTGTCTGAGTTACCGGGGAAGAGATTCTGAATCAGACAACAAATAGTACAGATCATACCCTTAAAATGTTACCACTGTTTTTCCAATAATTCCCTCTCTAGTGGCCTGCTTCTGTGACCTAAAAAAAGCAGAATTCTTATATGACCACATGGCAGTACCAAGCCTGCTTATGGCACTTGGATTTTATGTTGAAAACTCTAAAACGCTATGCAATAAGAAGAAAATAAAGACATTAGGGAAAAAAGCTGCTGCTGTTGCTGCTACATCGCTTCAGTTGTGTCCAACGCTGTGCGACCCCATAGACAGCAGCCCACCAGGCGCCCCTGTCCCTGGGATTCTCCAGGCAAGAACACTGGAGTGGGTTGCCATTCCCTTCTCCAATGCCTGAAAGTGAAAAGTGAAAGTGAGATTGCTCAGTCATGCCCGACTCTTAGCGACCCCATGGACTGCAGTCTACCAGGCTCCTCTGTCCATGAGATTTTCCAGGCAAGAGTACTAGAGTGGGAAGGGAGAAAAGTATGGAACACAAAAAGAATGAGGGGAACCAATGGAATAAAAGAAGGTGGGGAATTTATATATGGAGGAAAAAAGAAGCATTAGGACCAAAAGAATAGTTTTTGTGAGCCTCTCCATCCTTACACACATTTTTTTAAAGGTACATTCTAAGACCTATTGTTATCCACAAAAACTTTGAGAAGAAGGTGGGTCCGCAAGAAGACCATCATAGTTTGTAACCCCACCCTCTTAAGCCAAAACAATACTGACAGGCATGAAATTACCATTTATGAGGTTATAAGTCCTAAAAAGATATATTGTATATACAAAAAAAAAAAAAAAAAACAAATGCCACCCACAGAGCTGATTCTTTTCCATGTTTGAGTTTAGGCTGAGACACTCTGGGATAAGAAAGCCAATCTTTTTGGTTTTCACGTTTTATTTACAATTTGGCCAGAGTTCAGTAACCATCCTTTTTATACAGTGGTCTTTAAACATTTTGAGTCATGGACCATTTTGAAAATTGTATAAAAACTATTGACCCTCTCCTCTGAAAAATGAACATACACACACCATTGTGCACAACATTTCAAGGAGCTTATCATTTTTCTGAACCACCATGGACCCAAACGAACAAAGCAAAATGACACCCCTAGGGTATGGAAGATTAGGTACATGTTGAGGGTTATTCAACAGGCCAGCTGATTCCACAGATACATCCACTTTTTCTGACTCTTTAATTTTTTTCATCCCTTCAAGCTACTTATAAGCATATATGGGTATTCGCATAATTTGTGCATTTAGAGAGGGTTTCTAAAAAGATAGCACTGGAAGCGCCTGTCAAGAAATGTACTATAGGATGCCTCTTGAGAGAAGGAGCAGAGAAATGCAGAGTGGGAAATGAGTTAACAGTGCCTTCCAGATCTTTCTCTCTGCCATCCTAGTATGGAGGCTACTTCAATCTTAGATATTTGAGATTATCAGTTTCAAAACTTCTCAAACTTTGTTGCATCACAATCATGTGGAAGACTTCCTTAAGTTTTTAAAAAGCTCTGGAATGTCCCTGGTCGTCCAGTGGTTAAGAATCTGTCTTGCAATGTAGGAGACGCTGGTTTGACCTGTGGTCGAGGAATAAGATCCCGCTTTCTATAGAGTGGCTGAGCCTTCTCATCACAACTGGGGAGTCCATGCCCTGCAAGGAAATATCCCACATGATGCAATGAAGATCCTGTGTGCTGCAACTAAGACCTGACATGGCCAAATACATAAACAAATAATACAAATGCTTAAAAAATTTCTATCCCCACAATTTCAGATCCTGTTAAGTATGGAGTATGGCTCGAGGATTTGTTGTACAAGCTCTCAGGTGGTCCTGATGCTGATGCTGCAGGTCCTAGAATTATATTAGAAAGGCACGGATTTCATCTATTTAAAGATGAAGGGCTGAGACTGGCTCCACTTCTACCCTGAAGATGGGCACATCCCTTAGCCTTTTGTGCCTCTCTCACAAAACTCCTGGGCTACAGTCCATGGGGTTGCAAAGAGTCAGACACAACTAAACATGCACACACAAAACTCCTAGTAGCAGTGAGTGAGATGAGATTGGCAAACACATTAAGCTCATTTATGACTCAAACCCATACTTGCTGCTCCTTTAGCCAAAAACAAAATGCAAAACAAACAAAAAACACCTCTGCCCTTATCATCACAGGACTTTCTGCCTTACTTCATTCAGATCTCTGCTCAGATTCTCTCTGCTTCCCATTCCATCACCCTCTGTCTTCCTCATCACATTAATTTTATTTCCAGAATTCGCTCCTACCTGAATCATGGTGGTTCATTGTAGATATAGTTCCATGAGGACTAGACTTGCTATGTTCATCACTGTAACTCCAACCAGAACCAGGGCTGGCCTATGATGGGCTTTCAGAAAATGTTTTTTGAATTGATGAATACTGTATGTTTTATTCTACTTTATGTGTTTATGGCCTTCCTTGAAATTATAATTTTTTCTATAATTTTGGCATTTTCTGGACTTTTGTTTCATCACTTATGATTGTAACAATAAAGTTGAGTAGCAAAGCTTAGACACATGGGAGGTGAGAAAGTATTTATTTTAATTTATATAAAATGAATTTAAAGTAATCAATTAATGTAAAATGATTTATCTTAATACAGTGCAAATTCTGCTCTTTAGTCAATGCGATTGGGAGACTGTAGTAGTAACACAGAGATGACCATACATGACAGAGATATCTCTTTAGAAAACTAGGGGAAATTGGTATTCTGCTTGACTGCTTTCATTCATTTCACTCATCTATATGTGATAATATATATTTATGGGTGATCTACTACATTCCAGGTACAGTTTAGCAGATATAGAAGATAATAAAGTGGGAAAGAAAATCACTTCTCTTAGAGAGCCTTCATAGAAGTTAAAGGAAGGTAAAGAAAAATATGCAATATAAATACATAGACTATAGGGCTTCCAGGTGGCACTAGTGGTAGAGAACCCACCTGCCAATGCAGGTAGATGCAGGAAAGGCAGGTTTGACCCCTAGGTGAGGAAGAGCCCCTGGAGGAGGACACTGGCAAGCCACTCCAGTATTCCTAGGACTTCCCTGGTGGCTCAGAGAGTAAGGAATCTGTCTGCAATGTGGGAGACCTGGGTCCAGTCCCCGGGTCAGGAAAATCCCCTGGAGAAGGGAATGGCAACCCACTCCAGTATTCTTGCCTGGAGAATTCCATTAACAGAGGAGCGTGGCAGACTATAGTCCATGGGGTTGCAAAGGATTGGGCACGACTGAGTGACTAACACTTTCACTTTTAGGGAGAAAAGCATGAAAGGAGGGATAAGGAATGTGTGTGTGTGAATATGTTTGTGCAAACTTAAACAGAATTGTCATGAAAGACCTCACTGAGAAAGTAACACTACAAAAAGACTTGACTGAGGGAAGGGATAGAGTCATGTAAATCTCTTAGAGGAGAGTGTTGTGGGTAGAAAGTAGAATGTGCAAAGGTCCTGAGGCAGAACCTTGCCTAACAGGTTAGTGAAGTGAAAGTTGCTCAATCGTGTCTGACTCTTTGCAACTCCATGGACTGGAATTCTCCATGGAACTCTCCAGGCCAGAACACTGGAGTTGGGTAGCCATTCCCTTGTCCAGGGGATCTTCCCAATCCAGGGACTGAATACAGGTCCTGAATACTGGCTATGAGGTTGCACAGAGTCGGATACGACAAGCGACTTAGCAGCAGCAGCATTACAGGCAATTCTCTACAACCTGACCCATCAGGGAAGCCCAAGAATACTGGAGTGGGTAGCCTATCTCTTCTCCAGTGGATCTTCCTGATCTAGGAATTGAACTGGGGTCTCCTGCATAGCAGGTGGATTTTTACCAACTGAGCTATTGGGGAAGCCCAGCCTAACAGGTTAAATGAAAGTAAAGTTGCTCAGTCGTGTCCAACTCTTTGCGACCCATGGACTATAGCCCACCAAGCTCCTCCATCCATGGGATTCTCCAGGCAAGAATACTGGAGTGGGTTGCCATTTCCTTCTCCAGGGGATCTTCCCAACCCAGGAATCGAACCCAGGTCTCCCACATTGCAGACAGATGCTTTAACCTCTGCACCACCAGGGAAGCCCTTAAATACAAGAATACAGTCCTCGGAAAACCTCCTATAGAGACACAGAACTTCAGATCCAAGTACTAACATCAAAGATTTCAAGGGAGGAAAGGAAGCCAGGTTCAAAGAAAAAGGGCGAGGAGGTGGGAGAGGGGGGCGAAAGGGGTGGCCTTACAGATGTCTCCTGCCACCTACAGATACCCAGGCATTATGGGACTTTTCCCTGGGCTTCCAGAGAAGGGGGGACTGGAACTCGGCCCTACCAGAAATCAGACCAGACCAGAACCAGAATTTGAGTTCTCTGCCAAGAGGAGGTGATCGGTCTCCAATCCTCAGCTCAGGCTGAGGGCCCTTCGACCAGATTCCTGCATCCAGGACCGGGGGACTAGGAAAACAGGGAAGGATAGGAAGGGTTAAGGAGAAGAAAGAGAGAGGGAAGGGGAGAGAGGTCAATAAAGAGCCTAACAGGTTAAGGGAACTTCAAAGAGGCCAGAATGGCTGGGGCAGACTGGGAAAGAGGGCAACAAGCAGGAGATGAAGTTGGAGAGGATGGGGGGCCAAATCACATGGGTCTCTTAGGCACTGGTATGTTCCAGATTTAAAACTCAATTGTGATCTGCCTAAAATTGTGATTTTTAACAACATTATATGACTACAATGTTGAGAAGAGTACTTGACTCATATCTAGGCTCTGGAGTCTACAAATAGAAAATCCGAGTCCAGATTTTTTTTTTTTTTAATACTTGCCTGTTTCAAATTTCTCTCTAGTAAGTTCTGCCACAACACATTATTCATTTAAAAATATTTATTGATAATCCACTAAAAGCCAGGCATTGTGGGTAACTTTTTTTTTAATGTAGAAGGAAAAAGAAGTGAAAATTGCCATCTATCAAAAAGCCTTTGTTCCTGCCAGGTGGGGTGCCAGTCTCTTCACCTCTGTTGTATCAGAGTCTGCACTCTCCTAGAGCTTTGAGTTAATAGGGAATATAACGTGCATCAATCAGCAGCAAGGACTCTGTAAAAGGACCCCAGATCTTACAGATAAAGCACCTTGGCTTCCAGATTTCCTTGTGATTCATTTCAGGTCCCCTCTGATAGGGGCTCCATTGAGTCCTCACTAACCTGGAGGGCTGAGGAGTGAACCCCAGACAGCAGCAGTGGATCCCAGATCCCAGAAGTAACTGGGGGTCTGGAGAGTGCAGACCCAAATGTGGGAACACTGCGGGGGCCAGGGACAACCAGAGGCCTAGGGAATTGACTGGATTCATATCCTGATGGAATCTTATGGCCTGAGGGGTTCCCACCCCTCAGGGGACCACTATAGATTCCAAGCGAGGACAGCACAGTGAAGTCACAGATGTACGCAGGTAGGGAAGGGGAGTGGGCGGTGGGCCTGGCTCCTGGTTGGGGAAAAGCAGAAGGAAGGATGGAGATGCTTTCTACTGGGAGCTCTCCTGTGAAATGAACTTGTATCAGATGAAGAATTTCAGGCTAACTTTTAGGCACAGGCTAACTTGAAAGTTTCATCTGCATGCTCCAACTTCTGCCTAGAGAGGGACAGCCAAATGGGAATCTTTACATTGGCATGAAGACTGTGATTAGGGGAAAATTCCTTAGGGCAGACAATTACATCAGCATATTTTTTCAATTTATATTTTAAATAGTACAAGTGTTCCCAGAGGGCTGGTGACAGACATAGCTTCTTTAAATATATTAAAGTCAAACAATCTGCAAACAACTGCCAGCCTGCTGAAGTCTCCCACCCCCTTCCAGATTTTACCAATTTTTAAAGGCAGTTATGCTTGGAAAGTTTAAACTTGCAGCTAATCAATCTAAGGGAAAACATAATTTGCTCCAAAAACACTGCAAAAGATTCTCCACCCTCAGTAATATTCCTCAGCTCTTTGTCTTTAGCATTGGAGTCTGGGAGATCTCCTTACATCACCAAGAATGTGGAGGAAAACCCAGAGCAGGGTAAGGTGTGGGCAGAGAGGGGGTGCTGGGCACTTGAGGGAGGGAGTGGGGTCTGCAGGGGGAGACACACAGACACTCACACACACACACATAGATACACCCATACACATGAATATATATATAGATGCAAACACACACACACACACACACATGCATATATTCATTTCTATATCTTTCTATATGTATGTATATAAAAATCATGAGCTCACATTCTGACATCTGTAATCCCAATCCTATATCATGGGGTCTTACATTTTTTAATCTGTCAGTTCTTTTAGTATTTGTGTATAGTTCCAGTTCTTTTTTGCTTTGGGCCTTACAGTAAACAGTCAAAATGCTGTTTTCCAAAGTTGCTTAGGTATTTTTCCCCTATCCCTTTAGGGTAGTTATGTTATTCATTTGTAAGACAGTTAAATGTGAGTTCTTACTGTTCATATTCCATTTTGAGTTCTCCTGTATCCACTGTGATTTTCAATTACTTATGTATTCCTTATGTGAAACACAGTCATGGATCTAAGAGCCAGGAAGTTATGATCTGAAAGGCCTCTCCCCTCAGTCCCTACTGACATATTCCCATTCCTCCAAGTTTTCTGCTCCATTTTCTCCTGTTCCTTTAGACAATCTCAGTAGTTTCCAGTTTATCCTTCCTGTGTGTCTATTGTACAAGTGAGCAAATACATGTATACTTTCTCATATCCCTTTTTTTTCTTAAAGGGTGGCATATCAGACATACTCTTTGTATTTTAGACATACACTTTGTATTTTAGTGAACTGAATTTTGACAAACTGTCATGGTAATTCAACAGGAAATGAATAGTCTTTTCAATAAATGATGATAGAACAATCGGATACACTTTGCTATTGTTGTGGCTTAGTCACTAAGTCAAGAATGACTCTTTGTGAACCCACTGACCGTAGCCTGCCCGGCTCCTCTATTCATAAGATTTCCCAGACAAGAATACTGGAGTGGGTTGCTATTTCCTTCTCCAGGAGATCTTCTCAATCCAAGGATTCAACCTGTGTCTCCTACACTGCAGGCAGATTCTTTACCACTGAACCACCAGGGAAGCCCCAGATACACATTAGAAAATTTAAAAATGAACTTTGTCCTTTACCAAACCATACCGTTACCTCATGCCACGCATGAAAATCAATTTAAAAGGAGTCATAAATCTAAACATAAAAATGAAAACTATAAGACTTCTCAGTTCAGTCGCTCAGTGATGTCCAACTCTTTGTGACCCCATGGATTGCAGCACACCAGGCCTCAGTCCATGGGGTGTGTCCATCACCAACTCTTGGAGCTTACTCAAACTCATGTCCATTGAGTCAGTGATGCCATCCAACCATCTCATCCTCTGTTGTCCCTTTCTCCTCCTGTCTTCAATCTTTCCCAACATCAGGGTTTCTCCCAGTGAGTCAGTTCTTCGAATCAGGTGGCCAAAGTGTTGGAATTTCAGCATCAGTCCTTCCAATGAATATTCAGGATTGTTTTCCTTTAGGATTGACTGGTTTGATCTCCTTGCAGTCAAAGGGACTCTCAAGAGTCTTCTCCAACACCACAGTTCAAAAGCATCAATTCTTTGACTCTCAGCTTTCTTTATGGTCCAGCTCTAGAAGAAAGCATACGGGAAAATATGTATGACCTCATAGTAGGCAAAAATTCTTAGGTAGATCACAAAATCTTTGTTATTTTAACTTCTAAAGTTGAGCTAGTTTGTTACAGCAACAATGGAAAACTAATAAGAAGGCACAGCAAACAAACAAAATAATTATGAAAAAATTCTGAAGAAGATACGGTCTTGTTCATGTTTTATGTATGGGAAAACAGTAGATAACATTTTTTTCCTCACTGGAGTTCAGAACCAATTGCAAGTTAGACATAGGAGCTGGGCAGCTGGAGTCTAAAAATATAAGCAGATGACAATCTTAATGTAAACTATTATTTATAAAGTAGATATTGGAGAACAGGGCTTGGATCTGCTAACCAAGTAGACTTGCTAATTGTCCCTGCTGTCTTTTTGAAACCTTGGAAGAGCCAACTCAAAGAGAAATTTCTGCTCTTAAGAGCTGAAAACAGTCTTATGCTGGAAGAAGTCAGAAGAGATACGGCAGAAAGGTAGGTCAGAGAGACTGGGATGAAAAAAAGTCAACATGCTGACTCTGAAGTGTAGGACCTCACGCAGGGCCCAGAGAGAAGTCTCCAGAAGCTGAGGGTGGCCGTTGCTTTGTAGCCCTCAGCACAAGTCAACAATGGCCAATGGAAATCTGGATAAAGCCTCCAGTGACAGATCACTGCTGAGGTGTCTCTGTACAACAGAATCAAACACAACATGGAAAGAGTTTTATTAGTGACTAGAGAAGATAGTGAAAAAAATAGTATGCAAAAATAGAAGTGGCTTCAGGATGGAGAATACTGGGCGATCATTTCAGCTAGGCTACTTGCTCTTGCTCTAACTGTGAGAACGTGAAGACATCCTCTCTTTGAGTCCATATTATGAAAAAGTTCTCTCTTTGAGTTCACATCTTAAAATAGGAATTACACTGTATGCCTAAGCTCAGGACTTATGCAAAGACCTAATGCAATAATGTGAAAATGCTTGGAAAATTGGAGAATGCTATTTAAAGCTGTTCTCATTAATATTATTAAAGATAATATTCTACCATTATTAAGCTCCCAGAGCATGATGTAGGTGCTTTTAGACACATCTCAGCTCTTCACTGATACTTGAGTGTCATTTATCATATTTGGAGAGCAGTTTTCTAAATGAGAGATACTTTCTCTTTTCCCTGGTCATTGGCCATGGCAGGTCTACAGAGAACTCTATTTCAAATGCACAGCTGATCTGAATAGTGACTAAGAAAATGAATGCATCTTAAGGAGGAAAATACTGTCACATCCAACACCAAAATGAAATGCAGCAAAAAGTCAAAATAGCTATCTTGACTTCTACTTGAGAATCTGTTGCAAACACATTAACAAGCCTGTAAGGTTCATTTGCAAGTCTTGTTTTTCAAGCTCCTGAGAACACTGTGAGTTTTACATGTGGATTAGCAAATTACTACTATGCCAACTTTGAGGTACAAAAATTGAGACTCAGGGAGACTGAGCACAATATAAGCTAAGTCTTTTTTTATGAGATTCTGCTCATAATTATCAAGGACCATTATGGAAGTAGCACACTGAAGTTTAGAATTAGAATTTCAAATTATGTACCTCAATTAGAGAAAATGAAGAAATCAAATTAACTTTCTCCTCAACAAGTTGACCTTGAGCCTGAGATGTTGGAGGAAGGAGATACAAGACACACAGGTGCTGGGGCCCCAGAGATGAGCATCTGCCTGGAACAGCATCCTCAACTTCAAGAACAAGAAGTCACAGAGAGTTCAGAACCTGTCTTTGTTTCTAGAACAAACTGTGTGATTCACATGTTCACAAATAAGGAGAGAGTTTGGGAAGATGACTATAGTGTGGAGAATTTATGACAGAGAGAATGAAAAGGGAAATGAAACTCAGTATAATGTAGAAAGCAACGGGAAAATAATGGGAAATTAACACTCTTCATGTGAATAAAAAGCTCTCGCCCTATGTTTGGGCAGGGGGTTTCAGAGGAAGATATTTAAAGGGAATGGTTTAAATTTAAATAAACACAGTTAAACTAGATATGTAATAAGGAAGGATGTCAATCTGACATTTATCACGTGCCCAGAATGTGACCACTCACTTCAAGGTGCTCACCTTGAAGGTGAGCAGGGAGGTGGTAAAAAAAAGTGTGGTCAGTGCTGGAGGTGAACTAAGCATTCCGCTATGGAAAGAAAGGGAACCTAACCCAGGAAAGATGCTATTTTGAAGAATATGTCAGTCAGGAAAGGAGGTTTCAGGCAGAAGGAACAGCATGATGTCATGGTGTGTTTGTAGAACTGAAAAACATCTCTAAAGTACAGGCAGGTAGAGTATAAGACAAGGTAAAGTTGTATAATATAATGTGTTGATTTTGTACATTATCTTGGTTAATTCTATGATACCATTCATGGGATCACTTTATTAGTCAAGATAATTCTGCTGCTGTTGCTGCTAAGTCACTTCAGTTGTGTCCGACTCTGTGTGACCCCATAGATGGCAGCCCACCAGGCTCCCCCATCCCTGGGATTCTGTAGGCAAGAATACTGGAGTGGGTTGCCATTTCCTTCTCCAGTGTATGAAAGTGAAAAGTCAAAGTGAAGTCGCTCAGTCGTGTAGGACTCTTAGCGACCCCATGGACTGCAGCCTACCAGGCTCCTCCGTCCATGGGATTTTCCAGGCAAGAGTACTGGAGTGGGGTATCACTGCCATTCAACCTTAATATATAAACTCTGGAATCTCAGTTGCTACTGTTCTCTCAGATGGAAAACAATAAAAGTCTGTTTTTCATCTCATAAAGTTCAGTGTGAGCCAAGTAGCCTTCTACATCTATTAGCCATGACATCTGCACCATCTCCTGGGCTACCGCAGCAGAGGAAAAGAAAGACAAGGGAGGTGCTCTGGTTCTTAACTGTGTACAGTCACTTCTACTCACAGTCAATGGGCCAGAAATAGTCACATAGCCCTAACTTCAAGACAGGATGGGAAGTACAGAAAAGCACATGGATATCAGGCAAGCACTAACTGCCCCCGGTCTGGGCAGGTTCTTGCATAGAACTTGTAATTTACTACCACATAACAATATTAGACAGAGGAGCCTGGCTGGCTGCAGTCCATGGGCGTTGCAAAGAGTCAGACCTGACACTTTCATTTTCAACAATATTACCACAAATCTAGTGGCTCAAAGCAATCCGTGTTATTATTTCTCTTGCTGCGGGTCAGGAGTCCCAGTGCAATTTAGCTGTACCTCTGTTTCAGGTCTCAGAAGCTGTAATCCAGGTGTTGGCTGGGATTAGGGTCTCACCTGTGGCTTGGTTAGGGGAAGGTCTGTTTCCAGGCTCAGACAGTTGTTGGCAGAATCCAGCTGCTGGTGGTCTTTGGCTGAGGTATTCAGTTTCTCACTGGCTGTTCAGTCGGAAGCCTCCCTTGGTCCTTTGCCAAATGGATCTTCCTTCTTCAAAGTGAGCAAGGGATAGAACCTCCCAGAAAGGCTGATGTTGTGGTCTAATGTAATAAAAGAAGTGGCATCTTGTCCCTTTAAAAGACTCTATTGGTTCGAATCACTGCCTTCTCACCTACATCCAAAGGAGTGGGTTACACAGGGTGGGAGTGCCAGGGGATGGGAACTGATAGGCGCAGTCTCAGAGTCTGTTCACTATGGTTGGACAAAAAGTGTTCAGTTTTTTCCATAAGGTGTTTGGGAAAACCCAAAAGAAATTTTTGGTCAACCGAATGTTACATCCCTGTTCATCAGAAAAAGAAATTGGGCCACAGAGAGGTTGAGTGATTTGTCTAAGTCCTCACAAGTAAGAAGAGCTGAAATTCTGACCCATTTGTTTCTAAAACCCATAATTTTAACCATTATACTTTACTCCCAGGTTATGAAGAGCTTCCTATTGTTAGAAGGTTGCTTTATATCCTATAGATGATGGAAAGTAACAGGATCAGGTTTTCATTTCAGATACATTAGTTGACTATTGGATTGGATTTAGGAAGTAAGACCAATAGCAAGAAGCAATTTAGGAGATTCTTAGAAGTGTTTAGATTAGAGATGATGAGGGCTGAGAGCTTCAAATGGGACGATGATGAGAGGGCTGCGGTAGAGCAAATGTATTTGAGAACTATTGCGGATGTGGGTGAACTTGGCAGGACTTGTGAATTCAGTGTTGAAAATTAGGCTTAGAGACTACTCAAGGATAAATCCCCAGGTGCTACAGGCAGAATCATGCTTATCTCTCATCCTGTTCTGCATTCACGATACTCCATTGTCTTGCCTTATTTCTGTTTTTAGGACCCATCAAGCTTATTCTACTTCATAGCTCTTTCCCTTCCTAGACTGCTCTTTCCCCATCAGTTCAGTTCAGTTCAGTCGCTCAGTCGTGTCCGACTCTTTGCGACCCCATGAATCGCAGCACGCCAGGCCTCCCTGTTCATCACCATCTCTCGGAGTTCACTCAGACTCACATCCATCGAGTCAGTGATGCCATCCAGCCATCTCATCCTTGGTCGTCCCCTTCTCCTCCTGCCCCCAATCCCTCCCAGCATCAGAGTCTTTTCCAATGAGTCAACTCTTCGCATGAGGTGGCCACCTCTTTCCCCATATCTCACTGTTAAAACTGCATTCTGAGTTTTATTATGTGCATAGCATAAACTGTCACCTGAAAAAGTCTTGATATTTTTGTATTTGTTTTCTCTCTTTGTTCCTCATGTAAACTGCTCTAATACCGGGGGCCTCGTGCATGGTGTTCCTCTGTAAACCCAGTGGTGGAACAGTGTCTGACATGTAGTGAGCACTCAATGCCTGAGACTGAGTAAATGAATACTGGACTAGGAATAAAAGAGGAGAAAATATTACTGAGACCAGTTAGAGGTTGAATGGTAGGTGAAGTAGGAGGAGGGTGTTGGACATTTGGGAGGGTAAAGGGTGGGAGACCACAAGGGATGACTGAAATTCAGTTTCAGAGGGAAGGAGCTGGGAATAAAACTGTCGATGGTGCGACCATCAGAATGGATTGCTGATGCGGAGCAGAGGTGAAGGTCACTAGTGCGAAGACCAGGGGCCTCTGAGGCCGGGCTACTGGGTCTGAGCGCTGTGTGCCAGAAAATATTATGGCAGAAGAGGTTCCTGACAGACTGTGAACTTGGTGCTCACGTCTGATGATTGAGAGAGAGGCACCTGAACCCGACAGGGAAACGAAGAGAACGTGACTTGGCGGGATGGTGACTGCTCCCAGTGGACAGGGGAGTTTTCATTGCCGTAGACCTTTCAAATGCTTTTAACAATAATCTTACCAGGTAGGCTTTGTTGCTATTCTTATTTATAGGTGAGGAAAGCAAAGAGTAAAAAGGAGTAAAGTAACTTCCCCCAAGTACAGAGCTGAGACATGTTGAATCCTGGATTCAGGTCAGACAACCTGAGTTCAGAGCTGACTTTTCTAAGCTGGTATCAGTTCAGAACTCATGACTCTTGACTCATCGGGCCCAGATTTATTTAAAAGAATCAAAAAATGTGTAGTTTAGAGAGCAATAAGGCTAATCCACTCCTATAATTCATTCATTCCCAAATGTTTATTGAGCTCCTGCTCTGTATATACTGTTCTTACCATTTTTACCATTATCTTTTTAAGCCTCTCACACACTTTATTGTTGAGAGGTATCATTGTCCCCAAATTATAAAGAAGAAATTATTTCAGCATCTCCTACAGTGCTGGGTATACAATGAGTCCATTATCAATTCTAGTGGAATTTACTTGAACACATTTATGACAAAATTGGTTGAGTTGAAAGATGCTATCAGAAGGTTGCTACTGGGTCCTCAGCTTGCAGCCTTTGTTCCTTTATCACTTTCTTCTTTAATTCTAAATAGTTCTGTTGAGTACCAACTATGAAGAAGCTGCAAAATTTATTCAAATAGAACAAAAAAAAATGATGGTTCAGCAGCTTCTCATCCAAAAAAATTTGCATTTCTCCACCCATCAAATTACAGAGGGACATATGCCAAACTTTTATAGATTTTTATTTCAACCAAATTAGTTTCTCCTCTCTGCTGGCAAACACAAGGCAGACTCTCTTTACTCCATTGAAAACTTAATTGTCACAGACATCAGACAACTCCCTAAAGATTCCCAGAAATCACTGTGATCTCAGCAACTCCTGTTCCCCAGAAAACACTTTCCAGATTGGACCCATGAAAGCATCTCATTCTTATCACTCCTTCAAGCCATTAGAGCACCTTCTGGATCACATATAGGACAAGACACAGATCGCTGATACTCAAGGCATTCAAGGACAGGGTGAGGTAGCCCAATTTTATCATACCATTACTAGAGCCTGAAACCCACTGGGAATGAAACAACTTGCCTATTTCTTATCCAATTATTCTACATGGGATAGGATTAAAATGACAATGCAGGTGAGTGGTTCCAGCTTTTCTGTCTGCCAAATAAATTAGGCTCTGTTTTTGCCACTGCTTATTTCCATCCCCTCCACTTCCTCCGAAGGACTCACTGATTGGTCCTTTTGTGAACCAGAATCAGGATAATGGGCTGAGGGATAAATACCCCATTCCTATGAAATAGTACTGAAAGAGAACGTGGAACAAACTTTCTGAGAGGCCCTTGAGTGTGAGGAGTTGGCACTATGAAAATGTGGAGGCATGTGATGGTGATGATGGGCTTGGGGTAGAGGTTGGGAAGGGTGAGCGAAAGGATGACTAAGAAGGGTCATGGGATGTGAAGTCATATGAGGGGAAGGGAATTTTGCTGAGTCACTTTTCAGCTTTCCCTGCTTTAAGAAAATGAGTGAAGGCTGGTGTTACTCTTGGGCTTTCTTTGGATGTGGTGCCTCTCTAATAACCTCTGTGGATCATGGTTAAAACACAATTACATATGCAACAAGCATGTGGTAAACCTACCTGGTGATCTCAAACACAGGATTATAACACAGAACATGGGGTAAAAATAAATAAATGACAGTGTGAGAGACACTTGTGTTTTAGGGAAGGATTGAAAGAGCAATATCCATCCATGAGTTTAGAGCTTACAAAACTGTCCATTTTAAATGATTTAAAGGGAAGATTATGGCCCTGGTCATATGCAGATTATTCCCACTTTTGAGCTAGGAGTCTGAAGGTCAGAGAACACTTGATGTGGCTGTCACCTGTAAGCAGCAGGTTGGACGTAGCCCTTGTCGGCTTGTCCCTTTCTGCTTTCTCATACTTCCCACAGTCTGGCAGGGAAATGGGAAACTGACAGAGGACCTGAGACAGCAGGCTAGTTGCTAGTGTACCAGGTGGGGTTTTAAAGATCACAAGGAAGAGAGGCGCTCAGGTTGCCTTTGGGATAAGGGTGGAGATGCCGGGCTGTGTTGTCACCTCCCTCTTGACTCCTGGTCCCCCACACACATACTTTAGCACTTGGCTGGGGAGCAGGCACCATGGTGAAAGACCAGTATCTCCAGAGCTTTGGGCTCTGACTGCATCTCTGCTCACTCTGGGAATTCCCTCTTTGGGAGAAAGAGGATCTGATTGGGGCAGTCTGTCTCATTCCACACAAAGTACTCGATGGGGTGGAGTTTGGCCAAAGCCCAGTGGAGGTTTCTGGCCTCCCTCATGCCCCGTGGGTGACTCTGGTTTAGGAGCAGGGCTGGTTTCACTCCCCAAACTTGGCTCAGGCCGTAATAACTTGGTGGAGAAAGAAAGAGCTCTGGAGCTGTGTTCTTCAGAAGAGGGTGCAGAGTGGCCATGCAGATGACCTTGTGGACCTTTCTCTAGGGACTGGACCAATGAGGGACAGGGAAGGAAAGACTGTGTCCCAGAGGCTGAATAGCACCAAGAAGCCCTGCCATAGTGCTGTCTCAGCCTCAGCCCCTACCTAAGCACAGGAGAAACTCAGTTCCTCATGTTCTCTTAGGTTTCTGCCTTCTCGGCAGCACTTAGTTTCAGTCTTTATTTCTGTTTTTCTGTCCCTCTGTTTTGCAACTCACAATGTGTTGTTACAGTTTTCATCTAATAAGGAAAGATATATATATATATATAGTTTAATTTTCAATGATCATAGATGCAATTGAAAACAGCATACATAAATGTATGACTTACCATTAGAGTGAGGAATTTCCCTGAAAAAAAAAAGCAATATTTAAAAACTGTGCTATTTGCCTCACCAGTGTGTTATTTTATATCCTATATTTTATGTTTATATAAGAAAACATGAAACAATCTGGTCAGTAGCTCAAAGTTTGGTTGCTTTCAAAATAAAAAAAAAGTTTTTAATTAATATAGTACAAACAAATGAACAGTGACTAGAATACTCAGGGTAATTTAATCTAATTCAATTCAATTAAATATCATTGCAGTAAAGAAGGATTAAAGGCTCGACAGCTGCAGTCTAAGTATAGCAATTAATCTGGTTGGAACTCAGGAATCTACAAACTCCCCCATTACATTTAACTAAATCAAAGGATCTTAAGAGCAGTTGTTGAATCATTATTGGATTATCAGAGGGTTGTTGATGTTACATCACTTAATCCCTACAATAAAGTCAAGCATTACAGCCTTTGCAAAGCAGAACACAATCCTGGGACTGGGAGATCCATTTCAGCTAAACTTTCCTGCTGTCTGTCACATTTACACCCATTGCTTTGGCCCCTGGAATATGGTAACAGTGCAACTGGCCAGGGATGTCAGTGTTATTAGGGGCCCTACTTAGAGGCAGAAAGTGAGTAGAAAACCAGCTAACTGTGATCCAGGAGATTCTGGAAAGAGCCTCTTAACAAAATATCCTCTGCCCTCTGACAGGATTATAGGTTTTTGGACCTTATGAGGTTTCCAGATTTTTCAAAGTTTCTGTTGCTAAAGAGACTGGTTGGTACTTTCCTCAAGATACCAGGCTTGCAATTCTGTTGTCACTAGATGGATGGTGACTGAACTAAGCATATGATATATGCTCAGCACATAATTAATGCAATGATTTCAGCCTGGACAACCCTAAGGTGTGATGAGATTAACAATCTAGGTGCTAGAGTTGACTTATTGGAAAAGACTCTGATGCTGGGAGGGATTGTGGGCAGGAGGAGAAGGGGACAACAGAGGATGAGATGGCTGGATGGCATCACTGACTCAATGGACGTGAGTCTGAGAGAACTCCGGGAGTTGGTGATGGACAGGGAGGCCTGGTGTGCTGCGATTCATGGGGTCGCAAAGAGTCGGACACGACTGAGTGACTGAAGTGAACTGAACCCTTTCCCACCATTTGATTAAAAAAAAAAAAGGTACTAGTAAATGCAAGAGCTACTTTGTTTAGTAGATTTAAATGAATAGCATGATAACTCTTTACATTGAAATGTCTTATCAATTGCAATTTTACTTCCTTTGGCTTCCAAAATTAAGACAAAATTTTCCTAAAGAATGTACAGCTCTGAAACTATATTTCTGAACAAAGTTTTATGCAACTGTTTTTATCTGAGAGAGATTTTTTTTTTCTGACTGCTTTAAGGCTCAAAACCCAGTCTCCTCTGACACTTTTCTTCTTCTATTCTTTTTCACAGGCTCAATGGCAAAGTCCCCCTGTATTCTCTCTTTCTCTGCTCCATTGATTTCTTTCGCCATATTTACTTGAAGAAAATCACCGACAAATCATGCCAGATTTGATCCTGTGAAGCCATTTGCCCATCCATCCCCAAATTCCATTTAGCCAAGCCCACTCAACTCCTGCCATGCCCCTCTGCTCCCATACCCTCAAAAAAAAAAAAAAAAAAAAAACCAACACAACCAGTTAGCAAGATGAACACAAGTCAGTCTCCATGTCTGTTGCCTCAAACCTCAGGCCCAGATTTGTTTTTCACATCTTTCTTTGAAAGATCGAAAACAGAGTTTGAAGAGAATATAATGGCAGGTTTGTTTTTGTTTTTTTTTTTCCCTTTTAAATATGGCTGTAGAATTTGTGGTGCCAGTTTAATTCTGAATCTTGTTTCAGTTTCTCTTGGAAACCACACAGAGAATTTTTTGAAAAGTCGCAAAATTTCTTTACAGTGAAACCAGGAGACAGGGAAAACCTGTTCACCCCATTCACATGTAGGAGCTGCTAAGTACAGCTGAGACCAGTATAGCATCGCCGGAAGCCAGTGGGGAACTTCAGGGAGCCTTGTGGAGGGGAACCTCAGAAAGCTCCAGAGAATTGTTCCCTCAGAGGGGAATGCTCCACCCGGTGTACTAAGGAACTGCTGCAGGTAGGGATTAGATCAGAAAGATTGCAAATGCTGGGGAAGGGTGAGAAATAAAGGTGTGTAGAGCACTTCCCCAGTGGCTCAGATGGTAAAGAATCTGCCTCCCAAGCAGGAGACCAGGGTTTGATCCCAGAGTCAGGAAGATCCTCTGGAGAAGGAAATGGCAACCCACTCCAGTATTTTTGCCTGGAGAATCCCATGGACAGAGGAGCCTGGAGGGCTACAGCCCATGGGGTCGCAAAGAGTCAGACACGACTGAGCGACTAACACTACCAAAGTGCCTGAGGGATCCCAAGTTGGCATCAGAAAGTGTAACAAAGCAGACAGAAAGTGTGTGGACCACCTTGGAAAGTGGAAGGCAGATTCTGTCTCCTAGTTGCAGTAATTGGTGAGGGAACAGCTACCTTGAACCAGGATAAGTTTAGAGAGGCAGGCAAGATGTGGCTACAGAAGTGTCATTGTTGCAAGGAGACATTCCTCACCATACACACAAGAGGTGGAGCGCTAAGCTGCTAAGCCAGGAAAGCTACCATGACCTTTGCTCCTCCTCTTTATCTCTCCACCTCTAACCTCTTACAAAAGCTGGTTCAGGATGATACAGCAAAACAACAACAAAGCTTAAAGGAACTTTGTAGTAATAATTCAGGGGCTTCTCAGGCAGCGCTTGTGGTAAAGAACTCACCTGCCAGTGCAGGAGACTTGAGAGACACTGGTTCGATCCCTGGGTTGGGAAGATCCCCTGGAGGAAGGCATGACTACCTACTCCAGTATTCTTGCCTGGAGAATCCAATGGACAGAAAAGCCTGGTGGGCTACAGTCCATGGAGTTGTAAAGAGTTGAACAATGGAGAAGGCAATGGCACCCCACTCCAGTACTCTTGCCTGGAAAATCCCACGGACGGAGAAGCCTGGTAGGCTGCAGTCCATGGGGTCGCTAAGATTCGGACACGACTGAGCGACCTCACTTTCACTTTTCACTTTCATGCATTGGAGAAGGAAATGGCAACCCACTCCAGTGTTCTTGCCTGGAGAATCCCAGGGATGGCAGAGCCTGGTGGGCTGCCGTCTATGAGATCGCACAGAGTCGGACACGACTGAAGCGACTTAGCGGCAGCAGCAGCAGCAGCAGAAGCTACTTAGCGTGGAGGCTCTCATGGTAGTAATTAAAAAATCCTCTAAGAAAATATTTGAGAAAGAACAGCAAGATATTTCTATAGACAAAGAAAAGTTCTCAGGAAAAATTGCTGTAGACAAGAATCATAACTAAGCAATGTATCATTAATTGAAAAAAAATAAATGAATACCAAATATGAAAGCCAAGATAGATAATACCAAGAAAAAGAGACTATAGATGGTGATGTCAGAACTCAGGAAAGAAAGCTAAGACAAAAAGTTAGAGAAATAAAAATATTAGAAAGGGCACAAGGGAACTTTGACAACAGTGAAGAACACAGAGGATAGAAATGGGAAAAACAAACAAAATAAAAGAGAAATAAAAAGAGAAAATTAGCACAAATCACAGCTATAGAAGTGAAGAAGAGACACAAGGCAGAGTCTATATGCTTAATTGGAATTCCAATGAAGAAACCCCAAAGAAAACAACCGAATGAATATTTTAACATATATTTAAAGTTCAGGGCACACTAAGCAACAGAGAGTTGGCCCAGAATCATCAACATTAAGTCACAGTTTGCTGAAATTGTTGTCTAAAGATACAGAACAAAGCACTTTTGTAATCCTTTAAAGATGTGGACACAACTGAGAGACTGAGCTGAACTGAACCGAAAGATGTGGAAAGAATCCTTGCCTTTTGAGAAGCCAAATAGGATGAACTCATTTTTAAAGGATATAAAAGCAGAATGGCATTATACTTCTGTTCCAGAAACATTCAGTACCAAAAGCAGTGAAGAAACATCTACACTATGTTCCAAAAAATAAAGTGAGCAGAGAATTGTAACTCAATCAGTTAAACTGAGGTGAGTAAACCTAGAACCTGATATACAGAGTGAAGTAAGTCAGAAAGAAAAATAAATGTCATATATTAATGCGTATATATGGAATCAAGAAAAATGGTACCGATGAACCTATTTTCAGGGCAGGAATAGAGATGCAAATGTAGAGCCAGGACTTGCGGGCACAGCGTGGGAAGGAGAGGGTGGGACACATTGAGAAAGCAGCATTGACATATGCACACTGTTGTTCAGTCACTAAATTGACCCAACTCTTTGCCAACCCCATGGGCTGCAGCATGCCAGGCTTTCCTGCCCTTTAATATCTCCCTGACTTTGCTCAAATTCATGTCCATTGAGTTGGTGATGCCATCTAACCATCTCCTTCTCTGCTGACCTCTTGTCCTTTTGCCTTCAATTTTTCCCTGCATCAGGGTCTTTTCCAATGAATCAGTTCTTCACATCAAATGGCCAAAGTATTGGAACTTCAGCTTCAGCATCAGTCCTTCCAATGAATACTCGGGGTTGATTTTCTTTAGGATTGACTGGTTTGATCTGCTTGCTGCCCAAGGGACTCTCAAGAGTCTTGTCCAGCACCACAGTTCAAAAGCAACAGTTCTTCTGTGCTCAACCTTCTTTATGGTCCCACTCTCACATCTGTACATGACTACTGGAAAAGCCAAAGCTTTGACTATATGGACTTTTCTCAGTAAAGTAATATCTCTGCTTTTTAGTATACTGTCTAGGTTGGTCATGGCTTTTCTTCCAAGGAGCAAGCATCTTTTAATTTTATGGCTGCAGTCACCATCTGCAGTGATTTTGGGGCCCAAGAAAATACAATCTGTCACTGTTTCCCCCTTTCCCCCTTCTTTTTACCATGAAGTGACAGGACTGGATGCCATGATCTTAGTTTTTTGAATGGTGAGTTTTAAGCCAGCTTTTTCACTTTCCTCTTTGGAAAGCTGCTGCATAACATAGGGAACCCAGCCTGGCACTCTGTGATGACCTAGAGGGGTGAGATGGGGGGAAGAGTTCGAGGGAGGCTCAAGAAGGAGGGGATTTATGTATAGTTGTGACTGATTTGCATTGTTGTATAGCAGAAACACAACGTTGTAAACACAACATTTACAACACAACATTGTAAAGCAATTATCCTCCAATTAAAAAGAATGATAAAAAAAAATCCTACCTCCACCAAGACTCACTTTAAGTAAAAAGGGAAATAACTTTATCTGGAGGTAATCTTTAGGGAATGTGATTAATAAGAGTTCCCTTATAGTTCCATCAAAGTTCGACACATTATCTTACACATGTATGTCAGCATAGATATATAGGTGAGATATCGTTGTCTTCCTAGACTAGAGGTAAAAACTTTCTTAAATCATATGTGTATGTTTGTGTGTGTGTGAGAGTGTGTATTCCTAAAACATAGGTTTATTTGCTTATAACTTTGTGCAGGAGGTATTTTGCTGTATATGATCTTCTGAGACTTCAAATATAATACCCAAGAATTCTAAGGGGGACTGTTGGTCTCTATGGACTTCCCTGGTGGCTCATTGGGAAAGGACCCACTTGCCAATGCAGGAGACACTTGTAGACGCAGTTTCGATCCCTGGGTTGGGAAGATCCCCTGGAGGAGGAAATGGCAACTTTACTTCCGTGTTCTTGCCTGGAAAACCCCATAGCCAGGATATTCCCTGGCAGGCTACAGCCCATAGGCTCTGCAGAGTCAGATTCAACTTGGCAACCAAGCATGCACACACGTACACAGCTAGTCTTTATAGCTAACTGTAACTATATACCTAACTTGTATTAGTCAGACAGAAAACACAGCAGATATTTGACAACAGAGATTTGATCTAAACCACTGGTATCAGGGATAAAGTTGTTTTTCACTGACAGGGTAAAATTAGAATTTCAAGGTATCATGGAGGGGGAAATTGTAGGAGGGTGCTACCATCCCTTATGACTAAGAAAATGAAACTGAGGGTCAAACTTAGACAGGGGATCTTCTGGGGCTGAAACAGAGACCTCTGAGGAGGAAGCAGGTACTGCTCTAGTGATGCAGGCGTCTCTGAGCCCATAGAAGGGTATTCCAGGCCTCTGAGAAGGAGGTGGCAGCTTCTGCTAGGAGCTGTTATCAAACTGGTTATTCAAGTGATGGGAAACTACTAGATAGATTCAGCCACTGCCATGGGAATGAATTGTCACTGCAGCTGTGAAGGAAGATTGCTGGGTGTGTGGTCACAGGGATGGGACACAGGAAGCCAACAGGAGGAGGGAGTCCATTCTTCCTCCTCTAGCACTGAATCTTTGTCTACTCCCCTCTGTTGACAAAAGTTTTAGTTTTGTGGGGACCTCTAGGAAAGCACAGTGTGTTTTGCAGTCTCTCAGTGTCTATATGACAAGACTGATTATAGAAGAGTGAATTTGGAGCTAAGGGACAATATCTTTATGTAGGGTAAGGGAGTTAGAGAAGGTGAGGTTCAGAAAAAGAAGGAGACCGGCACTTCCCAGGAACAGATCACATTTAGTGAGGTGGGAAGGGGCAGCAGTCAGATTAGTGAGCTGCTGCACTAACCCAAGAAAAGAGTAAGTATATATAGGCATATATGTGGAAAGCTACTTTCTTAAGGGGGCCTGTTCTTCTCCAAGGTTGTTCGGAGTAGTTATCTCTTAAATAGCTGGGGCAAGGAATTCTGGAGATTGGGCAGAGGCTGGGCCGGCTGGGAGCTGGGCATAATCAACCTTAATGTCCATTTTTTTTTCCCCTTCAGGTGAGAGAGTTCTTTGTTTTGCATAGAATGGTGGGGAGGACCTGGAGGGTAGTTTTAACTCCAGGCTATTTTGAGCCATGTAACTTTCCTTCACTGTATAGCAGGAACAACCATTAATTAAAAAAAAAAAAATCCTGCCAAGTAAGCTAAGATTTCTCAGATGTCATGAGAAAAATTGACCATGTTAGAATAGATGAAATATGGTACATTGCTGATTGGTTCATATTGTTGGATTTTGCTGTAGACAATTCATTTTGTCTGCTATATAATATTCTGCTATGGAAGTAAACTGTGACTTATCTGTTCTCCTGTTGGAATGCTTTTGTATTGTTTCCAGGTTTTGCTACTGTAAATATTATGAATATTTCTACACTTGTCTTCCCATACACTTGTCTAGATTTTCTCTTGTTTATAAGTGTTGTGAATTGCTGGCTCTTAGAGGAGAAGGCAATGGCACCCCACTCAAGTACTCTTGCCTGGAAAATCCCATGGACGGAGGAACCTGGTAGGCTGCAGTCCATGGGGTCGCTAAGAGTCGGACACGTCTGAGCAACTTCACTTTCACTTCTTACTTTCATGCATTGGAGAAGGAAATGGCAATCCACTCCAGTGTTTTGCCTGGAGAATCCCAGGGATAGGGGAGCCGTACAGAGTTGGACACAACTGAAGCAACTTAGCAGCAGCAGCAGCAGCAGCAGAGTTTGTAAATGTTCAATCTTAAAATATTTACCAAGCCTTCCATAGTAGTTGTAACATTATATTTTAACCTGCAATTAATAGATCCCACTGTAAGATATCCAGGATGTGGTATCATCAGATAGTTTGAACATGTAAGAATCCAGGGACTATTGTTCATATGAACATGGTATTCAGTGGGAAGTGACTGTTTCAAAAGAAACTACAAGAAGGCACACTGCAGCCAATGAATAGATGACTGAGGAATTTTGGCAAAGGACTGGTGGTTTGAACTCCAGTTTGACATATCTGATTGTCTCCATGACATCTTCCTTTGGATGACTAATAGACATCTGAAACATAACATGTTTAAAGATGAACTTCTCCTAGCCCCACCAAATCTGTTCTATATGTCTTCTCATCTTAGCTAATGCCAGCCTCATCTTTGCAGGTGTTAAGACAGCAGAACTTGGAGTCACCTTGAATCTCCATTTGTTCATGTACTTTATTCAAATTATTGGCAAAACTTTTTGGATTCAACTTTAAAATGAATCAAGAATTCCATCACTTCTCATGATCTCCACATCATTGCCTGGTCCAAGCCACCATAATCTTCCATCTGCTTCATGGTGATAGCCACCAACCATTCTCCCTGATTCTTTGTCTCCCTTCAGTCTTTTTCTTTATCTAGCAACTTTCAGTTCAGTTCAGTCGCTCAGTCGTGTCCGACTCTGCAACCCCATGAATCACAGCACGCTAGGCGTCCCTGTTCATCACCATCTCTCGTAGTTCACACAGACTCACGTCCATTGAGTCCATGATGCCATCCAGCCATCTCATCCTCGGTCATCCCCTTCTCCTCCTGCCCCCAATCCCTCCCAGCATCAGAGTCTTTTCCAAAGAGTCAACTCTTTGCATGAGGTGGCCAAAGTACTGGAGCTTCAGCTTTAGCATCATTCCTTCCAAAGAAATCCCAGGGTTGATCTCCTTCAGAATGGACTGGTTGGATCTCCTTGCAGTCCAAGGGACTCTCAAGAGTCGTCTCCAACACCACAGTTCAAAAGCATCAATTCTTCGGCGCTCAGTCTTCTTCACAGTCCAACTCTCACATCCATACATGACCACAGGAAAAACCATAGCCTTGACTAGACAGACCTTAGTCGGCAAAGTAATGTCTCTGCTTTTGAATATGCTATCTAGGTTGGTCGTAACTTTTCTTCCAAGGAGTAAGCGTCTTCTAATTTCATGGCTGCAGTCACCATCTGCAGTGGTTTTGGAGCCCAAAAAAATAAAGTCTGACACTGTCTCCACTGTTTCCCCATCTATTTGCCATGAAGTGATGGGACCGGATGCCATGATCTTCGTCTTCTGAATGGTGAGCTTTAAGCCAACTTTTTCGCTCTCCTCTTTCACTTTCATCAAGAGGCTTTTTAGCTCCTCTTCACTTTCTGCCATAAGGGTGGTGTCATCTGCATATCTGACGTTATTGATGTTTCTCCCAGCAATCTTGATTCCAGCTTGTGTTTCTTCCAGTCCAGCATTTCTCATGAAGTACTCTGCATAGAAGTTAAATAAGCAGGGTGACAATATACAGCCTTGACGGACTCCTTTTCCTATTTGGAACCAGTCTGTTGTTCCATGTCCAGTCCTAACTGTTGCTTCCTGACCTGCATACAGATTTCTCAAGAGGCAGGTTAGGTGGTCTGGTATTCCCATCTCTTTCAGAATTTTCCACAGTTTATTGTGATCCACACAGTCAAAGGCTTTGGCATAGTCGATAAAGCAGAAGTAGATGTTTTTCTGGAACTCTCTTGCTTTTTCCATGATCCAGCGGATGTTGGCAATTTGATCTCTGGTTCCTCTGCCTTTTCTAAAGCCAGCTTGAACATCAGGGAGTTCACGGTTCACGTATTGCTGAAGCCTGGCTTGGAGGATTTTGAGCATTACTTTACTAGCATGTGAGATGAGTGCAATTGTGCGGTAATTGGAGCATTCTTTTGCATTGCCTTTCTTTGGAATTGGAATGAAAACTGACCTTTTCCAGTCCTGTGGCCACTGCCGAGTTTTCCAAATTTGCTGGCAGATTGAGTGCAGCACTTTCACAGCATCATCTTTCAGGATTTGAAACAGCTCAACTGGAATTCCATCCCCTCCACTAGCTTTGTTCGTAGTGATGCTTTCTAAGGCCAACTTGACTTCACATTCCAGGATGTCTGGCTCTAGATTAGTGATCACATCATCATGATTATCTGGGTCATGAAGATCTTTTTTGTACAGTTCTTCAGTGTATTCTTGCCACCTCTTCTTAATATCTTCTGCTTCTGTTAGGTTCATACCATTTCTGTCCTTTATTGAGCCCATCCTTGCATGAAATGTTCCCTTGGTATCTCTAATTTTCTTGAAGAGATCTCTAGTCTTTCCCATTCTGTTGTTTTCCTCTATTTCTTTGCATTGATCGCTGAAGAAGGCTTTCTTATCTCTTCTTGGTATTCTTTGGAACTCTGCATTCAGATGCTTATATCTTTCCTTTTCTCCTCTGCTTTTTGCCTCTCTTCTTTTCACAGCTATTTGTAAGGCCTCCCCAGACAGCCATTTTGCTCTTTTGCACCTTTAGTGATCCTTTAAATCCTCTGATGGATTCCTATCTAAATTAAATGTGAAAATCCTTATAATCTCAAAATACATCTTTCTAATGCCCTACAGGGTCCTGTGTGAGCTGGTTCCCCTTAACTTGCAACCTCATCTACCCCTTTATCCTTTTCTCTTCCATTTCAGCCACATGGCCTCTTTGCTATTTCTCAGATAAGCTGGGCATACTCCTGCCAAGGGCTTCGCACTGGTTGTCCACTCTACTTGGAATGCTCTTCTCAGCTCTCTGCATAGCCCAGTCTTTCTTAAAGTCTTATTTAAATATAACTTTCTCAAGAGCTTCCCTGCCGTTTGTTGTTGTTTAGTCTCTAAGTCTTATCCAACTCTTTGTGACCTCATGGAGTATAGCCCACCAGGTTCCTCTGTACCTAGGATTTCCTAGGCAAGAATACTGGAGTGGTTTTCCATGTTGCTCTCTCTATACCTACCCTCTCTAGAGTAACATGGAAACTTATATTACCATAAGTAAAATAGATAGCCATAAGTAATAGATTACCATAAGTAAAATAGAGGTTTCTGTATGGCTCAGCAACAGAACTCAAACCAGGGCTCTGTAACATCCTAGAGGGGTGGAATGGGGAGGAAGGTTGGAGGGAGGTTTAAGAGGGAAGGAACATATATATATACCTATGGCAGATTCATGTTGATGTTTGGCAGAAACCAACACAATTCTGTAAAGCAATTATCCTTCAATTAAAAAAAAAAAAAAAGAATGCTAGAGTGAGTTTCCATTTCTTTCTTAAGGGGATTTTCCTGACCCAGGGATCGAAATAAAATCTCCAGCTTGGCAGGTGGATTCTTTACTACTGAGCCACCTGGGAAACTCTTTGTGTTAAAGCACTTATTACCAAATAATATACAAATATTTTATTTCCTCACACCAAAGAAACCATCCATTAGAAGGAACATTATAATATTATGTACCACTAGGAAACTAATTAAATTAAAAATTATTACCTATAAGACTGACACATTTTTTTTTTTTACTTCAAAGTTATTTTACACTCACTGAAGGGGCTGTTTTAGACTTACCTATACATTGGTTTTTTATGAATCACTATTGTGCAAACAAAATGGGAAGATATCAGCAAAATACATTGTTTAAAATATTCCTAAAACATCAGTATATTCAGAGTTCATCTGCTCTGGATCACGTAACTCAGACCCGTTCATGTTGTATGTCTCCACTCATTACCATATTTTGTGCCACCAGGAGCTTTGGTGCAGCGCCATTTTTCAAGGTGCTCTGCTGGTGAATGCAGGATTTTGTCACCAAATGCCGACTTGATAATTTTTGAGGCACATGAACAGGCAGTAACAACTACATCTTGATTGACACCAGGCCAACAGCAACTGTAAGACACAAACTCTGAGGTGTGAAAATGTGCAAAAATATAACCTTAAAATAAATGAAGTATATTATTTTAGTTATCTGTTTATTGCCACTCTCCTTGTATGAGCTGGTACATTTGAAAAGGGCGGGATTTTTCTCTTTGTTTCCTGCTATGACCTCAGGGCCTAGTAAATCCTAAATCCACTTAGTTGTTAACTTATTCTTTTGTACTCAGTTCAGTTCAGTCACTCAGTCATGTCCGACTCTGCGACCCCATGAATCGCAGCACACCAGGCCTCCCTGTTCATCACCATCTCCCGGAGTTCACTCAGACACATGTCCATTGAGTCCATGATGCCACCCAGCCATCTCATCCTCGGTCGTCCCCTTCTCCTCCTGCCCCTAATCCCTCCCAGATTCAGAGTCTTTTCCAATGAGTCAACTCTTCGCATGAGGTGGCCAAAGTACTGAGGTTTCAGTTTTAGCATCATTCCTTCCAAAGAAATCCCAGGGTTGATCTCCTTCAGAATGGACTGGTTGGATCTCCTTGCAGTCCAAGGGACTCTCAAGAGTCTTCTCTAACACCACACTTCAAAAGCATCAATTCTTTGGCACTCAGCCTTCTTCACAGTCCAACTCTCACATCCATACATGACCACAGGAAAAGCCATAGCCTTGACTAGACGGATCTTAGTTGGCAAAGTAATGTCTCTGCTCTTGAATATACTGTCTAGGTTGGTCATAACTTTTCTTCCAAGGAGTTAGCATCTTTTAATTTCATGGCTACAGGCACCATCTACAGTGATTTTGGAGCCCCCCAAAATAAAGTCTGACAGTTTCCACTGTTTCTGCATCTATTTCCCATGAAGTGATGGGACCGGATGCCATGATCTTTGTTTTCTGAATGTTGAGCTTTAAGCCAACTTGTTCACTCTTCTCTTTCTCTTTCATCAAGAGGCTTTTTATCTCCTCTTCACTGTCTGCCATAAGGGTGGTGTCATCTGCATATCTGAGGTGATTGATATTTCTCCCGGCAATCTTGATTCCAGCTCGTGTTTCTTCCAGTCCAGCATTTCTCATGATGTACTCTGCATATAAGTTAAATAAGCAGGGTGACAATATACAGCCTTGACGTACTCCTTTTCCTATTTGGAACTTTACTAGCATCTTTTGTACTAAGAGCCATTAAATTAGAATAATGAATCATGCTTTTTAGTCTCCACATAAGCTTTGTGAGATTATTATGAAGGAATTAATCCTTCTGCCCTGAGTTACTCTTTGTTTTTGAAATTGGCAACAATTTAGGACTCTATCTCTAGACCTCTATGGGGTTTTGATTCTGAATTAGACATTTTTCTATTCATGCTTTTTATAATTTCTAAAAGAGTAGGAAAACTTGTAGTGAAGCTAATGGCTGGATGAATGCACTACACCCTGAGATTGTACACCTTTGATAATATTCTTTCTGAGCACACCATTGCTTAAGCAAGTGGATCAAAAACATTTATAAATAGAAACTGTCTTTCGTCAGAGCTGTGATAAAAAGAGAAATATTGCTCAGATGAATCACTGGAAATATTCTTGTCAGAATGAACCAAACCAAACTCATGTGGTGTGATGTCCTCTGATTTTATTTTGTCAAATGAGCACCTACTCCCAGGGCAGCCATTCTAAAAGAAGATAGGGGGACGATTTCTAGCATGATTCCTTTACATGCTGCCTTTAACATCCAGATATAGTCAACAGGCATTTATTGAGAACCTTTAGGTTCATGATGGATAAGTAACTATGGAGTAAAGGAAACACCTCAGATAAAACCAGCATGCCTAGAAGGAAGAGCATTGCAATTTATTTAAGTCTCCATATACAGTTGGGCCTCAGCACCTGCAGGAGGTTGGTTCCAGGAGACCTTCTGGATTCTGAAAGTGGCATATGGTCAAGCCCTTATGTAAAGTGGCTAGAAGTATGCTTGGCCCTCCGTATCTGCCTTCTGCATTCCCTAGTCATAAGGACCACTGTACTGAGACCAGCTTCTGCAAATTCTACAAAGCACCTAAGCAAACACAAAGCGAGAGGTTAATTTTGCGCTTAAAATTCAAAAGGTTTCATTTTCTAGTGTAATTACACAATAATAATGCCAACCTCACTTCTATTTTTCAACTAAATTAAGTGTTAAATAGACCTTTTTTTTTTTTGTAATTATATTGCTGCTCTTAATTTGATTTACAGAGTCCACCTAAAATTTGAAGCCATGCACATTCTGTTGATTTCTGTTGCATCAGTGAGTAGTGTTAAGAGTTATGAGATTTGGGAGAATGGCATTGAAACATGTAAACTAACATGTAAGAACGAAGCACAAGCCTATGTTCGATACAGGATACAGGATGCTTGGAGCTGGTGCACAGGGATGAGCCAGAGAGTTGATGTGGGGTGGGAGGTGGGAGGGGGATTCGGGATTGGGAGCTAATATACACCCATGGTGGATTCATGTCAATGTATGGCAAAACCAATACGGTATTGTAAAGTAAAATAAAGTAAAAATAAAATTAAAAAAAAATTATGCTAATTAAAAACTATATTTAAAAGATACCAAATAAATCTACTTGAGACATTTTTATATGCTTAAAAAAAAAAAAAAAAAAAGAGCTATGAGCTTCCAGAGGAATAAAAGCAGGTATACTTGCCTGGAGAATCCTCATGGACAGAAGAGTCCTTGGGGTTGCACAGAGTCAGACATGACTGAAGTGACTTAGCACATGCACAACTTGTGACTTTCAGGTGTTGTCCTCAACATTTTTTGTCATCTGAAATAGTTAACAATAAAAAAGAAATCCTGCAGCAGTTCTGGCATTCTCGTCATGTACAAAACTCTGCCATACATTTACCCTCCAGCTTCTTTTCATCTTCCAAAGATTGAGGTGCATAAGAAATGGATGGAATCAATTACATTTTTTGCCCTTCAGGGAAATAGAAATGATCACTTTCTTGGCTGTGTTCTGTAGTTACTGAGAAAAGTAAACAGAAAATTAAAAGATTCAGAAATCAGCAAGTACTGACTAAATACTTGGAGTGTGTGCCCAGGCCCAGCCGAATACTAAATACTGGAGTAAAAGGTGGAATGAAGGAGAGGAGGTTATATATATATATATATATATATATATGTGTGTGTGTGTGTGTGTGTGTGTGTGTGTGTGTGTGTGTGTGTGTATATATATGAGTATATACACTCTAAGGAATGAAGGAGAGAAGGTTATATATATACTAAGTTGCTTCAGTCGTGCCCGACGCTTTGCGACCTTACAGGCCATAGCCCACTAGGCTCCTCTGTCCATGGGATTCTCCAGGCAAGAATACTGCAGTAAGATGCCATGCCCTCCTCCAGGGATCTTCGCAGGGATCAAATCTGCATCTCCTGTGACTCCTACATTGCAGGCAAATATTTTACGACTGAGTCACCAGGGAAGCCTGTGTATAGTTGGAGAAGACTCTTGAGAGTCCCTTGGACTGCAAGGAGATCCAACCAGTCAATCCTAAAGGAAATCAGTCCTGAATGTTAATTGGAAGGACTGATGCTGAAGCTGAAACTCCAATACTTTGGCCACCTGATGTGAAGAACTGACTCATTTGAAAAGACCTGGATGCTGGGAAAGACTGAAGGAGGGAGGAGAAGGGGATGGCAGAGGATGAGATGGTTGGATGGCATCACCAACTCAATGGACATGGGTTTGAGTAAGCTCCAGGAGTTGGTGATGGACAGGGAAGCCTGACATGCTGCAGTCCATGGGGTAACAAAGAGTCAGACATAACTTAGTGACTGAACTGAACTGATATATATATATATATCTTGAAGAAATATATGTATGATCTTCAAGTTCTTTACCATTTAATTTCCAGCATCAATATCATTTTCCAATCCATGCATATCCAACATAATGTCATTATATAACATTGCATGCCTGACTTTAGAGCTAAAAACATGCAGAACTTTGTAAATAATTTAAATTATCATTACTCTTAGTTATTATAAAGATTTTGACATTGTTCCTAGTTTCCTAGTGGTGTGTTTATAATTTTCACCAGCTTTGTTTCCCCAACTTTTCTCTCTGGATCTTTTCCTTGTTTTATATCTAAAGTACAATTTTCTGAATATATTTATCAGATTAAGAAGCTTTCCGTCTTTAAAGATTTAAAATCTTAGTTGCTCAGTCATGTCAGACTTTTTGCCACCCCATGGACTGTAGCCCACCAGGCTTCTCTGTTCCTGGAATTCTCCAGACAAGAACACTGGAGTGAGTTGCCATTTCCTTCCCTAGGGGATCTTCACAACCCAGGGATCAAATCTGTGATTCCTGCATTAGCAGGCAGATTCTTTACTGCTGAGTTACCAGAGAAACCCATCTGAAAGCAGTAATTACCTCTTATTACCATTCCCTGGTGGCTCAGATGGTGAAGAATCTGCCTGCAATGCCAGAGACATAGATTTGAATCCTGGGTGGAGATGGGTCCTTCTCTGCCACCCACAGTGTGCAGGGGCACAGGGCAGAATCAGCGCTGGCCAAGGTCACGTCTGTATTCTTATTTAATAACATTCAGTTCAGTTCAGTCGCTCAGTCGTGTCCGACTCATTGCAACCCCATGAATTGCAGCAAGCCAGGCTTCTCTGTCCATCACCAAGTCCCGGAGTTCACTCAGACTCACGTCCATCGAGTCCGTGATGCCATCTAGCCATCTCATTCTCTGTCATCCCCTTCTCTTCCTGCCCCCAGTCCCTCCCAGCATCAGAGTCTTTTCCAATGAGTTAACACTTTGCATGAGGTGGCCAAAGTACTGGAGTTTCAGCTTTAGCATCAGTCCTTCCAATGTACATCCAGGACTGATCTCCTTTAGAATGGACTGGTTGGATCTCCTTGCAGTCCAAGGGACTCTCAAGAGTCTTCTCCAGCACCACAGTTCAAAACCATCAATTCTTCGGCACTCAGCTTTCTTCACAGTCCAACTCTCACATCCATACATGACCACTGAAAAAACCACAGCCTTGACTAGACGGACCTTTGATGGCAAAGTAATATCTCTGCTTTCAACATGCTGTCTAGGTTGGTCATAACTTTTCTTCCAAGGGGTAAGCATAATTTAATTTCATGGCTGCAATCACCATCTGCAGTGATTTTGGAGCCCCCAAAAATAAAGTCTGACCCTGTTTCCACTGTTTCCCCATCTATTTCCCATGGAGTGATGGGACTGGATGCCATGATCTTCATTTTCTGAATGTTGAGCTTCAAGCCAACTTTTTCACTTCCCTCTTTCACTTTCATCAAGAGGCTTTTTAGTTCCTCTTCACTTTCTGCCATAGGGGTGGTGTCATCTGCATATCTGAGGTTATTGATATTTCTCCTGGCAATCTTGATTCCAGCTTGTGCTTCTTCCAGTCCAGTGTTTCTCATGATGTACTCTGCATATAAGTTAAATAAGCACGGTGACAATATACAGCCTTGACGGACTCCTTTTCCTATTTGCAACCAGTCTGTTGTTCCACGTCCAGTTCTAACTGTTGCTTCCTGACCTGCATATAGGTTTCTCAAGAGGCAGGTCAGGTGGTCTGGTATTCCCACCTCTTTCAGAATTTTCAACAGTTTATTGTGATCCACACAGTCAAAGGCTTTGGCATAGTCAATAAAGCAGAAATAGATGTTTTTCTGGAACTCTCTTGCTTTTTTGATGATCCAGCGGATGTAGGCAGTTTGATCTCTGGTTCCTTCCTTAATAAATAATCTCTATGTCTGGTGATGCTCATTCATTTTTACCCATTTGAAAAGAGAGCAAATTAAGCAAAAGTATGTTTTACTCCAACATACTCCGTTATGAAGGGTACTTGTGGGAGTACTCCCATACTCCCTTGATTTTTTTGTTTGTTTGTTTGTTTAGTAACTAAAGATTTCAAAATCCAACACTTAATGTTCACTGGGAGAGTGTCATGGGGTTACTTTCCCTTGGGATCATATTTATAATCTTATGAAAACAAGCAGTAGGAAAATAGATCCACTGTAAGGAATTATACTTTACAGTATTTTCCCATATTCAGTTATTAAGGTACATAGGTTATTTGGAGCCTCACTGAAAGCAGAATCTATTATTCTAATTTACTGCTTCTCTTAAAGGCAGAATAAAATTAATGATATCACCTAATAGCTATCACAAAATGACAGCTCAATAAAAGACCTGGGAAGTCATATGCCTGGTTATCATTTTATGCAAACAATCTTGTTCATATTTAAACCCTGCAGCCTACTTTGAACCCAGGCATTTATGAAAATTAGATTTCAAGTTGAATATAAACATGAGATGTTGAGAATACAACCAAAGGGCAGAAAGGCATGTCTAGATTCACAAATGCTATTGAATCATTTTGAGGAACAGTTTTGCAGCAATGCAAGACCTCCATACACGTTACACTGATCTACTGAGGAACTGTTCTTGTTCTGCATTTATAAGTTTTTGCAGTTATCAGTTTCAGTCACCTATGGTGGTAGAGGTGACCACTGAGTCAAGACCAAACACATTTATCATTGCTACAAATGAGTACATCAACAAGTATGAACTCGCAATAACACCTGAAAATGCTTTTTAAAAAAGTTTCCAAATAGAGTATTTATGGCCATATAAATATAACTTATAATCTGCTGCTACTGCTGCTGCTAAGTTGCGCCAGTCGTGTCCGACTCTGTGCGGCACCATAGGTGGCAGCCCACCAGGCTCCCCCGTCCCTGGGATTCTCCAGGCAAGAACACTGGAGTGGGTTGCCATTTCCTTCTCCAAAGCATGAAAGTGCAAAGTGAAAGTGAGGTTGCTCAGTCGTGTCTGACTCTTTGCGAACCCATGGACTGCAGCCTACCAGACTCCTCTGTCCATGGGATTTTCCAGGCAAGAGTACTGTAGTGGGTTGCCATTGCCTTCTCCAATAGGAGAGGTTACATGACCCTAATTAAAAAGAACCCAGTTTCAAGCAATGCAAGCTATCCCTTCTGTATTCTCAAATAAGCTAACTGCTACCTTACATATCAAAATGAAAACCTTGCTGGTCATACACACAATGGCTAATTCATTTGTTTTTGTCCATTTTCTAATGATCTTTTAATATTTCTCTCTTTCAAAAGAAAATAATCTGACCCATTTTATTTCTAATATTGACAACTCCATATTTCTCATACATATCTACATTACCATAAATTTCTGTAGAAAATGTTGAAGCTCCAGAATTTCATACTTATTAAAATGCCACAGGTCATTAACACTGAATAGACTTTCTTAGAGCTGATCATTTCTAAAAAGAAACATAAACAGCAATGACAGAGGCAGAAACATACTGTAAGGCATTTGGACTTCTGTCTGCTCCAGATTTATATTTCAGGAAATAAGAGGATAAGAAGCCAGTTTTCCTCAAATTGGAGGCTTCCCTGGTGGCCCAGATGGTAAAGAATCTGCCTTCAATATGGATTTGATCCCTGGGTTGGGAAGATCCCTTGGAGAAGGTAATGGCTATCCCCTCCAGTATTCTTGCCTGGAGAATCCCATGGACAGAAGAGCCTGGTGGACTATAGTCCATGGGGTCACAAAGAGTTGGACATGACTGAGCAACTCACACTTGCACTTTTTCCTCAAATTAGGTTCCAGGAAGCAGAGTCTCACAGACTGATGGAATCACCAGCCCCCAGAATCATTCCTGCACCTTGAGATTGTGATATTTGCACACTCTGAGAACTGTCTTCTCTCTCCCATCCTTACTCCTTTCTTGAGGTCATGGCTCAGAGGTAGTTTGAACATTAACTTTAGAGCACTAGTCTGATGCACCAGACCAGATCCATTCTGAATAGGGTAAACTTAATTTTCTGTGTATATACTGAGATGCAGAATATACTGAGAAAGAGAATATAATTTGAAGTCATTTCCTACCACATGCTAATTGAATGATTTTGTCTAAGTACCGTAACTTCTCTGAGCTTTTGTAAAAAAAATAATGCTTAAGTTAACAATAGAGGTAAGAACTCATGCAGCTTTGAGATAACATCTAACAAAGTGCTTGTTTGATGGTAGGTCTTGCATATATGCTGGTGCCCTTATTAAGTTGTCAGATACATCAGTCTGTAATAAACAGTCTGCCCCAACCTAAAGATAATGATTCGATCCAGTTCTTTATACTTGGCATGCATGACAAATTGCTCCTCCAAATCATGAAAAGGAGAAAATGCTCCTGCTTTGTCTCATCTTAAATTGAGTTTATGAACAGAAACAGTAATTCATCTGGGGCCACCCATCTAGAGGCAAAGTACCAGTTTGTTTCCTGTAGCATTCTTGATTGCAAGCAACAGAAACCAACTGTGGCTAATGTAGTACAAAAGGAATTTACTAGAAAGACTTGAGATTGTTCACAGAAGTGAAAGGAAGGTGGAAAACAAGGCCTGCAAAATGGCTGGAAGTATGAGAGCTGGGCAGCAAGAGCCAGCACTGAGACTGCAGCATAGGATGCCCTGAAGACACCACCTCCTCTCCCATCACTGCACCTCATTGCCCAGGGCCCTTAATGCTGCCCAGCACTCTATACTGCTTTTTCTAGATTCTGCTGCTTGACCCCTGATGCTTTCAACATGAATAATTTCTAATGAGTCTTGAATTTTTCATTCATTCCCTTGAAATTGGGATTTCCTGGTTGTCAAAATGGCAGGTGTCAACTACATCTCCTCAGTGGCTCTCACAGAAACAGTTAGCCAAGTTTTGATATACAGTTTAGGGTTCTCCTTAGATAAGGAGAAAACTGTAGTCTTTGTTGTCTCCTCTTGAAGGGAAACTCCAAAGCTGAAACTCCATTACTTTGGCTACCTCATGAGAAGAGTTGACTCATTGGAAAAGACTCTGATGCTGAGAGGGATTGAGGGCAGGAGGAGAAGGGGACGACAGAGGATGAGATGGCTGGATGGCATCACCGACTCGATGGACATGAGTTTGGGTGAACTCCGGGAGTTGGTGATGGGCAGGGAGGCCTGGCGTGCTGCAATTCATGGGGTCACAAAGAGTCGGACACGACTGAGCAACTGAACTGAACTGAACTGAACTGAACTGAAGGGGAAAGTCACCTGTTTAAACAGTCAGCTTTATCAGATTTCTCCAACTGGAACAACTGCTTTTATTCCCAAGCATGATCCCAATTCAGAGAAACTGGACTTGAGAAAAATCCCCCTTTTCCTGCCTACTGTGGTTCTCAGCTTTGGTTACGTGGTAGGGTACCTGGATGTGAAATCCCTGAATAGATAAAATACTTCTGGGTAGGCACAGAATCTGTTTGGTTCACAAAGGTACCTGCAGTGTCTAAATGGTGCTAAGCAAAGAGCAGAGACTCAAAAAATGCTTCTTGAATGATATACTAAATTTGAAATACAACATGATATTTTGCATTAGACACTATTTATACTATTGTAAAAGGTGCATTAAGTGAGTACAACTCATGGTAGATATTCAAAATGCAATTCCCTTTCCAAGGTCCTTTTAGCAGTTATTTATCCCTTTCTATTGGGTACAATCCCTGGCAGGTTCAATGACTTCCTGGTCACTCTCAAGTAGTAGTAAATCACTGTAAGTTCCAAAACATGATGTAGAGTCAGAAATTAGAACATCTGATCCAAAAGATTAATCAGTATTTCAGACTTTATTGAAAGGCAAGACATCCCATCTCACCACAGTCTGTAGTATAGTAACCAAACAAAGGATACCCACTGGTGAGGAGAAACACCACCTTAAGGTGTGGCTGGGTTAGGATCCCTCATATTCTGGGTAGAAGGCTCGGGTTTCAGGTAGACACACCTGAACATGTATGAGAACTCTGTCCATTTGTTTCTGCCTTCCAAAATGATGCTCAGCCTCTTAATGATGGAGGGTTTTCATGTCAACTAAAACCCAGTTATAAGAATGGGATACTAATTATCTGCAGGGCAGCAATGGAGAGGACACAGGGTGGGGGGTGGGGAAGAGAGGGTGAAATGTATGGAGAGAGTAACATGGAAACTTACATTACTTTATGTAAAATAGACAGCCAATGGGAATTTGCTCTATGACTCGGGGAACTCAAACAGGGGCTCTGTATCAACCTAGAGGGGTGGGGTGGGGAGGGAGATGGGAAGGAGTTTCACGAGTGGTGAGACATAGGTATACCTATGGCTGATTCGCGTTGATGCTTGACAGAAAACAAAATTCTGTAAAGCAATTACCCTTCATTTAAAAAATAAATTCATTAAAAAAAAAGAAAAAAAAATAAATTAAAGGGAAAAAAAAAAAAAAAAAGAATGGGATACTAAGGAGTAGCCTGGGGCATCAACCAATCAGTCTAAAACCTGTTTTTATCTTCACTTTGGAAATGTGAAGGGTTTTCTGGTGGCTCAAATGGTAAAGAATCTGCCTGCAAAGTGGAAGACCTGGGTTTGATCCGTGGGTCATGAAGATCCCCTAGAGAGGAGAATGGCTTCCCACTCCAGTATTCTTGCTTGGAGAATTCCATTGACTGCAGAGCCTGGCAGGCTCCAGTCCATGGGGTTGCAAAGAGTCAGGCAAGACTGAGGGACTAACACTTTTACTTTCACTTCACACTTTGGAAATGTGCTGCTAGTTAACTCTGGTTTTCCTAGTTACATCAAATTCAGCACATTTAAACCCAGATTTAACATTTAACCCCCCAAATTGTCTTTCTCCCCATTTCTATCATTAGTTCTATCATCCTCCCAGTAAATGAATCTAAACATTTTTCATCTTCAACAATATCCTCTCTACAATCATTCACCTTGAGCTTTAAAATGTCTTTCTCCTGTATGCTCCTTCCTGTCAACTATGCTTCCAATACTAGGTGAAGGTGAAGTCGCTCAGTCGTGTCCGACTCTTTGCGACCCCATGGACTGTAGCCTACCAGGCTCCTCTGTCCACGGGATTTTCCAGGCAATAGTACTGGAGTGGATTGCCATTTCCTTCCAATACTAGGGTAGCTCCTTATTGGCTCATTCCTAAATTAATAATGTAACCCCCTAGCTATCGGCCTCCTAGTCTATGTCCCTTTAGCTCCTCTTGCATAAAATTGCCTGATAACAGTGCTGGTAACACTCACAAGAGCATACAGTCACTGTCTTTAGGCAAACATCATCAGTACTCTCTTGGATATAGCATAAGATCATCTCAGTCCAGAATTCAAGCATGCTATAATATGTCCCCAGATTGCTTTTCCAAACCAATTTCATTCCGTTCTTTAACAAGAACCCATTCTTGGCTGTCAACCTAAGAAGCATCTGAGGCATATTTTTAAAATACACATTTTTTCAAGCCTCACTCATAATCTAAAAGCCTCCTGATTTTCAATGGTTCAATGCTTGAAATCCACCATCTTATAACACACGCTTCTTAATCCCAAATTCATATATAAGCTTATTTTCCCTCATGTTCTGAAATATCCTTCCTTTTGGTCTTTGCCTTTAAGTGTATCTGTCCTTCAATGACTGGATTAAACCTAATCTTTCACCAATCATCCAAGCCATAAAAGTTTCTCTCAGCTTTTGATTCCTATAGTACCTAAGATATCACTCATTTTCACTTAATATATAAAACTCTATACTTAGCTTTAATTTTTAAAAGATCCTTTTCTTCCTTCTTCTTTTTCCTCTTCTTTATTTATGTCCTCCTCCTTTTTAATAAACAAAATATATGATGCAAGAAGGTTTCCTGTGTAGCCACTTGGTTTGTGTTTTACATGTGTTTTTTCTTGGATTTCCAGCTACTGCATTAGCATAGAGATTAGGTCTCTTTTTCTTTCTCATATCCTCTATGGTACATTGTAGAGTACATATAGTACATATGGTACAAAGGGGGTGCTCAATAACATGCCGAAAATATTTCACAATGAGACAGCTTGGTGAGATACAATTGAGACAATAGAAAAGAAAACCTCTAACGTAAAATACACAGACCAAGACAAGCAAATGAAAGCATCCTGACAGAAGCAGATGGTTCAGGAAGAAAAAGATAGCTTTGAAATTTCATTCATGTCCTCAGACAGACAGAAATAAATACTGCATACATGAAACAAGAGGAGATGGTATAAAGGGATTATCAAAGAACAAAAAAACTGTAGGCTTTTAAAAATATACTAGCAAAAATTAAAAATTGAATATAATACTGGGAGGTAAGTGTGGGGAAAATCTTCCAGAAATGATAGCAGCAATGTGAGGATGAAGACGTGGAATATACATATGAAAAATATATATACTGGTAAAGGTAACTGTATAGTCAAATTAAGAATATTCTAATACTGTAATATTGTGGTCTGTTAGTCACTATGGTATAAAGGTTAAATGACTGAAGTATTAAAAGTAGTAATAATCCCAAGAATTTGTTAATAGATACACCATATGAAAAGATGTGAATTGAGCAGTGAGGCAAGAAAAAGAAATAAAAGATGTTCAAATCAACAAGGAAAATAAAATTTTTTCTGTTCATAGATGGCATAATATTATATATAAAAACCCTAATGACTCCACTAAAAAACTCATAAAACTAATAAATTCAGTAAAGTTGCAGGGTACAAAGTTAACATACAAAACTGGTTTCATTTCTATACACTAATAATGATCTGAAAAAATAAAGAAAATAATCTGTGCATAATGACATCAAAGTGATAAAATACTTTGGAATAAATTTGACCAAGGAGATGAGATTCGTGATGAAAACTATGACACTGATGAAGGAAATTGAAGAAGACACAAATAATGGAGAGATATCCCATGTTCATGGATTAGAATACTTAGTATTAAAATGTTCATACTACATAAAGCCCTTGGTATCTCTAATTTTCTTGAAGAGATCTCTAGTCTTTCCCAATCTATTGTTTTCCTCTATTTCTTTGCATTGATCACTGAGGAAGGCTTTCTTATCTATCCTTGCTATTCTTTGGAACTCTGCATTCAGATGCTTATATCTTTTCTTTTCTCCATTTCATGCAAAGATGGGCACAATAAAGGACAGAAATGATATGGACTTAACAGAACCAAAAGATACTAAGAAGAGGTGGCAAGAATACACAAGAACTATACAAAAGAGATCTTCATGACCCAGATAACCATGATGGACTAGAGCCATCATGGTTCTAGATCACTGAACTAGAGCCAGACATCCTGGACTGTGAAGTCAAGTGGGCCATATTAAGCATTACTACGAACAAAGCTAGTGGAGGTGATGGAATTCCAGTTGAGTCATTTCAGATCCTAAATGATGATGCTGTTAAAGTACTGCAATCAATATGCCAGCAAATTTGGAAAACTTAGCAGAGGCCACAGGACTGGTCAGTTTTCATTCCAATCCCAAAGGAAGACAATGCCAAAAAATGTTCGAAATACTGCACAGTTGCATTCATCTCACATGCTAACAAAATATTGCTCAAAATTCTCCAAGTCAGGCTTCAACAGTATGTGAACCATGAACTTCCAGATATTCAAGCTGGATTTAAAAAAGGCAGAGGAACCAGAGATCAAATTGCCAACATCTGTTGGATCATTGAGAAAGCAAGAGAATTCCAGAAAAACATCTACTTCTGCTTTATTGACTATGCCAAAGCCTTTGACTGTGTGGATCACAACAGACTGTGGAAAATTCTTCAAGAGAGGGGACTACCAGACCACCTTCATGACTCCTGAGAAACCTGTATGAAGGTTAAGAAGCAATAGTTAGAATTGGACATGGAATAACAGACTGGCTCCAAATTGGGAAAGAAGTACATCAAGGCTGTATATTGTCACCCTGCTTATTTAACTTATATGCAGAGTACATCATGTGAAATGCCAGGGTGGATGAAGCACAAGCTGGAATCAAGATTGCCGGGAGAAATATCAATAACCTCAGATATGCAGATGACACAATCCTTATGGCAAAATGTGAAGAAGAACTAAAGAGCCTCATGATGCAAGTGAAAAAGGAGAGTGAAAAAATTGGCTTAAAACTCAAATTTAGAAAACTAAGATCATGGCATCCAGTTCCATCACTTCATGGCAAATAGATGGAGAAACAATGGAAACAGTGACAGAGTTTATTTTTGGGGCTCCAAAATCACTTCAGATGTTGACTGCAGCCATGAAATTATAGACACTTGCTCCTTGGAAGAAAAGGTATGACAAACATAGACAGCATACTAAAAAGCAGAGGCATTACTTTGCCAACAAAGGTCCATCTAGTCAAGGCTATGGTTTTTGCAGTGGTCATGTATGAATGTGAGAGTTGGACTGTGAAGAAAGCTGAGCACTGAAGAATTGATGCTCTTGAACTGTGGTGTTGGAGAAGATTCTTGAGAGTCTCTTGGACTGCAAGGATATCCAACCAGTCAATTCTAAAGAAAATCAATCCTGAATGTTCATTGGAAGGACTGATGCCGAAGCTGAAACTCCAATACTTTGCCCACCTAATGTGGAGAACTGACTTATTAGAAAAGACCTTGATGCTTGGCAAGACTGAAGGCAGGAGGAGAAGGGGATGACAGGATGAAATGGTTGGATGGCATCACTGATTCAATGGACATGAGTTTGAGCAAGCTCCAGGATTTGGTGATAGACAGGGAAGCCTGGGGTGCTGCAGTCTATGGGGCTGCAAAGAGTTGAACATGATTGAGTGACTGAACTGAACTGAGAGTTAGAAAAAAGACATGGTATATATACATACATATATATATATACACATACACATATATGTGGTGTATATATGTGTATGTATATATTCCACATAAATAAAATATACATTTTTATATATCCTCCATATGAAATATATACCTAGAAATGTTCACATTATATTTCCTCTCTCAGAGAACTGCTTTAATGTCATCTTCTTTTCAGGTCAGCTTCCCTGGAGGCTCAGATGATAAAGAATCTGCCTGCAATGCAGAAGACCTGGGTTTAATCCCCAGTTTGGGAAGATCTCTTGGAGAAGGGAAGAGCTACCCACTCCAGTATTCTTGCCTGGAGAATTCCATGGACAGATGAGCCTGGCAGGCTACAGTCCAAGAGTCTGACATGACTGAGTGACTTTTACTTTCACTTTCCAGTGTCTTATCAGGTATCACATCTGTGGGTAGGCACATAATGTCTACATTTTCCTTATTGATGATTTAATTTGGTAACCTGTCAGCATTGCTGAATGTCTCCAATATATAATTATATTTTTCTCTCTCGTAACTATAAGAAGTCTGTGGAGAGACACTTTTAAGACTGTACAAATGTTACCCTCATTATCAACAACTTCCCCTGGGTTTACCTTTTATTAGTGATCCTTGCCTGATCCAAGCTTTATAATGACAGTTGCAAAATGATGACTTTTGACCTCTAGCATTCTCTCCACATTTACCATTGACGCATGTTATTGTAACATGGACAAGAGTTCTCCATCTCCTCCTTGTCCCCCTTCTACCTTTTCCTCCTCCTACTTCTTCTCCTTTACCTCCCCTCATTAGTATAAATTTTAATTGTTTAATAAATTATAACTCAGTGTTAATAGTGTATAACTCATTGCCTAATTATTTTGCTGTTCAAGTTATTTCATATTTGGTCATCAAGAGTCTCTTCAGAATGGACCCTTTCTGCTTACAATGTTTTCCGTCCGTTTATTTCTTTACTTTGTTGTATAACAAAATATTCCCTGCCTTATTACTTACCCTTCTGCAATCTGGAATCAGCCACCCTTACAAGGAGCCTTGAGAGGTAATGGTGTTAAGAGGTTAAGATCTGAGAAAAACACTCTTGAATTTGGTGATGGTGAAAACTTCCAAGGAAATAGTTTGGAGTGAGAGTCAAATTTCACTAGGAGTAAATAATGAGCACCTGATTCTCAGGTGACTGGTAAAGGCCATAAGCGCTATCAGCTCCAAAGACAAAAATTTTGGAGGAAGGGATTCTCTAAGAAGTCTTGTGGAGAAGGAATTTAAGCCATGCGTATAGAATTGGAAGAATTTAGATCAGTGCCTCTCAAGTCATTTTAATTATTGTTGGGCATCACTGTTTCCAGCCCTTGAAGAGTTCATTCTCGTTTTCCCCGTTCCCATATTTGTAACTTCCTTCCCCAACAGTGAAGAGATATATTCTTTATTGTCAAGGTGTAGTCTTTTATATAAATCCAAAAGATTTGTCCTATTAAGTTCTTAAGATGTTTATATCTATACCTATTTTTTATCCACTTGCCAAATGATGTTTTCAAGTCTCCTATTATTAGTGTCTGCATTCTGCATCTTTTCCTGTATCTTCATTTGATGTCTGAATAATTGCTATAATTAAACCCAGAAGTAAGTGGTATTACATATAGCTTAACCAACTTCATGTGAAGCATTTGTCTCACATATTCTTAGTTAAAAGAGTCCTAGATTTGCAAGTTTACCTTGCAACCCAAAGGGGGAAAATCAAAATAAAAAGTCCTATCTTCTTTAGTCTAGGTGAAGTCACTCAGTCGTGTCCGACTCTTTGCGACCCCGTGGACTGTAACCTACCAGGCTTCTCTGTCCATGGGATTCTCCAGGCAAGAATACTGGAGTGGATTGCCATTTCCTTCTCCAGGGGATCTTCCCGACCCAGGGATCAAACCCGGGTCTCCCGCATTGGAGGCGGACGCTTTAACCTCTAAGCCACCAGGGAAGCCCCTTTAGTCTAATGCCATAAAAATGAATAACGATAATTTACTTCTTCGTCTTTGTAAAAATGAAGTATAGACTATAACAATTGTGCAAATAAGAAGCATTTCCCCTGGAAGGCAGAAATTTTCCACATACTTCTGAAAATTATTCATCTAAAATTTATAACCAAAAAATGATTTAAAACCAAATTAACTTTCTATTCAATGAGACAATTTTCCTGATTCTTTTAACTACTTATCTACAAGTAATTCTTTCTCATAAAGGTAAACATAAATTAATATTCTCTACTTTTCAATTAAAAACATTTCTCCATTTTACCACAAGGGCTTTCTGATCATTTTAGATTATATAATAATTTAGTAGGTGAATAAAAAATACAGTAGGCAGTTTCATTATTATTAGATTTTTTCACTGTTATAAACAATGAACA
>SJYT01006696.1:106628-165129 GCA_006410635.1 Cephalophus harveyi | reverse complement strand
GTCCAAAGAAACATCATTAGGAATGAAATCAGAGACATAACTATAGATATAGTTTATAGTATATTTTTGTTGTGGAATTATACTATTTTCCCTTCAAGATAATATGTTAGAGGAGAAATATTTATGATCTTAAAAACACTTTTGAAACTTCAGATGAGAAAAAATATTCCAGTGATACTTGTAATAAGCCTAAAATAAGTTGAAACATTTCCATAAAGAATTAGTGGTACCAAGCTCTTTGACATTCATTTATGATTTTGTAATTTCCTTCTGATATATTGGGATAATGGAAAAGCTTCGGTTGGAGTGGAATTAAGTTTACTTCATGACAGGCTCTAATAATAGACTGGAGACACTACCTCTGGTGCTAGAGAATTGCATGCACTTCTTCTTGATAATATTTCCCAAATGACTTATCCCTGGAGGATCTGCTTTTTATTGAAATCTCTTACTACCTAAAAAGTAAAGGTTCAAACCTCTAAACTCCTCTAAGCTTTTGCATTTTTGGACATAAATTACTCAGAAATGAAATTCTATGTCTCATTTGCAAGTGCAGAGCAATCTCTGTGGTAAACCAGAAGCTAAATCATACTAAAAAAAAAATTGTTTTCAGTCCTCCTCTATCTTTTATCTTTCTTGCATTTTATATACTCTGCCATAGAAATGTAAATATCTCAGCAACAGGATTTTAGGCAATGTTCCAAAATATATCACCTTGAACTCAGTATGAGAAGCAATCTTCATTGCTTTTGTCCTTGCCCGTGTCAGAACTAGACCTTCTACCCCTTTTCTTATGTGACCGAGTACAGTAACTGCTATGTCTGACACTTTTTTAAAAATTTCTTTCAATTTTTTTTTTCCCCCTAGACATTCCAGTTTGGCAAGATTTTCATTTAGTAATTTGCCATCTGAAATCAGTGGTAAGATTTTCTCATAATAACCCCTTGCAGACACCTGGATCCCTTGAGAAAGAAGAGGAAGAGAACAGCTATATCCTGATCCCTCAGACTGTTCTCACAATGGGATGGGGTGAACCAAGAAAATGCTGACTGTATGAGTAATGTTATCCTGGCCAGTTTATGTCTTGAAAAACTCATTTTCGGTTTAAGTCCCTGACCAGCTGGAGAATGTGAAGAAAGAGTTATACCACAAGGTTAAACAGCAGAGGAGCAGATTTTTATTCTGCTTATGAAAGGTATAAGGACATCAGTCGAAACTTTTGGAAGTAACAGCTGGTCTAACATTTCATACAGTTCTCAACAGCTAGAGTCTTGGCTAGAGATTCCTATTATTGGAAGGAAAGAAGGAAGAAAGGGAGAAAATAATTTTCTGAAACTGGAAGATAATGAAAGCATCTAAGTATTATACCTGGAGAGTGGAGATATTCTAATCTTCCACTTAAAAATCTGTACATATAAGCAATTTTTACATGGTACAGTTTAAGTGGAAATGTCATTTTCTTAAATGAAAAGACTAGATAGAATAACAGGAGCATATTTACCTAGTTCCCAAGACATGTGGCAGAATGTGCTTGCGTGTGTGTATGCTCTCACTTCAGTCATGTCTGACTCTTTGCAACCCTATGAAGCCCACCAGGCTTCTCTGTCCCTCGGATTTTCCAGGCAAGAACACTGGAGTGTCTTGCCATTTCCTTCTCCAGGGGATCTTTCTGATCCAGGGATAGAACCCGCATCTCTTAAGCCTGCTGCATTGGCAGGTGGGTTCTTTACCACTAGCACCACCTGGGAAGCTCGGCAGTGTACACACAGGATGCCTAATGCAGGAGGGAAGGCAGGGTGCTCTAATCCCATCTGTCTCCTGACCTAGTAAACACATTGTACCACCTTCTGTTGGCCCCACTTAACTACCACTTTAACCAGCATCATCAGATCTTCCAGGCCCTAGGCCATTGCCAATCAGTGGCAACTATTAATTTTCTCCAAACCCTGTCCAGCCCTAAATCCATTTTCTCCATTATCTGATTTACCCTCCATTTCCTGTAAAGTCTCAAAGAGTGCCTCGTAGTTTTCCCTATTTCAAAGAAATATGAGTTCTCTCCACTTTATTCTGTTTAAAGCTCCTCTATGAATGTGAAATGCTAACTTCCTGCATATGAATCATAGACTATAATAGTATATCTTGGAGTGCAGTACTCTGTGTGACTAAGGACTACATTTGCTGATGCCTGTTTCCCACGGGAGGGACCACACGTGACAGTCCAGAGCAGAGCCTGACTCGCAGAAAGCTCAGTGTTCTGCCATCATCACTGGTCCTGTCATCACCACCCAGGCGCTGTATCAAAGTGTCTGTCCCTTATAGCTTCACTCATGAGGAAGGTGAAAAATAGAGAGGGAAAGAAATCTCCTAGATTGTCAAGTGCCTTGCTCCCTTGTAGCTTTTACGTCTTTACTAAATGTGCTTTTCACCGAGGCCTTCCTCGACCACGCTAATTTTAACTGCAACCTCTACCTCCATCACTTCCTATTCCTCTGCTCTGCTTTGTGATTCTCTGTGGCATTTGTGTCTGTATCACTGTAAGGACATCTGACTGCATGCATGGGTAAATTTTGATTGCTGGGGCCTCTTCTATTAAATGAAATCCCCATGAAGTCAGAATTGTGTTCATTTCTGTATTCTCTATACTTAGAATACTTTTCATGGATGTTAGTTGAATAAATGGATAAAGAAAGGAATTAGGAAGCTTGGCTTTTATTAGATATAACCAACATGGTCCACCTGATTTCATGTCTCCTGGACAGAAAGATTCATCAAGAACAGCTTTTACTATGGAATAAAGCAAGATCATTTATCAGGAACAACAAGTGTTCCATGCATAAGAAATGGGAAAATATTTGAAGTAACACTTAAGTCTTGACTTAAGTCAAGTCTTTTCTTCACATGAAGAAAAGGAACCACATGAAACTCTAACACTTGATTTCTCAGCCTTGGGCATATTAATTTTGGGGCTGGATAAGCCTTTTTGTGTGATTTAGGGTGTTTGGTAGCGTCCCTTACCGCCACACTCTAGATTCTACTAACACTCCCAGGTATGACAACCCAAAATATCTCCAAATATTGCCAAATATTCTCTGGGGGCCAAAGCTCCATTAGTGGAGGATCATTGCCCTAACAAGACTTTAATTCAATATAATGGATCTTAACTGATGTTAAGTGATACTTCCCATAAGTACCTACAATTCCTTTTATGATCAGTAAAATCATGATACCCTGGTATCCAATTTACACAGACATTTGAAACAAAACAAGACAAGGGAGTCATGATATTCAGTACCGAATTAACCTGTGGCAAAAAAAAAAAAAAGTGCACTATATTCACTTTATAGGAATCTCTTTTTTGTTTTAAAATAAGCGAAAGAAAAAAATCCATTTCTGTACATTTTTGAGAGGAGAAAGATATAAGGAAAAACCAAGAAAACTCACTCCATATAAAAATCATTTCTTATAGACCTGATATGTTGGAGTCTACCCATGTTCATTCAGGTTTGTGCTTGATCTTGATTTGTTCGTATGACTGCTTTATAGCTCTAAATAAAAACTGTAAAACATAGATACATGAAGATCATTTCACAAAATTAGATTCCTTCAGGTTTGTAGAAAGCCCTCTCCTCATATGCAAAACTTTAAATGATGAACACAAAATCATCATCATGATGCAACCAGCCACCACCAGCTCGCAAAATGACCCATTTTCTTTCTATTATTTTCTAAAGTCCCAAACACAGCATAAGTTGCTGATTCCAAAGTGGAGGAAGCTAAAATGTGTAATTTCCCTGCAGAGCTGACCTTGTGGATGAAAAGAGGCTGAGGTTGCCTGCAGGGAATGCAGGTGATTTCTATTATAGTGCATCATTTCCCACTGGATTTGACCTGTAAGAAAACTGTGGTTTTCCCACTGTTTTCATGTAAATGGAGTTTGTAATAGAAATTTCTTCTTATTATACCATAGAATCTCAGGGCAGGTGCCTAAGCCAGTTCAGTATTCAGTGCAGTCACCCCTTTAACAGCATCACTGACGTGGTTATCCAGCCTGTGCATAGCGTCTCCATGGACTCGTGCTCTCTACTCCATATAACTGTTTAATCACTGGGGGAAGTGCTTATTACTAGAATATTTTCATTTTAAGCAAAAATTTATTGCTAGGTCCAAATCGATATGTAATGAAGTTTTCCTTCCATGTGAAACATTATCAAATGTTTGCAATATGTTACATCTTTCTGTTATCTAAAGAACAAATATCTTAAATGCAATATCTATGAGGGTTTCCTTAAACAGTTCCTTTGACTTGCAGTAAAGAAATTAAAATATATTCGATTTTAGTAGCATGACCACCATAGACATATTAACTCAGATTAAAGCCAAAGGTTAATAGTGATTGTCAATTGAAATATAGAGTATACATTTAAAAAATTAGTGATATGCTTTAATGTTCTTTATATTTTAATCATCAGACATATAATTGAACAGATGCATCAAATAAACAAAATCAAGTCCACCCCCTTTAGTTTTATATAAAGCAAACAAATGAGAAAACATCGATTGTGAAATGTGTATCTTTAGATTAACAAATATTGAACAAGAGTGGGGGTAGAATATAGTAAGCAAAATCCTGGATTGGAATCTTGGTTGTAGCCCTTATTGTGTGACCTTGGACAAGTTACTTATCTATAAATTAAGACATCAATTTGTTATTGTTCAGTTGCTCAGTCACGTCTGACTCTTTGTGACCCCCAAAATAAAAGCACTTCAGGCTTTCCTGTCCTTCACTATCTCCCAGAGTTTGCTCTCTTAGATAAGGTAGATAGCTCTAAGATGAGGATAATGTAATACCTAATTTACAGGACTGCTGTGAAGATAAGATTAATGCATGTAAAAGTCTTAGATTAGTGCCTGATACACAGTAAGTGTACTTTATTATTAATAGCCCAATATGCTAATCACTATGTATCTGTCCTCTATATAATGATCACTAATATATTTTTCACAAGCAATGTATTAATTCTATTAGTAACGTGTGTATATATATATATAGATATTTAAAAAGAAAATTATATTGTTAGTTATAGGACATAAAAGGGCAGGTGTTAAAACGATTTTTCAGGTAAGGAATATTTAGATAATTTGTTTCAAGTTTGTCATGTTTTTCTGTGTTGAGCATTCAATTTTAAATCCTTTTCACCAAAGTGTTTGTAGTTTCTTTTTGAGAAAGTTGCTCAGTCGTGTCCAACTCTTTGCAACCCGGTGGCCTATACAATCCATGGACTTCTCCAAGCCAGAATACTGGAGTGGGTAGCCTTTCCTTTCTCCAGGGGATCTTCCCAACCCAGAGATCAAACCCAGGTCTCCTGCAATACAGGTGGATTCTTTACCAGCTGAGCCATCAGAGAAGCCCAGTTTCTTTTTAATAATACTTTCAAAGTAAATCTATTCTCAATTTTATGATATAGTTTGTCATTTCGGATTTTTCCTTGCCTATAATGTAATTGTGTGTTCTTGTGACTTGAATAACTTTGACCAGTTGCCTCACTTAAAAAAAAAATGGAAAAGGTATGGTATTTTATAACATTTACATTTATTTGTAAATATCATGGGGCTTCCCCAGGGGCTCAGTGATAAACAAACTGCTTGCAAGGCAGGAGACACAGGAAACGTGGGTTTGATCCCTGGGTCAGGAAGATTCCCTGGAGAAGGGAATCCACCTCAGTATTCTTGCCTGGGAAATCCCGTGGACAGAGGAGCCTGGTGGGCTACACAGAGCTGGAAACGGATGAAGTCACTGATCATGAGCAGTAAAGATCCTGGGGCTTCCCAGGTGGCACGTCCACCTGCCAGTGCAAGAGACACAAGAGGAGCAGGTTCAATCCCTGGGTCAGGAAGATCCCCTGGAGTAGGGAATGGCAACTCCAGTGTTCTTGCATGGAGAATCCCAAGGACAGAGGAGCCTAGCGGGCTATGGAATATGGGGTCACAAATAGTTGGACATGACTGAGTGACTGAGCACACATATAAATATCAATATGCACTTGTGTGAACTTTATTTCTTTTCTTAAAAAATATTTATTTAGCTGCCCTGGGTCTTGGTTGTGGCACATAGGATCTTTGATCTTTGATCATGGTTGCACCATGCAGGCTCTTAAACGGCATGTGGGATCTAGTTCCCTGACCAGGGATCCATCCCAGAGCCCCTGCATTGGGAGTGCAAAGTCTCAGACACTGAACAACCAAGGAAGTGCCTATGAACTTTATTTCAATTCTACAAGATGCAAGAACTACAATGTGAAAGAACAGTTTTATAAACCCAGGAAGAATCTGTCTCCTCATGGAATTTCTGGTCCTGTTTAGGGAATTACGTATATTAGATTATATTAGACACATAATCAAAATGGGTATGAATATATATATAATCTCCTAAAATAGTAATCTCTCTACATTGTACCTATAATCTCCTATAAAGAAAATAAATTAGTTGTCATGGTGTGAAACAAATGCAATGAAGTGAACATTAGAACAGTCATACTGTTCTTGTCTTTCTCTTTGAGATGTGGTCCTGACAAATTCACAGATTCCCCATCTATAAATTAGTGACAATGAAATGTATAGATCAATTTACAAGGAGGTAATATGGGGAAGGCAATGGCACCCCACTCCAGTACTCTTGCCTGGAAAATTCCATGGATGGAGGAGCCTGGTGGGCTGCGGTCCATGGGGTCGCTAAGAGTCGGACACGACTGAGTGACTTCACTTTCACTTCTCACCTTCACGCATTGGAGAAGGAAATGGCAACCCACTCCAGTACTCTTGCCTGGAGAATCCCAGGGACAGAGGAGCCTGGTGGGCTGCTGTCTATGGGGTCGCACAGAGTTGGACACGACTGAAGCGACTTAGCAGCAGTAGCAGCAGCAATGTGTTCATTGGAAGGACTGATGTTGAAGCTGAAACTCCAATACTTTGACCACCTGATGGGAAGAACTGACTCATTAGAAAAGACCCTGATGCTGGGAAAGATTGAAGGCAGGAGGAGAAGGGGACGACAGAGGATGAGATAGTAGGATGGCATCACTGACTCAATGGACATGAATTTGGGTAAACTCTGGGAGTTGGTGATAGACACGGAGGCCCAGCGTGCTGCAGTCCATGGGGTTGCAAAGAGTCGGACACAACTGAATGACTGAACTGAATTGAATTCATGTGATAAAATTGAAAGAAAACCAGATCTGGGATTGGACATTTTGCCATGACCACATGTCCATCTGGACTGCTCTAGCAGTCTCCTGGGGATCCCAGTGCCCACTCTGCCCCCAGCACCCACTGCCCTACCCTCTGCAGCCAGAGATCCTTCAAAGTACAAATTGCTTATGTTTCTCTTCTTAAAACTCCTAAACTTTCCATTGTCCCCAGGATGAAAAACACACCCCATGACCAGCCCAGCATCTCACCTTCCTCACCCTCAGTTCCTCCAACAGGCCATTGTGTGGACTCTTTGCCTGAAATGTTATACCACTGCCTCTGCTCTTTGGAGATCACACTATTCTTCATGTCCCGGTTGAATGTGGTTATAATTTTACATAAGCTATGGTGTGATTCTGTGGTTGACATCTGACCCCATCTGGGCTGTAACTTCCATGAGGACAAGCACAGTGCCATTTGTTTTGTTGCTGTTGATGCCTCTCTATTCCTACTGCTTCCTGCAATATCTAGTGCACAGCAGAAAACATTTGCTCAGAAAACATTTGTTGAATTATTTCATGAATTTAATGGTTTTGTGTCTTTTAAAGTGGAGATGATGATAATAGTTGTTACACAAGGTGGTTCATCTGCCTAACAAGGTTTTTACAAGTCTTTTATAAGGGAAAAATGAGACAATATATTAGAAGAAACGTGGGAACTGATAAAACACACAAATGTGAGCATCTCTGGTAATGGAAATAGCTAAAACCAAACTGAAATAATAACCCATAAAATTTTATACCAAACATGAGCCAAGGAAATTTTATTTCAAGATGGAAGACTAAGGAATTAAGTGGGTATCTGCCAAAAGTGCTTATAAAATAGGTTATGCCAACTGATGATTTGCAAGACTGCTCAGCCTTGTGAGTGTGTAGTCAGAGGATCATTCAGATATAACCCATTTTCTACCTAGAATCCAAACAACTTCCAAAAATACCCTGTCTACCTTGTTGCGCTGCTCCTGCTTGCTGTAGGCGATGGACAAAAGACAATAGCATTCAAGACATCCAGACTCCTCTGACACACAAAGTAATTGGTCATCTTTCTAACTTCTTTTGTCTAACCCATCATGGCCAAAACCTGAGGCTGCAAAACCACACTGACCTTGGCTTAGAAGATACTTGGTTATTAGTTTAACAAATAAATCATCCCTGAATAGCAGCATTCAGGAAATCCTCTCAACAAAAGTGTTCAGCATCTATTTGTGACACTAGAGAAGGTTGAATTACCATGCTTATAGCATATATGTGTGTGTGTGTGTGTGTGTGTGTTACTATAAGGATGCCCAAAGGAACCTCAGAAAAATAACTTGTGCTTTTTAATAAAAAATTGACAAAGTATGTCAAATCATAATCCAGAGCTACAGTACCAAATTATTTTGCATGTTTTCAAGAGAAGAGCACATTTGTAGAGGAAAAAAATTCATAGACTGCATATTTAATAAGAAGGAAGTGCACAGAACTGAAAACAGATAAAAAAGCATTTCTGGTGTCTATGATTTTGGTGAATGGACCTAATACTGGTGTCACATAAATATTTATTAAATAGATTTACTGTAAACATTTTGGTTCCAGGCTTTGAGGCTCATTATAGCCTCCCTATTGGAGAAGGCAATGGCAACCTATTCTGGTACTCTTGCCTGGAAAATCCCATTGACAGAGGAGCCTGGTAGGCTGCACTCCATGGGGTTGCTAGGAGTCAGACACAACTGAGCAACTTCACTTTCACTTTTCGCTTTCATACATTGAAGGAAATGGCAACCCACTCCAGTGTTCTTGCCTGGAGAATCCCAGGGATGGAGGAGCCTGGTGGGCTGCCGTCTACTGGGTCGCACAGAGTCGGAAACGACTGAAGTGACTTAGCAGCAGCAGCAGCAAAGCCTCCTTATATTGCTCATTTTCCTAGCTTTATTTTCTGAAGTCTCTCCACTCACCAGTATCAGACCAAGGTCCCTGTGTGCTGCAACTTCCCAGTAAATCTGCAAAGCTCCTTTGTACTGCCAGTGCTGTGGTAGAGTGCTCCCAGAGAAAATGCATCCAACCATGTGCAACTTCTGGTGTGGCAAATTTTAAGAATCAATACTTTTCTTTCAAAGAGTACATTTTTAGAAGCTGTTAAAAATTTTTGGAAATTATCCGGGGACTGAAACTGTGCTTTAACATGAGTTTTGAGTTTTTAATGAAGAAAAGAGTAAAAAAGTAAAGTAATTATAGTACTATTCTCTGGATATAAGGATGTCTCCATCTTATTGATATTCTTTAGTCACCAAGTTGAGTCCGACTCTTTGAGATCTTATGGACTGCAGCACACACCAAGCTCCTCTCTCCTGCACTGTCTGTTCCCTGCTGGCTCAGAGGTTAAAGCGTCTGCCTGCAATGTGGGAGACCTGGGTTCGATCCCTGGGTTGGGAGATCCCCTGGAGAAGGAAATGGCAACCCACTCCAGTATTATTGCCTGGAGAATCCCAGGGATGGAGGAGCCTGGTGAGCTACAGTCCACGGGGTTGCAGAGTCGGACCCGACTGAGTAACCTAGCTAGCTAGCTAGCTAGGACTGCAGCATACCAATGCCTCTCTCCTGCACTGTCTTCCAGAGTTTGCTCAATTCATGTCCATTAAGTAGGTATGCTATCTGACCATCTCATCCTCTGTCACTCCCTTCTCCTGTTGCCTTCAATCTTTCCCAGCATCAGAGTCTTTACTGATGAGTTGTCTTCACATCAGGTGACCAAAGTATTGGAACGTCAGCATTAGAATCAGTCCTTCAAATGAATATTCAGAGTTAATTTCCTTTAGGATTGACTGATTTGGTCTCCTTGTAGTCCAAGGGACTCTCGAGAGTCTTCTCCAGCACCACAATTCAAAAGCATTAATTCTTTGGTGCTCAGCCTTCTTTATGATGAAATTCTCTCATCTGTACCGAACTACTGGAAAACCTATAGATTTGACTATAGGACCTTTGTTGGCAAAGTGACGCCTCTGCTTTTTAAAATGCTGTCCAGGTTTGTCATGCTTTCCTGGTAGCTCAGCTGGTAAAGAATCTGCCCTCAATGAAGAAGACCTGGTTTGATTCCTGGGTCGTGAAGATCTCCTGAAGAAGGGATAGGCTACCCACTCCAGTATTCTTGGGCTTCTCTGGTGGCTCAGACAGCAAAGAGTCACCTGCAATGCTTCCTTCCAAGGAGCAAATATCTTTTAATTTCATAGCTGCAATCACCATCTGTAGTAATTTTGGAGCCCAAGAAAAGAAAATCTGTTACTGCTTACACTTTTTCCCCTCTATTTGCCATGAAGTGATGGAACTGGATTCCGTGCATAGTTTTTCGAATGTTGAGTTGTAAGCCAGCTTTTTCATTCTCCTCTTTCACCCTCATCTGGAGGCTCTTTAGACCCTTGTCACTTTCTGCCATTAGAGTGGTATCATCTGCATATCTGAGGTTGTTGATATTTCTCCTGGCAATCTTGATTCCAGCTTGTGATTCATCCAGCCTGGCATTCCGAATGATGTATTCTACATAGAAATTAAATAATCAGGGTGGCAGTATACAGCCTTGTTGTACTCCTTTCCCAATTTTGAACCAGTCAGTTGTTCCATGTCCAGTTCTAAACATTGTTTCTTGACATGCATACAGATTTCTCAGGAGATAGGTAAAGTGGACAGGCATTCCCATTTCTTTAAGAATTTTACACACTTTGTTGTGATCCACAAAGTGGATCCCTCTACTGGGTGACTAATATAGAACCAAGGGTCATTCCCATCAGTGATAAGAGACTTGTTAGCTAATACAGTCTTTCATCTACTCCAATTTTAAAACTCGATAGTTTTTCTCAGGGATGTAGAAAACAATGGGCTTATGTGAAATATAGATTAATTCCAATTTGAGCTTCATTAACTCCATATTGTACTCAGCAACCTGCTCAGTCATTATTAACTAGTATTGTATTCATAGTGCTTAATTTTTCTTTTTGAGGAAGAGAATAACTGTAACCTAAATTTTTGAAATCTGCTAACACTTAGGAGGCTGGTTAAAGTTAGTGAAGTATTGTGTAGGTTTCTGTGCAAATTGGAAAGTGAAGAAAAGGATCTTCACCATTATCAGCATGAAACTGGATGAAACCTTCCCTGGTCATGTGATAGACACATATTAACTTGAGCTAAGGCTGATGGCTTGTTGATAAGGGGTCACTGCCTTCTTTGGAAACTGTATCAGTGATGGTTTGGTAATACTAGAGCTTTCTTAATGATAAAACAACTCCTTGATCTCTCTTGTTATAAGATGTTTACTTGTTATTAGGGGGTCACACTATCAGTATCTTCTCCTTGCAAATGCCTCACTTTGGACCATTCACTGTTCAATCATTGAAGAACATAATAACAAAAATAAAACAACAACAAAAACTCCATATCTCTTTTTATTTGTGGAAGTTTAATAAAAATGTTTGCTCACCAGTGTTCTAGCAATATGATATTTTAAATTATCAGTGGCTGTTATGTGTACAAATTGTTCTTGTCTTACATTAAGAAAAATAATAGACTATTCTAGAAAGAAAATCATCTTACAGAAAAATTTAAGTCTGCCATAATTACTAAACTAGGACATGGTAACTGATACATTGTGCTAAATAAGCATGTATGAGCTGAAGCTTGAAAATTTCTTTTCCAGTTGTGCATTTTTGTTTTGCTGGTGTTCAGTTTGATAGGACTTTTAGCCATTGATAAGTCAACTTGCAGGTGTCTAGTGAAATATATGGATTAAAAATATTTCATTTATGTGATCTCATAAAATCCTAATGTTTTTCTCTTTTTAAAAATCACTTACCTGCCTAAGCAAAACTACAATTTTACAAACACAGAAGCTAAAACATATCATTGATAAGCCAACTTGCAGGTGTCTAGTGAAATATATGGATTAAAAATATTTCATTTATGTGATCTCATAAAATCCTAATGTTTTTCTCTTTTTAAAAATCACTTACCTGCCTAAGCAAAACTACAATTTTACAAACACAGAAGCTAAAACATAAAGAGGTTAAATGTTGTGGCAAAGATCCCAGGACAAGTGAGGTTCAGGAGAAACAGTAGAAACCAATTTCTCTAGTCTAGATAACTTTCTCCAAAGAAGTATCCAAGTGGGATTATACAGAGATAACTGAACTTGGTGTACATTTGCTCTGGTGTGAAGTTTACTCTCTACATAGTAATCTTATCAGGTTTGCCATTTTAGAATGCAAGTTTGTCTGACAGGTAATCTATAAGAGCCAAATCTATGTACAGATATACAGTTGGTGGCAGGGTAAGAATTGGGGAAATTCACAAGTATGAATACACAAAGACAAAGAATATTGTTGGCAAGATAAGTTGGGGGACTGTGTGGAGCATTTATTTGTTATTGAAGAAGAAAAAGTAATCCCATGGACAGAGGAGCCTGGTGGGCTATAGTCCACAGGTTCACAAAGATTCTGACATTTCTTCGAGACTAAACAACAGCAGTAAAAAAGAAGAGGGCCAAGCCCTTCTGAACTTTCTTCTGTTTTTTGTTAATGTGTTAATTTTGTTAATTTCTTAATGTGTGTAACACCTAATTTGTATTATGTTGCTAATAGGTCAGCAAATAGGAATATAGAACAATTTTAAGTGTAAATTAAGCAAACTTATGCATATCTATATTAAATAAATTCAAGATATAAATTTATATTCTTGAAAACAAGACTTTCAAATTTACCAGATAATAAAAAACTTTGTGTGTATTTCAGTTTGGAAAAACAGTTAATAAGAAATCATACTGCAGGGCAGAGTCTACTGGGCAATGAGAATGATGCTATGTTTTTGCATTAAATCTGAAGTTTTTCCTTTTATTATTTGTAATTTTTCATTATATGCCCTTATTTGTGGTCCTGCCCAAATAACAAAGAAAAGAGAATCCCTTTTCATACTGTATTGCTTTAAATAAGCTACAAAAGAGCATTTTACAGAGTGCCTGCCATCTAAGAACATTCTGTCAATTATAAATGTGGTTATATCATGTGTATTAAAGAAGGAACAGTAATGGAGGCTTGAAACATCTGTAGGAGGCTAGTCTCTACCCTGCATCTAGTGTAGATGAAATTTTTCTATCACTGTACAGGAACATTTACTCATCGTGGATTTATAAAAACTTCTATAAATGATTATATCATGTGTATTAAAGAAAGAACAGTAATGGAGGCTTGAAACATCTGTAGGAGGCTAGTCTCTACCCTGCATCTAGTGTAGATGAAATTTTTCTATCACTGTACAGGAACATTTACTCATCGTGGATTTATAAAAACTTCTATAAATGATGTAAAAAGAAATCTGGTACTCAATAAATCATCAATACTACTTGCTGCAGCCTGGAGAGTTTTCCTTAGAGATATGATTACAAGCACTGGGCAGATTTTCTTGAGATGAATTTGGAGAGCTGGAGAAGTCATGGTCCCAAGATTCAATATGGCTGTCAACACTGTGAGCTTTCTGCCAGGTTCCATGAATTTGATTTCTGGGGCATTATTTGTGTTACTGTCATTTGTTTGATAGGTAGACCTGATCAGCATGATCTCATTTCAACAGAACAGGCTCTCATTCATTTCCCTTGCCAGTGTCAGCTAAGAAAGCCCATAGTTGTATAAGTCTGAGCTCCCTAGACAATTCATTATTCCAGCCTAATTCATTTCATCATCTTCTTTAAATTACTCTTTTAAAAGAGAATAACAAAGAAAATACATAAGAGATTAAAGAATTTAATGCTATCATCTCCACTGAGGGGTGAGTAAAATGAGAAGAAAACTAACATTTATAGGGCATCTCCCTGGGGCAGGAAATGGCAACCCACTCCAGTATTCTTGCCTGGAAAATTACATGGACAAAGGAGAATGGGAGGTTACAGTTCATGGGGTCGCAAAGAGTCAGACATGACCAAATAAATATGTAGCACAGACCATCTATTCTATGCCAGGCATGATGGTTCATGCTTTAAATATTTGGATGCATTGATGTAAATTTAACCATGCAAAGATACCTACAGTTTATAGCCATGTTTATTTAATTCAGATTTAGTTAGTTTAACCCTTCGATCAAGATTGCTGGGAGAAATATCAATAACCTCAGATATGCAGATGACACCACCCTTATGGCAGAAAGTGAAGAGGAGCTAAAAGGCCTCTTGATGAAAGTGAAAGAGGAGAGTGAAAAAGTTGGCTTAAAGCTCAACATTCAGAAAACGAAGATCATGGCATCTGGTCCCATCACTTCATGGGAAATAGATGGGAAAACAGTGGAAACAGTGCCAGACTTTATTTTTTTGGGCTCCAAAATCACTGCTGATGGTGACTGCAGCCATGAAATAAGAAGACGCTTACTCCTTGGAAGAAAAGTTATGTCCAACCTAGATAGCATTTTCAAAAGCAGAGACATTACTTTGCCGACTAAGGTCCGTCTAGTCAAGGCTATGGTTTTTCTGTGGTCATGTATGGATGTGAGAGTTGAACTGTGAAGAAGGCTGATCGCCGAAGAATTGATGCTTTTGAAGTGTGGTGTTGGAGAAGACTCTTGAGAGTCCCTTGGACTGCAAGGAGATCCAACCAGTCCATTCTGAAGGAGATCAACCCTGGGATTTCTTTGGAAGGAATGATGCTAAAGCTGAAACTCCAGTACTTTGGCCACCTCATGCGAAGAGTTGACTCATTGGAAAAGACTCTGATGCTGGGAGGGATTGGGGGCAGGAGGAGAAGGGGACGACCGAGGATGAGATGGCTGGATGGCATCACGGACTCGATGGACGTGAGTCGGAGTGAACTCCAGGAGTTGGTGATGGACAGGGAGGCCTGGCGTGCTGCGATTCATGGGGTCGCAAAGAGTTGGACATGACTGAGTGACTGAACTGAACTGAACTGATGGCATGTAGAAGAGTGATACTGATGAGCCTATTTGCAGGGTGCATAGTGACACAGACGTAGAGAACAGACTGTGGACATAGCGAGGGAAGGAGATGGTTGGACATATTGAGAGGGTAGCATTGTGACATATACACTCCCATGTGTGAGACAGAGTCAGTGGGAATTTGTTGTATGATGCTGGGAGCTCAATCCAGTGCTCAGTGCTAACCTAGAGGGGTGGCTTGGGGTGGGGAGTAGGAGGGCATATATGTATACCTATGACTGATTCATATTGTTTTATGGCAAAAACCAACACAAAATTGTGAAACAATTATCCTCCAATTAAAAAAAATGTTAAAATATTAAAAAAAAAAACAACCCCAAAGCAGAAGAATGGAATAAATTGAGAATTATACTCAGTAATGACAGTTAGAATATATGAATGGGGTAATCACTTTGTGTGATATGTTGCAAGAAATTGAAAATAATATTCTGGTACCAGCTTTACCTGTTTGAAAAAAATGAGTTCCTTCTCTTTCCAACTTGCTGCATTGAGAGAATTCTTATCTACAGACGTCAAGGAACAGCTGTTTACTAATGGATCACAGCAGGAGAATAAACAGCAGCCTGGGCAGAGGATATTTTTCACTCTTGAGCAACTTGTTTCTCAATATTTTGTCCTCTGTTGTGGATTATAAAGTGTGTATGTGAGAGTAAACATCAGGCAATCACTCTTCCTCTCACTACATGAGGAATAACACTTTGAGGCACATTAGTAATTCATATATTCTGAGCCATGTGCAATGCAGTTCTTTATTGAGCAAAATGAGTACAAAATAGGAACATGGATTTGGTTTACTTTTCTCATTAATCTTAAGAACATCATGTTAAGATGGGAATATTTCTTTCAAAGCAGTCAAATCCCTGATTTAGCGGTTTCTATATTCTGCTGTATTATGTTGTTACCAATTATTGCATTCCTTTTATAATTATACAGCTATTGCAATAGACCAAGTGAGATATTATGAGAGTGAACCAGAGGAACAGTGATTGGATTAAAAATATTTCAACAAGATAAAAGTTTTCAAGTATTTCAAAAACTTCAAAGAGATCATATATAAAAGGAAATGAAAAAAATCCCTCCAATCTAAGAACAGTCATTAAATTTGGCAGTTAGAAAGGTTTTGGTAATGTTTCAGTACACTTGGGAACTATACTACAAAGGGTAGAGACTGATAACTCTTTCAAAGAGACTGGCATTAAAGACCATTAGAGTTCATTTGGAGTTTTGTTTCAGATAGAGTAGGCAGTATGCATTTCTTTCAGTTGGGAATAATATGCAAATATTCCCATCATAGTAATTTATAAAATTTTCTGTTTGGAAGTTGGGTAAGGTTTGTGGAGGATGCTTAGAAATTATCATTAAATAAATAGGAAGATGGCAGAAAGCAAAGAGGGACTAAAGAGCTTCTTGATGAGGGTGAAAGAGGAGAGTGAAAAAGCTGGCTTAAAACTCAGCATTCAAAAAACAAAGATCATGGAATCTGATCCCATCACTTCATGGCAAATAGATTGGAAAACAATGGAAACAGTGACAGATTTTATTTTCTTGGGCTCCAAAATCACTGCAGATGGTGACTGCAGCCATGAAATTAAAGACGCTTACTCCTTGGAAGGAAAGCTATGATAAACCTGGACAGTGCATTAAAGGGCAGAGGCATCACTTTCCCAACAAAGGTCTGTATAGCCAAAGCTATGATTTATCCAGGAGTCATGTATGGATGTGAGAGTTGGACCATAAGGAAGGATAATCACTGAAGAAGAATCAACAGTTTGGAATTTTGAGGCTGAAGACTCTTGAGATTCTCTTGGACTACAAGGAGGTCAAACCAGTCAATCTTAAAGGAAATCAACCTTGAATATTCACTGGAAGGATTGATGCTGAAACTGAAGTTCCAATACTTTGGCCACATGATTCGAAGAGTGGACTCATTGGAAAAGACCCTGCTGCTGGGAAAGATTGAGGGCAGAAGGAGAAGGGGGTGACAGAGGATGAAATTTGGATGGCATCATTGACACAATGTACATGAGTTTGAACAAACTCTGAGAGATAGTGAAGAACACGAAAGCCTGGCATGCTGCAGTTCATCTGGTTGCAAAGAGTTGAATGTGATTTAGCAACTGAAAAACAACAACAAATAGGAAAGATAATTTTGGGGACAAGTGATTATCTCCACATCATTAAAAAATCTAAATAAAGGAACACATTTTTGAGTGTGTATCTTGTATATAGCTTGTATATAGCTTACGACATCTGTTTATCTTCAAATATAATGTCATTCACTGCTGCTCAAAAAAAGGATGCTTGGGCTATAGTCTCAGTAACACAGAGTTAATATAAGTTCAAAACATAGATAGATCTTAAATATTATAGTATTTAATGCTGCTGCTGCTGCTAAGTTGCTTCAGTCGTGTCCAACTCTGTGCGACCCCATAGACGGCAGCCCACCAGGCTCCCCCGTCCCTGGGATTCTCCAGGCAAAACATTGGAGTGGGTTGCCATTTCCTTCTCCAATGCATTAAAGTGAAAAGAGAAAGTGAATCGCTCAGTTGTGTCCGTCTCTTAGTGACCCCATGGACTGCAGCCTACTAGGCTCCTCCATCCATGGGGTTTTCCAGGCAAGAGTACTGGAGTGGGATGCCATTGCCTTCTCCAATAGTATTTAATAATACCTTACTATTACACCTATGCTGCTTGCTCCTTTCCTGAGGCCACGCCTGTATTCTGAGTGCCAATGTTTAGCTCAGAAAAAACATAGAAAATATAAGATCTCTATTAAAAAAGACTAAAACTATTTTTTAAAGGATTGTGAATATGATATAACAGGGTCATAAAGATTTATCATCCCACATTAAAGCAAAACACTAGATAAAAAACATGAATAAATGGTTAAGATGCTATACATCAGATAACGAAGGAAACTGATGCCGAATGATGAGAAACAAGTGACTTGAGCTCAGTGACTGCTCCAGAAATACTGCCTTCAAAGAGTTTTCATGCTGAAGCCCAGGGAGGGGGAATCTAAGATGCTCTGAGCTGAGGAGATGGACTAAGGATTTTTGGAGGAGGACATGGCAATCCACTCCAGTATTCTTGCCTGGAGAATCCCCACGGACAAAGGAGCCTGGAGGGCTACAGTCGGTGGGGTCACACAGAGTTGGACATGACTGAACCAACTTAGCATGCATGCACACACTGAGGATTTAGGATGATCAAAGCATCTCGAGTTTGCAAGACAGAGTACTGAAGAGATAAGAACTAGACTGAGAGAAAGAAGAGATGTGAATGTTTCCAGCACTCATGCAAGATTGGAAATTGTGCCTGTTCCTACCAACCAGACTAGAAAACTTAATAATTCATGGAAAATTGGGTAAATACCTAGAAAAGATTTGCATCAGTAATGAGGCAAAACTAGCCTTAGACCAAAGCTGTTCTTGTCCTGCTTGATATATTTTAAACACAAGACCCCAAAAGATCAAACTGTCTCCAAATTTTAAGGGCATATGCCTAATTTTACAGGACACTTTGGGAAAATTGAAGAGGAGGGAATTACTTTCTGACTCATTCTATGAGGCCACCATTACCCCAGTCAGTCAGTCAGTTCAGTTGCTCAGTTGTGTCTGACTCTTTGCGACCCCCTGAATCGCAGCACACCAGGCCTCCCTGTCCACCACCAACTCCTGGAGTTCACTCAAACTCACGTCCATTGAGTCGGTGATGCCATTCAGCCATCTCATCGTCTGTCGTCCCCTTCTCCTCCTGCCCCCAATCCCTCCCAGCATCAGGCTTTTCCAATGAGTCAACTCTTCACATGAAGTGGCCAAAGTACTGGAGTTTCAGCTTTAGCATCATTCCTTCCAAAGAAATCCCTGGGCTGATCTCCTTCGGAATGGACTGGTTGGATCTCCTTGCAGTCCAAGGGACTCTCAAGAATCTTCTCCAACACCACAGTTCAAAAGCATCAATTCTTCGGTGCTCAACTTTCTTCACAGTCCAAATCTCAGCATTACCCCAAGAACAAATCAAAGATCTAACAAGAATAATTAGGCTGTAAACCAATATCTTGCCTGAGCTTAGATGCAAAATTTCTAACCAAAATTTTAGCAAATTAAATTAATAATATATAAAAGGAATAATGCATCATGACTAAGTAAAGTTTATTCCAGGAATTCAAGTTTGGTTCACATATTTGAAAATTACATATTAGAAATGAAAAATTATTTATGTATGGTTAACTTAAAAGATGCAAAACTATTTGTAATAAAATTCAAACTTTATTTCTGATAATAAACTGTCAGAAACAGAGAAATAAAAGGGAATATCTTGAGTATTTAAAAAAGAGCATTTACAAAAACTTGGGCTGCTTTCACAACTTAATGATGAAAGACTGAATGGATTTCCCTTAGGATCAGGAACAAGACAAGTACATTCACTTTCCTTATTTTTAGCTTTGTACTGGAAGATTTAGTCAGTCCAATAAGGATAGCATTTTTTAAAAAGCACTTAATCAAAATACTACAGATTGGAAAGGAAAAAGTAAAATTGTTGCTATTTGCAGAAAACATGGTCATCCATGTGGAATATCTGATGAGATGTACAAAAAAAGCTTCAAGAACTAATAATTTAGTAATATTGTACTATAGAAAGCAAAATCAAGATACAAAAATCAATTGTGTTTCTCTGTACAAAAAATGAACAGCCAAAAATTAAAAAGTGTTTCATTTATAATAGTATTAAAAATGAAATGCTTATGGATAAATCTGAAAAAAATGTATAAAACTAGTATATTAAAAGCTGCAAAATGGAGAAAAATTAAAATAGACCTTAATAAATGGAGTGATATACAGAGTTTATGGTCTGGGAAAGTCGCTATTACTAACATGTCAATTCTCCATATAAAGATTCAAGCAATTCCATTCAGAAGTTAGCATGCTTTTTTTTTCAGTAGAAAGTGATAATCTGGTTCTAAAATTCATAAGGAAATGCAAAATAAGAACAAATTTTGAAGGCTACTTGACATGAATGCTTACTATAAAGCTTCAGTTTTCAAGACAGTGTAGTAATGGCATAGAAAATGACAAACAAATCAGTGAACCTGAATATTGAGTTCAGAAGTAGATTCAGATAGAAGTGACAACTGATTTTCAGCAAGGTACAGAGGTTATTCAGGGGAGAAAGTATGGTCTTTGCGACAAATGGTGCTAGAAAATTTGGGTGTATATGGGCAAAAAAATTCCAGAATAGCAACAAAAAGCATTGATCCATAGCTCACACCATAAAACAAATTAACATAAAATGGACAATAGGCCAAAGAAATACTAAATATATAAAAGTTTTGAGAGAAAATATTGGAGAAAAATCTTTGTGACACTGGGCTAGACAAAAATCCTAGGTATGACACAAATTCACTGATAGATAGAGTGCCTGATGAACTATGGAATGAGGTTCATGACATTGTACAGGAGACAGGGATCAAGACCATCCCCATGGAAAAGAAATGCAAAAAAGCGAATTGGCTGTCTGGGGAGGCCTTACAAATAGCTGTGAAAAGAATAGAGGCGAAAAGCAAAGGAGAAAAGGAAAGATATAAGCACCTGAATGCAGAGTTCCAAAGAATAGCAAGAAGAGATAAGAAAGCCTTCTTCAGCGATCAATGCAAAGAAATAGAGGAAAACAACAGAATGGGAAAGACTAGAGATCTCTTCAAGAAAATTAGAAATACCAAGGGAACATTTCATGCAAGGATAGGCTCGATAAAGGACAGAAATGGTCTGGACCTAACAGAAGCAGAAGATATTAAGAAGAGGTGGCAAGAATACACGGAAGAACTGTACAAAAAAGATCTTCACGACCCAGATAATCATGATGATGTGATCACTAATCTAGAGCCAGACATCTTGGAATGTGAAGTCAAGTGGGCCTTAGAAAGCATCACTACGAACAAAGCTAGTGGAGGTGATGGAATTCCAGTTGAGCTGTTTCAAATCCTGAAAGATGATGCTGTGAAAGTGCTGCACTCAATCTGCCAGCAAATTTGGAAAACTCAGCAGTGGCCACAGGACTGGAAAAGGTCAGTTTTCATTCCAATTCCAAAGAAAGGCAATGCAAAAGAATGCTCCAATTACCGCACAATTGCACTCATCTCACATGCTAGTAAAGTAATGCTCAAAATCCTCCAAGCCAGGCTTCAGCAATACGTGAACCGTGAACTCCCTGATGTTCAAGCTGGCTTTAGAAAAGGCAGAGGAACCAGAGATCAAATTGCCAACATCCGCTGGATCATGGAAAAAGCAAGAGAGTTCCAGAAAAATAAAGAGTCGGACACGACTGAACGACTGAACTGAACTGAACTGAAAAAGGAGAAAAAGAAAATTAGAATTCATCAATTTTAAAACTTCTGCTCTTTGAAAGACACTCTTAAGAGAGTGAAACGACAAGTCCCCAAACTGGAAGAAATATTTTCAAATGATATATGTGATAAGAGGATCTATGCAGAGACTACACTTAATAAGAAAAAAATTCAACTGAATATTGAGTAAAATTTTGAGGAAGATCTTTCACCAATGAAGATTATCCAAAGATAGTGGGAAATTAGCATATGAAAAGATGTTAAATACAATTTACCATTCAGTTCAGTTGCTCAGTTGTGTCCAACTCTTTACGACCCCATGGACTGCAGTATGCCAGGCCTCTCTGTGAAAAAAATTCAACTGAATATTGAGTAAAATTTTGAGGAAGATCTTTCACCAATGAAGATTATCCAAAGATAGTGGGAAATTAGCATATGAAAAGATGTTAAATACAATTTACCATTCAGTTCAGTTGCTCAGTTGTGTCCAACTCTTTACGACCCCATGGACTGCAGTATGCCAGGCCTCTCTGTCCATTGCCAACTCCTGAAGTTCACTCAAACTCATGTCCATTGAGTTGGTGATGCCATCCAACCATCTCATCCTCTGTCGTCCCCTTCACCTCCTGCCTTCAATCTTTCCCAGCATCAGGGTCTTTTCCACTGAGTCAGTTCTTTGCATCAGGTGGCCAAACTGTTGGAGTTCAGCTTCAACATCAGTTCTTCCAATGAATATTCAGGACTGATTTCCTTTAGGATGCATTGGTTGGATCTCCTTGCAGTCCAAGGGACTCTCAAGAGTCTTCTCCAACACCACAGTTCAAAAGCATCAATTCTTTGGCACTCAGCTGTCTTTATAGACCAACTCTCACATCCATACATGACACCTGGAAAACCATAGCTTTGACTAGAAGGACCTTTGTTGGCAAAGTAATGTCTCTGCTTTCTAATATGCTGTCTAGGTTGGTCATAACTTTTCTTCCAAGAAGCAAACGTCTTTTAATTTCATGGCTGTAGTCACCATCTGCAGTGATTTTGGAGACCCCCAAATTAAAGTCAGCCACTGTTTCCACTGTTTCCCCATCTATTTGCAATGAAGTGATGGGACCAGATGCCATGATCTTCGTTTTCTGAATGTTGAGCTTTAAGCCAACTTTTTCACTCTCCCCTTTCACTTTCATCAAGAGGCTCTTTATTTCTTCTTCACTTTCTGCCATAAGGGTGGTGTCATCTGCCTATCTGAGATTATTTATGTTTCTCCTGGCAATCTTGATTCCAGTTTGTGCTTCATCCAGCCCGGCATTTCTCATGATGTACTCTGAATATAAGTCAAATAAGCAGGGTGACAATATACAGCCTTAACATATTCCTTTTCCTATTTGGAATCAGTCTGTTGTTCCATGTCCAGTTTTAACAGTTGCTTCCTGACCTGTGTACAGATTTCTCAAGAGGCAAGTCAGGTAGTCTGGTATTCCCATCTCTTTCAGAATTTTCCACAGTTTGTTGTTATCCACACAGTCAAAGGCTCTAGTGTAGTCAATAAAGCAGAAATAGATGTTTTTCTGGAACTCTCTTGCTTTTTCAGTGATCCAACAGATGTTGGCAATTTGATTATGAAGTGATGGGACCAGATGCCATGATCTTCGTTTTCTGAATGTTGAGCTTTAAGCCAACTTTTTCACTCTCCCCTTTCACTTTCATCAAGAGGCTCTTTATTTCTTCTTCACTTTCTGCCATAAGGGTGGTGTCATCTGCCTATCTGAGATTATTTATGTTTCTCCTGGCAATCTTGATTCCAGTTTGTGCTTCATCCAGCCCGGCATTTCTCATGATGTACTCTGAATATAAGTCAAATAAGCAGGGTGACAATATACAGCCTTAACATATTCCTTTTCCTATTTGGAATCAGTCTGTTGTTCCATGTCCAGTTTTAACAGTTGCTTCCTGACCTGTGTACAGATTTCTCAAGAGGCAAGTCAGGTAGTCTGGTATTCCCATCTCTTTCAGAATTTTCCACAGTTTGTTGTTATCCACACAGTCAAAGGCTCTAGTGTAGTCAATAAAGCAGAAATAGATGTTTTTCTGGAACTCTCTTGCTTTTTCAGTGATCCAACAGATGTTGGCAATTTGATCTCTGGTTCCTCTGCCTTTTGTAAATCGATTTTGACTGTTTGGAAGTTCACAGTTCATATATTGTTGGAGCCTGACTTGGAGGAATTTGAGCACTACTTTACTAGCATGTGAGATGAATGCAATTGTGTGGTAGTCTGAGCATTCTTTGGCATTGCCTTTCTTTGGGATTGGAATGAAAACTGACCTTTTCCAGTCCTGTGGGCACTGCTGAGTTTTCCAAATTTGCTGGCATATTGCATGCAGCACTTTTACAGCATCATCTTTCAGGGTTTGAAATAGTTCAACTGGAATTCCATCACCTCCACTAGCTTTGTTCATAGTGATGCTTTCTTCCTACAGCCCACTTGACTTCACATTCCAGGATGTCTGGCTCTAGGTGAATGATCACACTATCGTGATTATCTGGGTCATGAGGATCTATTCTGTAAAATTCTTCTGTGTATTCTTGCCACCTCTTCTTAATATCTTCTGCTTCTGTTAGGTCCATACCATTTCTGTCCTTTATTGTGTCCAGCTTTGCATGAAATGCTCCCTTGGCATCTCTAATTTTCTTGAAGAGATCTCTAGTCTTTCCCATCTATTGTTTTCCTCTATTTCTTTGCATTGTTCACTGAGGAAGGCTTTCTTATCTCTCCTTGCTATTCTTTGGAACTCTGCATTCACAAGGGTATATCTTTCCTTTGCTCCTTTGCCTTTAGCTTCTCTTCTATTCACAGCTTTTTGTAAGAGCTCCTCAGCCAACCATTTTGCCTTTTGCATTTCTCTTCCTTGGGGATGGTCTTGATCCCTGCCTCCTGTACAATGCCACAAACCTCTGTCCATAGTTCTTCAGGCACTCTGTCTATCAGGTCTAATCCCTTGAATCTATTTGTCACTTCCAGTGTATAATCATAAGGGATTTGATTTAGGTCATACCTGAATGGTCCAGTGGTTTTCCCTACTTTTCAATTTAAGTCTGAATTTGCCAATAAGGAGTTCATGGTCTGTGCCACAGTCAGCTCCCGTTCTTGTTATTGCTAACTGTATAGAACTTCTCCATCTTTCATTGCAAAGAATATAATCAATCTGATTTCTGTGTTAACCATCTTGTGACGTCCATGTGTAGAGTCTTCTCTTGTGTTGTTGGAAGAGGGTGTTTGCTATGACCAGTGTGTTCTCTTGGCAAAACTGTATTAACCTTTTCCTTGCTTCATTCTGTACTCCAAGGCCAAATTTGCCTGTTACTTCAGGTATTTCTTGACTTCCTACTTTTGCATTCCAGTCCCCTATGATTAAACGGACACATTTTTTAGGGTGTTAGTTCTAGAAGGTCTTGTAGGTCTTCACAGGACCGTTCAACTTCAGCTTCTTCAACATTACTAGTTGGAGCATAGAGTTGGATTACTGTAATATTGAATAGTTTGCCTTAGAAATGAACAGAAAGGCAATAAGATAGTACATTCTTCATTCTTTCATTTTTGAGATTGCATCCAAGTATTGCATTGGCTTAGAGGGTAAAGTGCCTGCCTGCAATGCAGGAGACCTGGGTTCGATCCCTGGGTTGGGAAGTTCCCCTGGAGAAGGAAATGGCAACCCACTCCAGTGTCCTTGCCTGGAGAATCCCATGGATGGAAGAGCCTGGTGGGCTACAGTCCATGTGGTCGCAAAGAGTTGGACACGACTGAGCGAGCTCACTTCATTGCATTTCAGACTCTTTTGTTGACTATGATGGCTACTCCATGTCTTTTAAAGGATTCATTTCCACAGTAGTAGATATAATGGTCATCTGAGTTAAATTCACCCATTCCCGTCCATTTTAATTCCCTGATTCCTAAGATATTGATATTCACTTTTGCCACTTCCAGTTTGCCTTGATTCATGGACCTAACATTCCAGGTTCCTATGCAATATTGTTCTTTACAACATTGGACTTTACTTCCATCACCAGTGACATCCTCAACTAGATGTTGTTTTTGCTTTGGCTCCATCTCTTCATTCTTTCTGGAGTTATTTCTCCATTGATCTCCAGTAGCATATTGGGCACCTAATGACCTGGGAAGTTCCTCTTTCAGTGTCCTATCTTTTTGCCTTTTCATTAAGTCCATGGAGTTCTCAAGGCAAGAATACTAAAGCGGTTTGCCATTCCCTTCTCCAGTGGACCATGTTTTGTTAGAGCTCTCCTCCATGACCCGTCCATCTTGGGTGTCCTTACACAGCATGACTCATAGTTTCATTGAGTTAGACAAGGCTGTGGTTCGATTGGTTAGTTTCCTGTGATTGTGGTTTTCAGTCTGTCTGCCCTCTGATGGAGAAGGATAAGAGGCTATGGAAGCTTCTGATGGGAGAGACAGAAGGGGAAATTGGGTCTTGTTCTGCTGGGTTGGGGCCATGTTCATAAATCTTTAATCCAATTATCTGTTGATGGGTGGGGCTTTGTTCCCTCCCTGTTATTTACCTGGGGCAAAACTATGGTGGAAGTATGAAGATAATGGCCTTCTTCAAAAGGTCCCATGCATGCACTGCTATACTTAGGGCTCCTCACCCTGTAGCAGCCACTGGCAACCCATGTCTCCGCCAGAGACTTCTGGGCACTTACGGGCAACTCTGGGTCAGTCTCTTGCAGGGTCACTGCTCCTTTCTCCTGGATCCTGGTGCACAAGGTTCTGTTTGTGACTGCCTACAGTCTGTTTCCCAGTCCTGTGTAAGTTCTGGGGCTCTATGGTGGGGTTAACAGTGACCTCCTCAAAGAGGGCTTATGCCATACCCAAGTCTCCTGCACCCAGAGCCCCAGCCCCTGTGGCAGTCCACTACTGACCCGTACCTCCATAGGAGACACTCAAACACAGTTCTGTCTCAGTCTTTGTGGGGTCTCTGGGTCCTGGTGTGCAGGACCTCAGAGGTTTGTTTGAGCCCTTTGAGTCTTTCTGATGGGTGTCTGGTTTGATTCTAAATGTGATTTGCTATTAAGGAAATGCAAACTAAAATTATGATAAAATACTGTTACACACCTATTAGAATGGGTAAAATGAAAAAGGTTTAACCATACCAATGTCGGAGGTGATGTCAAAAAACTGGAACTTTTTATATGGCTGCTGGGAATATAAATGGTACAAAAAATTTAGAAAAAAATTGGTGCTTCCTTAAAATTTTAAACTCTTGGCCCCATGTGATCCCATGATTATACTCTCAGTTATTTAGCCAAATGAAATGGAAGCCATACAAAGACTTTTATAGGAACATTCCCAGCAACTTTGTTTGTAATAACCTCCAATCAAAAATAACCCAAATATCCATCATTAGGTAAATGCATAAACAAATTGTGGCATATCTATGCAGTAAAATACTATTCAGCACTAAAAAGAATAAGCTTGATATATCCAACATAGGGCTTCCCAGATAGTGCCAGTGATAGAGAATCTTTCTGCCAGTGCAGAAGACACAACAGAGGCAAGAGATGTGGGTTCAATCATAAGGTCAGGATCCCTTGGAGGAGGAAATGGCAACCCACTGCAGTATTCTTGCCTGAAAAATTCCATGGACAAGAGGAACCTGCTGGGCTACAGTCCCATGGAGTCAAAGAGTTAGACACAACTGAGCAACTGAGCACGTATCCAACATGCTCAGAAGTGAGGCCAGACAAAGGAGCACAATGTATGACTGATTCCATTTGCATAAAACTCCAGAAAATGGAAGTAAACACAGGTGAGTGATTCCCTGAGGCTGAGGAAGAACAGGAGGGAGAGATTGCCAAGGAGAAACGAGGAAGTTTTGGGGGATGAAGGATATGTTCACTATCTTGATTGTGGTGATGATTCCAGGGAGTTTACATACATCAAAACTTATCAGATTGTGCATTTTAAATATGTACAGTTCAGTATATGTCAATATTACCTTAATAAAATTTTTTTAAAAAAGAAGCAACTCCATTCCTGGGCGTATACCCAGAGAAAACCTTAATTCCAAAAAATTCATGCACCCTAGTGTTCACGGCAGCACTGTTTGCAGTAGCCAGAACCTGGAAGGAACCTAAATGTCAACAGAGGAGTGGATAAAGAAGATGTGGCACATTAGACAATGGAAGATCACTCAGCCATAGGAATGAACAGAGTTATGCCATTTGCAGAGACACGGATGGACTTGGAGCCTGTCATTCAGAGTGAAGTAAGTCAGAAAGAGAAAAGCAAATATCATATATTAAGGCATATATGTAGAATCTAGAGAAATGGTACAGATGAACCTATCTGGAAAGCAGAAATAAAGACAGACTTAGAGAACAAATGTATGGACACTAAGGGGAGAAAAGAGGGTGGGATGAATTGGGAGACTGGAATTGATGTATATACACTGTTGATATTATATATAAAATGGATAACTAGTGAGAACCTACTGGATCGCACAGGGAACTCTACTCCATGCTCTGTGGTCCCCTAAATGGGAAAGAAATCCCCAAAAGATGATATATGTAAACAAGTATCTAATTCAATTTGCTGTACATCAGAAAGTAACACAGCATTGTAAATCAACTATACTCCAATAAATTTTTTTAAAAAAAGAATTGCTATTTATTCTTGTCCATTGACTTTTAAACTGCTACATTTTTACTTTGGCTATTTCATAAATTAGGGTAAACTGCTGTTATGCTGTCTCGATGAGGATATTTCTTGACTCTTAAATCTGACCTCTAGTCTCTTTCTAACTAATCTCATTAACTGGACAACAAATGACAAAAAAAAAAAAAAAAAAAGCAAGACAGCAGAGGGCCTTGTTCCCCAGAAATCCATAATTATGAATTCTTTCCATTCCCATCAGGCATTGCTTCTGAGTTCAAGGACAGTAGTTCTAATCACCTGGGGTGAACTTATTCCAGGGAAGGAATTGTGGTGTAAGAGAGATAGGGAGGGATGGAGAGCAAGAGTATATTAAAGTCTTTGGAGGATGGGATGATGTATGTAGTTTAAAAGCAAAGCAGATCTATGTCCTATTTATGATTTTTTCTTTGTTGTGATTCATGAGAGGAAGGTTTATGAAGATTGAGAAATGCTATTTTAGGATATTCCTACTACTTTTGAATTATTGGTTCTTAACTTTTGAAGAGTTTTGAAAGCTAGAGCCTTTTTCCCCAGGAAAATGAACATGACTTAGTGTTTTGTAAAACTGTCAGGGTTCTACAGATGCAGCCCAGCTGTTTGTGGATTCCAGGCTCAGAGCCTGTATCTTCAATCACCTTGTTTTCAAACGCCCTCAGGGCCGTTTCAGGGTACTGGGACTCTGGACACCATCTGTGCTCCAGGGTCTATTTTTTAAAATGAGTCTGACTGGTAAACTTGGGAACAATGAGACTCTACAGGTCTTGTAGCCTTTTGAAAGGAACCAGGGAGTGAGTCCTGATGAAGAATTTTGGTTTTATTTCCTGCTAGCTGTGTGACCATGGGCAAAGTATCAATACCTAACATCTTGAATCTCACACGTCCTCACTTTTAAATGTGGGGATAATAATGTCTGTCCGTGGGACTTCTCTGGCAGTCCAGTGGTTAAGAACCTGCCTTGCAATGCAGGAGGTATGACCTTGGGATGCAGGAGGTATGACCTTGGGATGCAGGAGGTATATGACCTTGGGAATCAAGGTCACACAAGTCAGGGAGCAACTAAGCCCTTACCCCACCACTAGAGTCCATGCAAAGCATGACACAACAAAGACTCTGGGTATGGCAACTAAGACCCGACGTAGCCACATAAGGAAATAATCCCTTGGAAAAGAAAATGGCAACCCACTCTAGTATTCTTGCCTGGGAAATCCCTTGCCCAGAGGAGCCTGTTGGGCTACAGTCCATGGGGTTGCAAAGAGTTGGACGTGACTTAGCGACTTAACAACAGCAACAAATAAATCTTAAAAAAATAATGTCTGTCCCATCTACTTTACAACTGCCATATGAGGCTTGAATAAGACATTATTAAAATCTGGCTGTGTGCATGGAAAAACTATCAAATGTCAATAATTATTACTCTGCATAAGAGAATGAAAGTGAAAGTGTTAGTCGCTCAGTTGTGTCCGACTCTGTGCGATTTCATGGACTGTATCCTGCAAGGTTCCTCTGTCCATGGAATTTTCCAGGCAAGAATACTAGAGTAGGTTGCCATTTCCTTCTCCAGGGAATCTTCTGACCCAGGAATCGAATCCAGGTCTCCTACACTGCAAGCGAATTCTTTACCGTCTGAGCCACTAGGGAAGCATAAGAGAAGAGGGACTCTTAAGTAATGCATTTGAATATATGCTTTTGAATGGGGACAAGTGAAACTTCTTTGCCTTCTAGAATGATCAAGAAGCAAGAGTATGAGATTGCAAGGGTACCATGCAAATGTCACAGGTGAGAATCAATTCATTTATTTCCTAGAACACATTTGCCACTGCCACTACGATCGTGAGGATTCTCATTAAGAGCTTCTGTAAACTGCTACTCAGGACTGCCTGCTGCGGGTTCACGAGATCCCCCATGTTGTCATGAGCGTTCTGTCCCTTCCGTTGTTGTGATCCACATCATCATGGACCGCCAGACGCTGTCATGGAAAAATTCTAGTACCAGTGAGGAATAAAACATGTCTGAAAAATTTATGGTTGCCTAACGATAGTTTTTAAAAATACCTGTTGAGGCTATTATTACAAAAGTGAATGTTGACAACACCAACCTTGCAGGAGTCAGGATGGAGTCAGTGCTAAAGTGCCATTTTGCCTTTTCTCCCTCAAAGTGTAAAGCTTTCAAAGAGGTGTAAATTTTCCTGAATGGCATTCCAGCAATTCACATATCATTTGGTTTCAGAAACTCCGTGCCTGTGGCTGCCTCCTCCCTCTTCATATTCTGTTGTATTGGCTGCAGTGACACCTCCAGTGCAGACTCATTCATAGTCTGGGCACCGGCAACCTCGAGCTGCTGGAACACCCCACGGGAAAGCAATTATTCCATCAGAGGCCTCTTATCGTCCTCATCTGGCCACTGATTTCTGCATGATTTAAATCTGCATTTGCCACCACCTATTATTTGCCTGGTGCTGACACCACAGGTGCCGTGATCAGAGAGGGCCCGGCTGTCTATCTTTTTCCTCCCTGCAGTGTCAGCTGGGGATTCTGACATTTGAAAAGAGAAAGTGTGGAGGTGATTGTAATCCAATTCTTGGCATGCCCTTAACAGAGCATGTGGCGCTGGATGAGAAATCGCAGGCCCCAGGCTCGTCTTCTGGTGAGTATAGACAATTTACTCAATCTTTCTGAGTCTCAGTTTCCCAGTTCAGAGTCTGATGACAACATAATTCTTCAGCCCCCAGCCCGTTAGAGAATCTTATGTCCTTTTCCTAGATATCATCTCACTTTTAGCCACTTGGGAGTATCTGAAATGCAGATTTTAATTAACCTAAAATGACATAGTTAAGTGACATCCTTCCTTCATCCTGTCAAATTCTTAATCTCTGAGTCTGGAGTGTGTTCATGTGTCTGACTCTTTGTGATCCTATGGACTGCCGCCTGCCAGGCTCCACTGTCCATGGAATTTTCCAGGCAAGAATACTGGAGTGGGTTGCCACTTCCTTCTCCAGGGGATCTTCCCAACCCAGGAATCGAACCTGGGTCACTTGTGTCTCCTGCATTGGCAGGTGGATTTGAGACACAAGTACAGATATTTACAGTAACAGCAAGTGTGAACAGCTGGGATTCACACCACTAGGCTCTCTAAACACCCAGCCTGGACTCAGAGAAAGGCACATACTTGGGGCACTGCACAGAGACTGAAGGCCAGATGTCAGACTCTGAAGGAATGACTGCTGGGCCCCCTCTGGATCATAGAAACACCAGCTGTTCCTTGGCACGGCTCTGCTTTCAGGATTCAATGTCACTCTGATGGGTCGGGTCCTGGTACCTGCCTCACGCTTCCCATCAGTGTGCTTGGCTCGGGGAACGGGGTGTGGCAGACACAATTGGCACCCACTGAATCCCTACCTTCATGCTGTCCTACATTTCCCAGGCTGTCAGCCATCCAGATCTGGGGGCTTGTCAGTTGCAATTCCAACGAATGAATTTGGAGCAGGTGTGTTGTTGCCACTTACAGACTGAAGCACTAAGAGCTAGCCTGCTTCCACCAAATTTCTGTTATCTGGCTTGGCAACATGTTGCAGGTTGGTGAGCTCTAAGAAGGAGCTGATTGTCCAACCATTGCTGGACTGGACTTGACAAAAAATAAACCTTTGTTGTTTTAAGGCATCCACATTTAGGGGCTTGTCTGTTGCAGTAGTGAGTGTTAATTGTTCCATGGTAAAAGATATGAGAGTGAGAACCAGTATTTGAAAGTTACCTAGAAACAATTCCAGCTTTTAAGGAAGAGTATTCTCAGAGAACTTTGCAAAGATATATTGGTCAAGAAAAAAAAATATTGACCCATTCAGTGAGATAGCGAGCTCTGGGGCACGACAGAGTTTAAGAAGAGCTTGTGGGCAAGGATGCTGTTAAGGAGCTTCTGGGAATCTTCCTCCCACTTCTAGTCCCCCTGACTATCCAGAGACTTGCTAAGATGTCGCCTGTGAAAGGCTACGTGAGTCTAAGACAGCGTTAACTCATTAATGATGGGTTTGTTGAAAGTGTACCAAGCGTGTCTCCCTTTGTCAAAGTCAAGTCACTGTTCTGTGATTTTTAAGGAAGAAAAGACTTCAGACTCCACTTATTGGATTTTCACTGTCATTTTACAGGACTCCTAAAGCAGGATGGCTTTGACATGCTTTAAGGCAGCAGGCACTTTTCTTTCCTAATTTACTAGATCTTTTCAGGACTGAGGCTACTCTTGCCTTTATGATTGTTGCCAGGCAACAGCCTAAAGCCCTTGGTCTAACACCACAGAGAAGTTCATCTTTTAAAAGAGTCAAACTTGAGTAGTTTCTTTTGACCCTAGTGAAAAGTGAAAGATTGACTAGCATTTTGAAAGGTGGTCTGCAGTTCCAGAATGTTCTTTGTTGTTTAGGGTGTTGTCAATGGCTCTTTGCTTTGCTAATCTCAGGCCCAATAAAAGCAGCTCACCTTCAATATCCTTCACTGGTTTATGCTTAGGACAAGAGGTAATATGGCGGCCAAGGTAATCACCACTCAGTAGACTGTAGTTCTCACCTTAAAAGAAATATCAGGGGAAGGAGGTGAATGAGAAATTGAAATTGGAACCTGCATATTGAGGTGGAAAACTTCAAGACAACAAGTTAGTCATGTGCAAACACAACATTGTCTTCTTATGAATTGGCCACCAACAACACAAGGACTGTTCTGAGGGCTATTTAGAGCTTCTATTTTAAACCAAAACAATTTTTTTCAGAAAGGAATAAAATGTAAGGAGCTTAGAGCTCTTCTAAGTTCCCAATGTTCTAATTTTCAGGAGTTTTCTTACTCCTGGCAGACAAAGTCATGCCAATGCAGGACTAACATTCAAGTCCCCAACTTCCCAATCATTGCCTTTTGTATCTGTACCTCTGATACATTCCTTGGAGATGTACTATGCAGTTAAGTTTTGGTAGAACTTAACCATCTAAAAAAAGAAGGCCTCAGATTGTAGAGTTTCTATGGCAATCTTTCATTCATTCATTGCTTCTGATTTCAATGAGCATTCATGCTTACATAAAATGTATTCCCTGACATTGACTTAAAGGAGAGATGTGCATATTTCTCGGAGAAGGCAATGGCAACCCACTCCACTGTTCTTGTCCGGAGAATCCCAGGGACGGGGGAGCCTGGTGGGCTGTCATCTGTGGGGTCGCACAGAGTTGGATACGACCTAAGCGACTTAGCAGCAATGCGTATTTCTGCTTATTAAGCATTATTAAGTGTTTGCCAGGGTTCAAGTCTTAAGCAGTTATAATTCACAATGTGCCCCCCAGTCCTGATTTCTGTTTCCTGGGGTATAATGGTTAATATTTTGGCCACCTGATGTGAAAAGCCAACTTACTGGAAAAGACTCAGATGCTGGGAAAGATTGAGAGCAGGAGGAGAAGAGGGTGACAGAGGATGAGATGTTTGGATAGCATCATTGACTCAATGGGCATGAGTTTAAGCAAACTCCAGGAGATGGTGAAGGATAGGGAAGCCTGGTATGCTATAGTCCATGGGGTCGCAAAGAGTCAGACACAGCTGAGCAACTGAAGAACAGCAACAATGGTTAATGCCTGTCTCTCTGCCTCATGAGAAGAGAGGATACAGTTCACCTATTCTGTTTTTCCAGAACTCATCAGGGACAAGATGGAAAGTCCTTTCAGGACCAATCAGACAGGTTGACACCCATCCTTCTTTCAGGACTATGTGGATCCCATGGGGCCCACTTCTTTCCAAGAAGAGCAGTGCTTTACTGCTCATCCTTCACCTTCCCTTCCTGGGTCCCTGGGCTTTAGTCAGGCCCAGAGGACAAACATGCATTCGCTTATGATCGAGGCCCCTGCAGCTGCCCTGCCTGGGAAGGGAGTTGGGGCTGCAAGGGCAGGAGCTACGTACATGTTCTAGGATCATGTTTGTCTAGGAGTTCTAATTTGAATCTGAAGTTTATGGCATGTTGGGTTTTTTCTCTTCCCTAGACATCTCCCCTCTGCTTCATAAACAGCCACCTCCTCTGGGCTTACAAATTATGTTGCAACTGCTTGGGGGCCCTGTTTTGACCTCTCATTTGCATCACCACATAAAGTCATGTTGCCATGAGCACATGAGCATGACTTATTAGTGCTGTGTGTTGGGAATGAGACACATTGGAAGCAGAATTAAACAGCGGGTGAGTTAAAGCACAATGGGCCATACTTTCGGGGATCATAAAATGGGCATTGCACTATAAAAGGTGGCCAAGCTGAGGATGCCAAGCTGAGTAAGAGGACACAGTCCATGGATCCTATGAGCTGGAGGCCAAGGCTGGAGGCAAGACCCAGTCAGACAGAAGGCTTGAGGACAAACAGGGAAATCAAAGTGCAGACCAGTCAGAGAGGGAAGATGAGCATAGGTCCCCTGTAAGCTGAGAGGTGTGACCTTCTAACACAGTCTTCACCATATAGCCCTCTCTTCAGACAGAGTGCTGCCCACGGAGAGAGGATGAGGTTGAAAGCTGCCTGACGCCTGTATTACAGTAGCAGGGATGGTATGAGCCCTTCCTTTGGCACAAACACAGAAATAAGCTTCAGGCAAATCGAAAGGCCTGCAGATTATCTGGGTGGCCTTCTTTGTAAATGTAAGCCCTGGACCTGAAGTGAATTTGTTACCTATGTGTCCACTATAAGACTTCCCACCCCTACCCCTAAATACACATACATGCATAGTATGTGTGTAAATATATGCACATGTGTGTATATACATGTATATATGTATGTGTATGTGTTATATAGTTTATATACATGAATAATGAACATAAAATATTATATACATGATGTACATGTCCATCCATACATATACACACTCAAAACTGAATTTTTCAAGACTCTTGTACCCTTGCCAAAGATCCACTGATTTCCTCCTTCCTCAGGCGAGCACCCCTCCCTGTGCCCCACCACGTTAGCCCCATCAGTTGCTATTTCTCGGTCATGGTTCCATGCTGTGCCTTGGGCAGCACCATAGGCTTCAAACCTTTTCAAATGCTTTCAGCTCCTCAGAACTGACTTGTTCAGTGTCCCATTTCCTAAGAACCTTTCTGATGGGATGGGTTCTAATCTAATAAGCTGGCTCCATTAGCTGGTCATTAGTGACAGTGTGTTATACTGTTTGGAGGGCATATTTGCATATTAACCTGTCCTGAGTTTTATCGCAAATGATCTGTTGCCAGGGCCTGGATGAGAGCCAGGTAAGTGGTGCCTCGGATTTAAAATTCAAGGAGGTATTCACACGACATTGAGAGTGAGCACCCTAGATTTATCACATGAGGAGCTTCTCTTGCCTCCCCTGAGTTCAGGCCCTGACTGCCAGGTGGTAGAAAGGTAAAGCTTTGTGATGAGCAAGAAGAGAGAAACTCCTTGTCTCCAAAATCACATTGCATAGCTATCTGCTTGCTCTAAGTATTAACTTGGGGACACCTCAGTCTTAAATTCATTTGTTAAGTCAAAATGTGAAATATCATATATGTTAATTTGTCAAGATATTTCTTTTTAAAAATTCCTATTTATTTATTTTTGGCTGCTCTGGGTCTTTGGTTGTTACGCGTGAGCTATGCTTCATTGCAGTGCACGGGCTTCTCACTGTGAAGACTTCTCTAGATGCAGAGCACAGGCTCTAGGGCACAAGCCTCAGTCGTTGTGGCACAGAAGCTTAGCTGCCCCGCAGCGTGTGACTCTTCCCGGCCAGGGATCAGTACTGTGTCCCCTCCATTGTCAGGAGTATTCTTAACCACTGGACCACCAGGGAAGTTTAAAGATATATGTTAGTGCATAACAGTTTACAAATAGCAAAAAAGAAAATAAAAAACATTCTGGGTAATAGCAACCGAAAAAAGTTGGGCACACAATAATACTGATTTGGCACTGACTTCATTTTACTTTGGTAGGATGTAACTTCTGAAATAGTATGATATTAAAAGGATAAATTTAAGATATAAAATTAGATGATCAAGAACATAAATCTTGTGAAGTCAAAGACACAAGTATATTTCTCAAATAGATCAACTACTTTAAAGACAAAATTCTCAACATTCCCAGGGACCCACATCACCATGGGCACATTCCACCCCACTGCAGTCCTGTGCATTTCCAGGTCTTAATGATGAATGTAATACTAACATTTGGTGACTTCCTGTCACCTTGCCTACATCAGGAGTGCAAAGGCAATGTGGTGATAATTAAGAATATGGGGTGCAATCATTTCAGGGGTTCTAGAAATCACTCTGGTCATAAACAAAATGAATAAGAAACTATTACATTACACTCTTGTTAAAGGGATGGTCATTTTGAGCAACAATTGCTTTTGAAAACAAATGGGCAGTTATATTAAATCTATCACTAGACCTAACTTTCTTAGCTAAAAATAAATGATGTGAGCTTTGATGCAGGGATTCCTCATAAAGAAGCAAAAATTTGCAGCCAATTAAGCCAACCGTGGGCTTACTATGTGGTGCTAGTGGTAAAGAACCCACTTGCCAATGCAGGGGATGTAAGAGATACAGGTTCGATCCCTGGGTCAGGAAGATCTCCTGGAGGAGGGCATGGCAACCAACTCCAGTATTCTTGCCTGGAGACTCCCATGGACAGAGGAGCCTGGCGTGCTACAATCCACAGGGTTGCACAGAGTCGAACATGACTGAAGTGACTTAGCATGAACAAAGCAAGCCAACTGTGCTATTTCCCCCCTGGAGGCCAGTGTGCAATGGCTGCAAATAACAGCCTCCTCCATAGTGTATACAGCCTGTTGCCTGCATGAGTTGCCCTAAGGAACTTGAATACGACCCTTTACAGTGGACATTCATGACTGGCATGCTGTCTGCAATCTAGGCTCCAGACAGGTATGTGCAGTGCCTTTGGAAAGCCCCAGGGCAGTGGCCAGGGTTCACATTGGTTAAGTCATAATGTCCATCTGCACCAAGCTGCAGAACAAGGAGCATGTGACTGAGGCCCTCCGCAGGGTCAAGTTAAAGTTCTCTGGCAGCCAGAAGCTCCACATCTCCAAGAAGGGGGATTTTCTAAATTTAATGCAGATGAATTTGAAAACAGAAAACATGGTGGCAGAAAAGTGGTTCATCTCAGATGGCTATGGGGTCAAATATGCCCCTATTCCTGGACCTCTGACACAATGGTGGGCCCTGCACTCACAAGAGCCTTGGCACTGTCCCCTCCATGCTCATGCCCATAATAAATCCTACTTTCTTGTCAGAAAAAAAGGAGCCAAGATAGGTTATTTCCCCCAGCAGGTACATAATTATGAATTTCCAGCTTCAGAATCTTCCTTTTGTTCCATGTCCAGTTCTAACTTTTGCTTCTTGACCTCTCATTATTCTTGCTTTAAATTTAAGCTCTTGGCATGATCTGGCCTCCCTAATACCAGACCACCTGACCTGCCTCTTGAAAAATCTGTATGCAGGTCAGGAAGCAACAATTAGAACTGGATATGGAATAACAGACTGGTTCCAAATTGGGAAAGGAGTATGTCAAGGCTACATATTGTCACCCTGCTTATTTAACTTATATGTAGAGTGCATCATGAGAACTGCTGGGTTGGATGAAGCACAAGCTTGAATCAAGATTGCCAGGAGAAATATCAATCACTTCAGATATTCAGATGACACCACCCTTATGGCAGACAATGAAGGAGAACTAAAGAGCCTCTTGATGAAAGTGAAAGAGGAGAGTGAAAAAGTTGGCTTAAAACTCAACATTCAGAAAATGAAGATCATGGCATATGGTCCCATCACTTCATTGCAAATAGATGGGGAAACAGTAGAAACAGTTGACTCATTGGAAAAGACTCTGATGCTGTGAGGGATTGGGGGCAGGAGGAGAAGGGAACGACAGAGATGGCTGGATGGCATTATCAAGTCAATGGACATGAGTTTGAGTGAACTCTAGGAGCTGGTGATGGACAGGGAGGCCTGACGTGCTGTGATTCAAGGGGTTGCAAAGAGTCAGACATGACTGAACGACTGAACTGAACTGAACTGCGTGTCTGTGTGGCTTCATCAATCTCCATTTAAAATCCACTTTTGAAGGGGGGCTTGACCTTACCCTCCATGGTGCAATCCCACGGCACACTTCCTCAGAGAAACCTTCTCTAACAATCACCCTAAGATGACTTTGTCCATGATTCTCTATCTTATCACATTTTCAATGATATAGTCCTCAGAAAAGTCTTTACTGCTTTCTGTTGTCTGCAAAACAAGTAAAAGAGCAGTAGAAGTAATCTGACATTCAATGCCTTTTACAAACTGACCATTGCATCTCTACACATGTCTACCCTACTCTTTGAGCTCCCAACTAACTAGTCTTTGCAGGTCCTGAGTAGGATATAACTGTTCCCATTCTACCTTCTTTCTTATTGCAATTCTACTCACTTAGAAAGCCCTGACTCCTCTACTTGTTCAAGACTGATCCATCCACTAAGTCTCAGATTTAGGATGATTTTTTCCATGAACCCTGCCAAATAATTTCAAAGCTCAATGATGACTGCCACTTCTCAACTCTTGTAGAAATATTTGCTGGCATGCTTTCTCCTTATACATTCCTTCTTTCATTTCAAAAGGTAGCCAGACCCTCAGGAATTTTGCCTCGTGAGAAGTTGACATCTTTTCCTATGTTTTGTAAAAACATAATCCACTGAGTTGATGATATTAGTGCCCTGGAGTAGCAGTAGAGAGAAGAGATTGTCTTTGAGAGGAAGCTAGGTGAGTGTCCCCTGATATAGGACAGGAGGGAGGGAGTGCTGAGGCTCACAACAGAGTGGAGGCTGGGTAGCAGTTCTAAGGCAACATCCCAGGGGCAGGGGCAAACTGATAGGGCTTAGCTATAGTTATGCCAAGGGAGGTAGCACCCTAGATGCCAGAATTCAGCCTCTCCAAGAACTGTCAAGCCCTACGCAGAGCTTCAAAGTGGCAGAGTCCTTGATCCTGAAGAAATCATGTAGACCAAACAATGGTATCTCAAAATAATTCATGTGAGCATGTGACCAGTGGACTACCCAGACCTGGGATGCTGCATTAACTCAGGGAGGGGAGCCCTTGGCATTGACTCAAGTTGAATTTCCTTTCAGTATGGGCCAGAATAAGGTTGATCTAGAAAAGAAACATATGTGCTATTCTTGCACACCTATTATTTTATACTAGCTACTCTAGTGATTTATTTAACTTACTAAATTAGCATGATATCTATCACTGATATTCATCCTCCTTTGTATTTGCATTATATCACCCAAGCTATGTCAGAAGCTCCTGGAGGACTGTGTCATTTCAGACTCTAGTAGAATTTGCTGCATGTAAATAATAACCAGGTTTCTGTGACAGGAAGGCTAGGGACACTGTCTGGAGGACAGACTTTAGTTTCTTGGTAATCATTTCCTCATAAATAGTCCAAGTGCTGAAAAGTAGCTCACATGCATTCAGTAACCCATCAGATATTATAGAAATAAAAGGAGATATGTGTGTCAGAGAGCAGGAGGCAAAACAGATAGTTGTTGGGCTGGTCTGACTCATAGCTATCATTTATAATAATAGCTCCTATTTGTGTGTTCTTACTGAGATGGGCTCTGCTGAATCTTCCCTTGCTTTGTTTCAGAGCCGTGTGTCAGTAAAATGAGAAATCCCACTTTGAAATCAAATCTACAAATGCTCATTAATTAAAAAAAAAAAAGCAGAAGACAAAACTGAATACAAGATATTACCCTAATTTTACCATTTGTATGACCAACCTAGACAGCATATTAAAAAGCAGAGACAGTACTTTGCCGACAAAAGTCAGTCTAGTCAAAGCTATGGTTTTTCCAGTAGTCTTATATGGATGTGAGAGTTGGACTATACAGATAGCTGAGCAGTGAAGAATTGATGCTTTTGTACTGTGATGATGGAGAAGACTCTTAAGAGTCCCTTGGACTGCAAGGAGATCAAACCAATCAATCCTAAAGGAAATTAGTCTTGAATATTCATCGGAAGGGATGATGCTGAAGCTGAAGCTCTATTACTTTAGCCACCTAATGGGTAGAACAGATTCATTGGAAAAGACCCTGATTCTGGGAAAGATTGAAGGCAGGGAGGAGAAGGGGACAACAGAGGATGAGATGGTTGAATGGCATCATTGACTCAATGAACACGAATTTGAGCAAGCTCCGGGAGTTGGTGATGGACAGGGAAGCCTGGTGTGCTGCAGTCCATGGGGTCGCAAAGAGTCGGACCCAACTGAGCGACTGAACTGAACTGAATATCTATGTGCACGTGTGCCTGCACTCTCGAAGTGTCTGACTCTTTTGCGACCCTAAGGGCTGTAGCCCGTCAGATTTCCCTGTCCATGGAATTTTCCAAGGAAGAATATTGAAATGGGTTGTCATTTTGAGAGAGTCAATTCCTAGGCATGTTGATAAGAAGTCTGGGGATGCCAAAGGAGAGAGGAGTCTGGGGTTCTCAAGGAGGAGGAAAGGACAAACATTTTTTCCTTAGGATTATATAACAATAATGTATCCTGCTTGAGGACAGTTTCTCCTTCCTGAAAACCTTATGGCTTATCCTGTTATCTTAAAATGTAAATTATGGGAGTGGGTCTAGTAAGATCTTTACAACCTCCAGACATTCTTTTGATACATTGTAATTAAGAAGAGGTGACAAGAATACACAGAAGAACCGTAAAAAAAAGTGCTTCATGACCTAGATAATCACAATGGTGTGATCACTCACCTAGAGCGTTCTAGTCAAGGCTATGGTTTTTCCAGTGGTCATATATGGATGTGAGAGTTGGACTGTGAAGAAAGCTGAGTGCCGAAGAATTGATGCTTTTGAACTGTGGTGTTGGAGAAGACTCTTGAGAGTCCCTTGGACTGCAAGGAGATCCAACCAGTCCATCCTAAGGGAGATCAGTCCTGGGTGTTCATTGGAAGGACTGATGCTGAAGCTGAAACTCCAATACTTTGGCCACCTCATGCAAAGAGTTGACTCATTGGAAAAGACTTTGATGCTGGGAGGGATTGGGGGCAGGAGGAGAAGGGAACGACAAAGGATGAGATGGCTGGATGGCATTACCGACTCGATGGACATGAGTTTGAGTGAACTTGGGAGTTGGTGATGGACAGGGAGGCCTGGCGTGCTCTGATTCATGGGGTCACAAAGAGTCAGACATGACTGAGAGACTGAACTGAACTGAACTGAACTGAATAACTAATTAAAAAGTATATAACTCCCTTGCTAACACTAGTGAAAGGGGCACTCTTCCTGCCCCCTTCTGATATCTATGTCAGAAGCTTTCTCTATCTCTTTTATACTTTAAAAAAACTTTATTAAATAATAGCTGTGAGCAATCAAGCCTTGTTTCTGGCCCCAGATTGAATTCTTCTCCTTCGGACGCCAAGAATCCTGGCATCTTTCGTGGTTCAGAACAACAGTTTGATTTCCTCTTCCACTGTATATCTACATATGTATGTATTTGGAGAATACACACACATGCAAATTTTTTTTTGATGTGCATACAAGTACATCTATATCTGTAACTATCCCTGTAAATGTAGTCTAGTTATCTCTGGATGGTGAGATTTTTTTAATATTTTCAAAAATTTCCACAATGAATATACACTTTTTAATAATCATAAAAAACAGGAAATGGTTCAGTTATTTATAAGGCAAATGGATAGAGAGGCAAGATGCATTCTTTTTTGACCAACACTTTATTTATAACCAAATCAGCACAGTATTTATCCACAATATGACATGGAACTGAGAAAAAAGTGGAATCACAATTAACTATACACGTTCAATTATTATCATTCCATGATCTGTATTGCTCAGAATATTTGTAGTGAAAGATGTTTCTGAGTCATGTTACTGACATTTGGAAATCAATAACTAATGTTCAGAAGGTATAGCAGTTTGTTTATATCTCTGTAACTAATATGTGAAAGAAAATTCAAAGTGATTGTTTCAAAATGAAAACCATGGTCAAGGAATTTGACAAAGCTGACTTTTCAAACTATATGATCTTGGAGCTGAGCCAGCAATAACAGTGGTGGAGCTTCCCCATGCCTTTTGCTGTCACATCTGGTCACCACTTCCATCTGTCCATGCCCTTGAGAGAAAGTAAACTAACATTCAGTCAGCATTTCTCAAGGGCAGGCAGGAGACTTATGTGGCCCAGAGTCCATGTAAACATTGCAGGAAGGGGGGCCTCTTCCAGGGCCTGAAAGGAGGCTCCTGTCTAACACTCAGAAATGAATCACCTGAGGAGACGTACGTACTGACAAAGCAAGAGATTTATTGGGAAGGGGTGCCTGGGTGGAGAGCAGTAGGGTAAGGAACCCAGGAAGAGTGCTCTGCTACGCGGCTTGCAGTCCCTGGTTTTATGATAATGGGGTTAGTTTCCGGGTTGCCTCTGGCCAATCATTCTGACTCAGGTCCTTCCTAGTGGCACATTCATTGCTCAGCCAGGATGGATGCCAGTGAGAAGGATTCTGGGAGGTGGGAGGACATGTGACATCTCCTTTTGACTTTTCCCAAACTCTTCTGGTTAGTTCTGTGCTCCTAACTAACAGAACTCTTCTGTTAGTTCTGTGTTCCTTACCAGGACCTCCTGGCATAAAATAACTCACGTACATGGCTACTATGGTGCCTGGCCAGGGTGGGCAGTTTCAGTAGGTGTGTTTCCCCTAACAAGTGCTTGAGCATCACATGGACAAGAACCAGTGGATGTTTCTGATCTATCAAATATCCTTTTAAAAAACTGTTTAGTAAATACAATGAGGAACTTTCACTTAAAAATACTAGATTTCCAGTTTCTATTGAATTTTACTTAGTTGGTCTGTTAGTTGCTCAGTCATGCCTGACTCTTTGCAACACCGTGGACAGACTCCTCTGTCCATGGAATTCTCCAGGCAAGAATACTGGAATGGGTAAACATTTCCTTCTCCAGGGAATCTTCCCAACTCAGGTATGGAAGCTGGCTCTTCTGCATTGCAGGCAGATTCTTTACAGTCTGAGCCCCCAGGGAAGCCCTATGGAATTCTAAAGGTTTGGTAAAACCAGGCTCTTCTGTAAGGCATCACATAGGCCAAGTATCACAGTCTCCAACTGCCTTGTTTCATGCAATTCATTTACCTGCCTGGATCCTGCAGGCATTTAATTTTCAACCTATAAAAGCCTCCGAAGACACCAGAGTTTGAACTTTGCTTTAGGATAAACATCAGTTCAGTTCAGTTCAGTCGCTCAGTCATGTCCGACTCTTTGCGACCCATGAATTGCAGCACGCCAGGCCTCCCTGTCCATCACCACCTCTCAGAGTTCACTCAGACTCATGTCCATCGAGTCCGTGATGCCATCCAGCCATCTCATCCTCGGTCGTCCCCTTCTCCTCCTGCCCCCAATCCCTCCCAGCATCAGAGTCTTTTCCAGTGAGTCAACTCTTCTCATGAGGTGGCCAAAGTACTGGAGTTTCAGCTTCAGCATCAGTCCTTTCAAAGAAATCCCAGGGCTGATCTCCTTCAGAATGGACTGATTGGACCTCCTTGCAGTCCAAGGGACTCTCAAGAGTCTTCTCCAATACCGCAGTTCAAAAGCATCAATTCTTCAGTGCTCAGCCTTCTTCACAGTCCAACTCTCACTCACATCCATACATGACCACAGGAAAAACCATAGCCTTGACTAGATGGACCTTAGTCAGCAAAGTAATGTCTCTGCTTTTGAATATGCTATCTAGGTTGATCATAACTTTTCTTCTAAGGAGTAAGTGTCTTTTAATTTCATGGCTGCAATCACCATCTGCAGTGATTTTGGAGCCCCCCAAAATAAAGTCTGACACTGTTTCCACTGTTTCCCCACCTATTTCCCATGAAGTGATGGGACCAGACATCAGACAACCTTTAATATCAGACTTCCTAAAAAGTCAGCAGTCCCTCAACTATAATTGTAACATCCATATGCTCAGAAAATTGAAAGTTTTTGCTGAACTCATTTGGCAGCTGGGTTTCCTTTGTGGCTCAGCTGGTAAAAGAATATGCCTGCAATGAGGGAGACCTGGGTTCTCTTCCTGGGTTGGGAAGATCCCTTGGAGAAGGGAAAGGCTACCCACTCCAGTATTCTGGCCTATAGAATTCCATGGACTGTATAGTCCATGGGTTGCAAAGAGTTGGACATGACTGAGCAACTTTCACTTCACTTCCCTTCATTTGGCAGCTAAATTTTCTTTGAACTGATGTTAACTTTTTATAGCAGTTATAAGACATTTCGGTTTAGTCTTGGGAGTTTCATTCTTGAAAATTATCATGGACCTCAAAGTTCATTTGCTGATATGAGGGAGGTGTATCTATCCAGTTACCACATTAGAAATTAAAATGGAAAGTTAAAAAGTATTAGTTTGTATTTATTTAAAAATAACAAGTTCATTACATATTAGCATAACTGATAGTTTATGAAAATTTCTACTATATTTTTCCAGACCAAATTTTAGTAAGATGAGTGGGATTATTTAATATTCTTTCAAATCTCTTTCCACTCTTGCTTAATAGAGACAGCCAGATTCTCGTTTCTGCTTCTACATTTAATTTACCGTACTATCACACAGCATGCAGCCCCTTGAAAACTTCACTATACATTCATAAGAGATCAAGAGTGAAAAAGGTAAAGTATTTTTATAAAAATAATTTTGACTTCATGAAGATTCCCAAGGATCCATAAATTACACTTTGACAGTGGCTGGATTATTATAATCTCTATTTATCTCATTTAATATGAATATTCATGTGTTTCACTAGAGAAATGATATGTTTGATTAATGGTGCTACTGCAAACTTTAAGAGATGTGGGAACATGACATATACAGTGTCTGTACTGTATAAACTTTGTAAACTATGAAACATTTCAAGTTCCACCCAAAATTCTGTCCTTAAATTAAAAAAAAAACACTTTATGAAAACATGTTCTTGGCTCTGCTGGGTCTTCCTTGCTGCATGGACTTTTCTCTAGTTGCAGAAAGTGGTGGCTATTCTCTTGCTGCAGAGCACAGGCTCTAGAGCACATGGGCTTGAGTAATGGCTCCTGGGCTCTAGATGGCTCAATAGTTGTGGTACGTGGGCTTATTTCTTCCACAGCATGTTGGCTCTTCCTGGATCAAGGTTTAAACCCATGTCTCCTGCCTTGGCAGGCTGATTCTTTACCACTAAGCCACCAGGGAAACCCTGTCCTTAAGTTTTGGGGATAAGCAACTATATACCTTGTAGTACATGCATGTACTTTCTTAAATAAGCTAGTTTCATCATAATGATCAAAACTGAAAAAATAAACATGCTATAATAAAGAAAACCTCAGCATAATTCAAAGGAAGATGTGATTCAGAGAGTTAAAAAACTTGAAGCATCTGGAGCTATAGCATGACTGAGATGCTACTTTTTGATACATCCAGTTATCTACTCAACAAGTAGTTATTGATCATTTACCATGCACACCTATTATAGTTTTAGCTCTAAATCACTGAAGTTACTTGAAGCTGGTAAAAAAAATCACATAGTTACTTGATAGAATTTTCAACCAGAAAGACTGATAAATTGGTATTTAATTTTATGGCATAGTGTAATTTAGATGTTGACTTGTATTTTAGCTAGAGTTGATAAACTATGACCTGTGGCCCCAAACCTGGCCTCTATCTTTGTAAATACACAGCCATGTCTTTTCATTTATGTACTGTTCATGGCTGCTTTTGTGCTAAAGGTAGAATTGAGCCTGAATATCTTGCAAAGCCTAATATGTGCTATTTGGCCCTTTACAGAAAAAGTGTACCAAATCCTAACTTAGAAAATTGGCTTGAACATCCCCTAAATAACTGGAAATAATAAGATTCAGTTTATTATATGATGAGTGCTCTATGACTCATAAATTTTGAGATATCTCTGTTGCTTTCAGTTCCTAGAAAAGTGTGAATTGCATTTGAAGATTCTAAGTCAGTAGATTCCACCCTGAACAGAAATGATTTACTAAGAGGAGGGTTATATTTGCAGCAAATTGTCTTTTCCAGAAGAATTTCACTGCTAACCTCGCTACTGTCTTCTGGGCTGATTTCCAAGGCTAAGGTCTACCTGTAGCATCGTGCACCTGTTGTAAAAATACTTGATGTACATAGATCAGTTCAGCTCAGTAGCACAGTCGTGTTTAACTCTTTGTAACCCCATGGACTGCAGCATGCCAGGCTTCCCTGTCCATCACCAACTCCTGGAGCTTACTCAAGCATGTGTCCATCGAGTCGGTGATGCCATTCAACCAACTCATCCTCTGTCATCCTCTTCTCCTCCTGCCTTCAACCTTTCCTACCATCAGGGTCTTTTCAAATGAGTCAGTTCTTCGCATCAGGTGGCCAAAGTATTGGAGCTTCAGCTTCAGCATCAGTCCTTCCAATTCTGCTGAGTTTTCCAAATTTGCTGGCATACTGAGTGCAGGACTTTTACAGCATCATTTTTGAGGATTTGAAATAGCTCAACTGGAATTTCATCACCTCCACTAACTTTGTTAATAGTGATGCTTCCTACAGCCCACTTGACTTCACATTCCAAGATGTGTGGCTCCAGGTGAGTGATCACACCATCACGGTTATCTGGGTCATGATCTTTTTTGTACAGTTCTTCTGTGTATTCTTGCCACCTCTTCTTAATATCTTCTGCTTCTGTTAGGTCCATACCATTTCTATCCTTTATTGTGTCCAGCTTTGCATGAAATGTTCCCTTTGTATCTCTTAATTTTCTTGAAGTGATCTCTAGTCTTTCCCATTCTCTTGTTTTCTTCTATTTCTTTGCAATGATCCCCGAAAAAGGCTTTCTTATCTCTCTTTGCTATTCTTTGAAACACTGCATTCAAATGGGTATATCTTACCTTTTCTCCTTTACCTTTAGCTGTTCCTACTAAATGGATTTAAATGTTCTAGGAGTGGCTTTCAATTGCCTTTCCACCTTTGGGGCCTTGTGTTCTTCAGGGCTGTCTCATTGCGAGAAGTCAATCAGGCCTCCCTCTCCTCCTCTTCCTCCATCTTTTCCTTCTTTCAGTACAACAACATAGATTGCAAAGCTTTATGAATTGCACACCTTAGAGTTTAGGTTATGACCACAGAGAGTAGGGTGGATAGTTCAGTTCAGTTCAATCGCTCAGTCGTGTCTGACTCTTTGCAACCACATGGACTGCAGCACACTAGGCCTCCTTGTCCATCACCAGCTCCCAGAGTTTACTCAAACTCTTGTCCATTGAGTCAGTGATGCCATCGAACCATCTCATCCTTTGTTGTCCCCTTCTCCTCCTGCCTTCAATCTTTCCCAGCATCAGGGTCTTTTCCAATGAGTCAGCTCTTCACATCAGGTGGCCAAAGTATTGGAGTTTCAGTTTCAACATCAGTCCTTCCAGTGAACACTCAGGACTGATTTCCTTTAAGATGGACTGGTTGGATCTCCTTGCAGTCTAAGGGACTCTCAAGAGTCTTCTCCAACACCACAGTTCAAAAGCATCAATTCTTCGGTGCTTAGCTTTCTTTATAGTCCAACTCTCACATCTATATATGACTACTGGAAAAGCCATAGCCTTGACTAGACGCATATTGTGGCAAAGTAATGTCTCTGCTTTTGAATATGCTATCTAGGTTAGTCATAACTTTTCTTCCAAGAAGTAACTGTCTTTTAATTTCATGGCTGCAGTCACCATCTGCCGTGATTTTGGAGCCCAAAAAAATAAAGTCTGCCAGTGTTACCACTGTTTCTCCATCTATTTTCCATGAAGTGAAAGGACTGGATGCCATGATATTTGTGTTCTGAATGTTGAGCTTTAAGCCAACTTTTTCACTCTCCTCTTTCACTTTCATCAAGAGGCCCTTTAGCTCTTCTTCACTTTCTGCCATAAGGGTGGTGTCATCTGTATATCTGAGGTTTTTGATATTTCTCCCAGCATGGATAATGTCTTCTTAAGTAATGACTGTGCAAATTAGATTAATTGTGGTGAAGGGATTTGCTTCCTAGGAAGCTGTTGAAGTTGAAGTTGCTCAGTCATGTCTGACTCTTATCGACCCCATGGACTGTAGCCTGCCAGGCTCCTCTGTTCATGGGATTTTCCAGGCAATAGTACTGGAGTGGATTGCCATTTCCTTCTCCAGCGGATCTTCCCAACCCAGGGATCGAACCCGGGTCTCCCACATTGTAGACAGACGCTTTAACCTCTGAGCCACCAGGGAAGTCCTCCTAGGAAGCTGGGATCAACTAATTTACCTTATTGACTTGGTATTTACATGTTAAACAGGCTTCCCAGGTGGCACAGTGGTGAAGAAACTGCCTGTCAATGGAGGAGATGCAGGATATGTGGGTTTGATCTTTGGGTCTGGAAGATGCCCTGGAGGAGGAAACGGCAACCCACTCCAGTATTCTTGCCTGGAGAATCCCATGGACAGAGGAGGCTGGTGGGCTACAGTTCATAGCACTGCAAAGAGTCAGACATGACTGAGAATGCACACACTTACTTTACATTTTAAAAGACCATCATTTTTAGGGAGAAAGTATCTTTGGAAATATGGGCCATCCCCATATAACATTATGAAAGAGAAACATTATTTCTCTGTTTTCCTTCTGCTGCTGCTAAGTCGCTTCAGTCGTGTCCGATTCTGTGCAACCCCAGAGACGGCAGCCCACCAGGCTCCCCCGTCCCTGGGATTCTCCAGGCAAGAACGCTGGACTGGGCTGCCATTCCCTTCTCCAAGCATGAAAGTGAAAAGTGAAAGTGAAGTCGCTCAGTTGTGTCCGACTCTTAGCGACCCCATGGACTGCAGCCTACCATCCTCCTCTGTCCATGTGATTTTCCAGGCAAGAGTACTGGAGTGGGGTGCCATTGCCCTCTCCAGAATTAAAAAAATCTCTTTCCTGCAAGTGATTATTGTCCTAATTGACACTAACAATGTTGAAGATAACTAGATAATTATTATAAATCATGTAAACTAGAGGATGAGATGCTTGGATGGCATCACTGACTCGATGTACATGAGTTTTAGCAAGCTCTAGGAGTTGGTGATGGACAGGGAAGCCTGGCGTCTGCAGGTCATGGGGCTGCAAGGAGTCAGACAGGACTGAGTGACTGAACTGAACTGATCTTTAATTTACATAATTCTATTATTTTTATAACAGAAACCGAGACTAAGAAAGCTAAGAAACTTGGCCCAAATCACTTAGTCAAGAAAGAGAAATTGGGATGAATCCTAGCCTTATATTTTTTCCCAAATCCTCTGCCTCTGTTGTCTGTCGGCTTGCCAGGACCATCTACTCAATCCTGTGTGTGTGTGTGTGTGTGTGTTTAATATATATATTTCCCTGAGCCCCATGCATTGCCTGTTTACGTTTCCTCTCTATTTCTCACCACAACTAGCTCCCAGATAGGTTGCTGATTGTCAGAGATAAGGTAAATTAATTCACAGTGGGACTGATTGGAACTAGTTCATTTATATATTCTACAGTGAGTTGTACATGATGTCCTTTCACCATGCATCTTGCCTGCCTCTGAATTCTAAAAATGAAGACAACATCCCTGACCTTGGGGAGCTCCTTACTCACAGACATGTCTACTGGACAAATATGGACCATATAATGTCTCTCCTGTGTGTTGTATCTATTTTAAGAGGGGTCGAGTTGTCATGATGAAACTTGAAGCACCAGCCTGCCAGCCTCATAAACTGTTAAAAAGGGGTGGGGTGAAGGGTCTAGGGTGCCCCAGGACCTGTAACAAACAGTCCGTTTTAAACTGTTACTATGCCTACCATATTAATAATTTGGAACTTTATTAAGTTTTATCTCTTATGCAAATCTAAGTTCTCTAATGTCGCCTAACAAGTTGTTTTTCTCCAGCAATATTTAGATTAGCAGTTTTGGTAAAGAGGTCAGGTGACCCTTCAATCTTGAGATTTTTATCTGATTCTGTTTTCTTCTCTCTACTTCTTTCTGGAGGCATACAATTGCACTTGTATTTCAGTCAGTTCAGACATTGTTGTCACCAGAGATGGGGAATTTGGGGCCAAGAAATTCATTCAAATAAACCTCATTAAACTAAACTTTAGTTTCTTCTCTACCACTCACTATGTGCTATGTGCTAAGTCGCTTCAGTCGTGTCCAACTCTTTGTGACCCTGTGGACCATAGTTCAGTCACCATCTGCAGTGATTTTGGAGCCCCCAAAAATAAAGTCTGCCAGTGTTACCAGTGTTTCTCCATCTATTTTCCATGAAGTGAAAGGACTGGATGCCATGATTTTTGTGTTCTGAATGTTGAGCTTTAAGCCAACTTTTTCACTCTCCTCTTTCACTTTCATCAAGAGGCTCTTTAGCTCTTCTTCACTTTCTGCCATAAGGGTGGTGTCATCTGTATATCTGAGGTTATTGATATTTCTCCCAGCATGGATAATGTCTTCTTAAGTAATGACTGTGCAAATTCGATTAATTGTGGTGAAGGGATTTGCTTCCTAGGAAGCTGGGATCAACTAATTTACCTTATTGATTTGGTATTTACATGTTAAACAGGCTTCCCAGGTGGCACAGTGGTGAAGATGCGGGATATGTGGGTTTGATCCTTGGGTCTGGAAGATCCCCTGGAGGAGGAAATGGCAACCCACTCCAGTATTCTTGCCTGGAGAATGCCATGGACAGAGATAGCTGGTGGGCTACAGTTCATAGCTCTGCAAAGAGTCAGATATGACTGAGAATGAAGACACTTACTTTACATTTTAAAAGACCATCATTTTTAGGGAGAAAGTATCTTTGGAAATATGGACCATCCCCATATGACGTTATGAAAGAGGAAATTTCTCTGTTTTCCTTCTACCAGAATTCAAAAAATCTCTTTCCTGCAAGTGATTATTGTCCTAATTGACACTAGCGATGTTGAAGATAACTAGATAATTATTAGAAATCATGTAAACTAGAGGATGAGATGGTTGGATGGCATCACTGACTCAATGTACATGAGTTTTAGCAAGCTCCAGGAGTTGGTGACAGACAGGGAAGCCTGGCGTCCGTAGGTCATGGGGCTGCAAGGAGTCGGACAGGACTGAGCAACTGAACTGAACTGATCTTTAATTTACATAATTGTTTTTATAATAGAAACCAAGACTAAGAAAGCTAAGAAACTTGGCCCAAATCACTTAGTCAAGAAAGAGATATTGGGATGAATCCTAGCCTTATATTTTTTTCCCCAAATCCTCTGCCTCTGTTGTCTGTCGGCTTGCCAGGACCATCTAGTCAATCCTCTGTGTGTGTGTGTTTTATATATATTTCCCTGAGCCCTATGCATTGCCTGTTTATGTTTCCTCTCTATTTCTCACCACAACCAGCTCCCAGATAGGTTGCTGATTGTCAGAAATAAAGTAAATTAATTCACAGTGGGACTGGTTGGAACTAGTTAATTTATATATTCTACAGTGAGTTGTACATGATGTCCTTTCACCATGCATCTTGCTTGCTTCTGAATTCTAAAAATAAAGACAATATCCCTGACCTTGGGGAGCTCCTTACTCATAGACATGTCTATTGGTCAAATATAGACCATATAATATCTCTCCTGTGTGTTGTATCTGTTTTAAGAGGGATCGAGTTGTCATGATGAAACTTGAAGCACCAGCCTGCCAGCCTCATAAGCTGCTTTAAAGGGGTGAGGTGAGGGGTCTAGGGTGCCCCAGGACCTGTAAGAAACAGTCCATTTTAAACTGTTACTATGCCTACCATATTAATAATTTGGAACTTTATCAAGTTTTATCTCTTATTCAAATCTAAGTTCTCTAATGTAGCCTAGCAAGTTGTTTTTCTCCAGCAATATTTAGAATAACAGTTTTGGTAAAGCAAGAGGTCAGGTGACCCTTCAACCTTGAGATTTTTATCTGATTCTGTTATCTTCTCTCTACTTCTTTCTGGAGGCATACAATTATACTTGTATTTCAGTCAGTTTAGACATGGTTGTCACCAGAGATGGGAAATTGGGGGCCAAGAAATCCATTCAAATAAACCTCATTAAACTAAACCTTAGTTTCTTCTCTACCACTCACTATGTGCTATGTACTAAGTCGCTTCAGTCATGTCCAACTCTTTGTGACCCTATGGACTGTAGCCCACCAGGCTCCTCTGTCCATGGGATTCTCCAGGCAAGAATACTGGAGTGGGTTGCCATTTCCTTCTCCAATCATTCACTACCCCAGCTCAAACCCCTTAGCTTTGTCAGTTCTTCACCAATGCATTGTTTCAGTGTCTAAAAGGTATAAAAGTTTCCTGTTGTGATCACTTTTCCAGGTCTTCATTCTCTTGCGAAGACTTCTATATATATGTAAAGACGCAATAAAGCTTGTATGCTTTTCTTCTGTTAACCTAGCTTTGTAAATTTAATTTTCAGACCCAGCCAGGGCCTCTGGGTTGAGGAAAATGTTGTTTTTCTTCCCTATAGCTCTACGGAATTCCTGCCAGAAAAATGGATGGAAAAATTACCCTCAAAATATAGCATTTCTGAATTTAAAAATTCAGTGAAACACTGTTGTAATAATATGATATTTGCATATTTAGATACATTTTTTTTTTACATTTAGACAAATATGCACAGATAATCTATTAAGCTTGTTACACTTTTATTTTCTGTTTTCATATGAATGTGCCTTATCACTGGATACAAACTAGAACTAAGACATAATATGGTTTTCTATGAGTGAAAGGCCATCTGTCTTGATTTTTTTACGTGATTATGTACAATATTTGCTAATATATACAACCAGACTTTCTGGAATCATTGCGATGTACAAATTTAAGTACAAACACAAAAAGTCCACAAAAATCATTGTAAATATTTCAGATATATTCATTGAGGGAATGAAAATCAGAGACATAAGTAGTTATGTGATTGGTTGCATGTATTTTTAAGGAGGAGAAAGTCAGATTTCTTTTTTTAATATAATTTTATTTCTTTTTGGCCGAGCTGGGTCTTCATTGCTTTGCGTGGGCTCTTCTCTAGTTGCAGTGAGTGGGGGCTGCTCTCTAGCCGTGGCTCCTGGGCTTCTTGTGGTGGAGCATGGATTCTAGGGCACGCAGGCTTCAGTAGTTGCAGCTCATGGTCTGTAAAGCACAGCCTCAATAGTTGTGGTGCACAGGCTTAGTTGCTCCAAGGCATGTGGGATCTTCCTGGACGGGGGATCAAACCTGTGTCTCCTGCATTGGCAGGTGGGGGAGCTTGGTGGGCTGCCGTCTATGGGGTCATACAGAGTCGGACACAACTGATGCGACTTAGCAGCAGCAGTATATGAAAATGTGACTGATGTGAATCACATTGGTATAGATGTGTATAAGAGACAGCTCCTGGGCTTCTTGTGGTGGAGCATGGATTCTAGGGCACGCAGGCTTCAGTAGTTGCAGCTCATGGTCTGTAAAGCACAGCCTCAATAGTTGTGGTGCACAGGCTTAGTTGCTCCAAGGCATGTGGGATCTTCCTGGACGGGGGATCAAACCTGTGTCTCCTGCATTGGCAGGCAGATTCTTTACCACTGAGCTACCAGACATGCCTGAAATTTGGATATCTTCAGCAAATAGGTGGCCATCATTCCAAGGAGAATACTACCTTGTAAGATAAGCTGAGAACTTGAAATTCTGTTTTCCAGGAAGCCTTCATAGAGCCTGATGCCAAAGGCTGCTCTCCAATAATCAAACGGTTTGACTCTCCTTTCCCATTTATTACCTTATATTTATAAGTGCTTCTCCTTCACCTCTGCTTACCTCAGTCCCCAGAGCACTAAATACTTTCTTCTTTCTAAATATTCCTTTTTAACCTTAAAGCCATGAGGAGGCCAGTAGTAGAATTTGGAAGGGCTACTCATTTTCTGAGCTCAGAAAATTTTATCACATCGGGGTCAAGCTTCAAGATAAAAACAAATTAGAACCTTCTGGCTTTGCACAAAGAAATATGAAAATAATTTCTGGTCACCCCCCACCACCCTTCAGCGCAGCTGAAGGGAGTGTTCAGCAATTTGTCAGGTGAAGATATCTCTGGTGCAGTTTGAGACCTGGGGAATCTTGACATGCTTTTGCTTTATTTACAAAAAGCATTATTTGTTAAAAAGCATAGTGGTACGACAAACTAACTTGTAAAAGTTTAAGTTCATTTTAAAAAATTTGTGTTTAATAAAGTGACTTTAGCTTTAGAGCACACAGTGTAAGCATATAAAATATTAATGGAATTCAGAAAGAGATTATGTATGCATAGCATGCTGTGACTATGAAAAAAGGTTAATGTGTAACTTAATTAATTTCCTCCATTACAGAACCTTTGTCTTTGCTGGGCTGCACCTTTATTAAGTAAGCACAACAAGTTTGAATTGTTTACATCAGAAAGGTCAACTACACTTGTGGGAAAGCAAAAGAATAAATCCAGAAGATGAGAGGAGAGAAAAAAGAAAGATGAGAGTGCTGAGCCAAGTCCCAGTCAGAGGAACAGACTGAGCTACTGGCCTAGCAGTCCATGTGATACAGAAATACACATATGCATGGAATATTTATGCAGAAATATTTATTTTTGTTTTTTTGCCAAGTCCTGTCCAACTCTTTTGCATACACACACATAAACACAATTTTCTAGCTATGTGTCTGTGTGTTTGTGTGTGTGTATTGAGAGAAAAAGAAGAAGAAAAGGAATTTTAGAGATTTCATTTTTGGATTAAAAATTTAATCCCCTTATTTCCTTTGAATTATTTTTTAATGTTGGCCTGTGGTTTATTTTTAAACTACACTGTGCGTACGTGCTAAGTTGCCTTAGTTGTGTCTGACAATTTGTGACCTAATGGACTGTAGCCCGCTAGGCTCCTCTGTCCATGGGATCCTCCAGACAAGAATACTGGAGTGGGTTGCCATGCCCTCTTCCAGGGGATCTTCCTGAGTCAGAGACTGAACCCATGTCTCTTATGTCTCCTGCATTGGCAGGCCAATTCTTTACCTCTAGTGCCACCTGGAAATCCCACTGATAGTGCTACCAAGTATTGATAACGTATTTTATTAAGCTGAACCATACAAAACTGCTGATTTTTGTCTGTCAAATATTGCTGATTTTTCCTGGTTCAACATAAATTATAGTCCATCTCACATATGGAGTTAGCTAGTTCAGGCACAGAGACTGATTTAAGTGCTCCAGGCAGAGGAAGCCTCATGCACATTGGCTGCGAAGAGAGGAAATCAGTGTGATTAGCATATAAACTATTAGACTTCAAGTGAAGCATATTACCCTCCCTCACGTGGGCATGCGTGTGTGCTCAGATGCTTCAGTCGTGTCTGATTCTTTGCAACCCCATGGACTGTAGCCTGCCAGGTTCCTCCGTCCATGGGATTCTCCAGGCAAGAATACTGGAGTGGGTTGCCATGCCCTCCTCCAGAGGATCTTCCTGACCCAGGAATTGAACCCATGTCTCTTATGTCTCCTGCATTGGCAGGTGGGTTCTTTACCACTAGTGCCCCCTGGAAAACCCCATCACGTGGGTGGGCATAATCAAATCAGTTGAAGGCCTTAAGAGGAAGACTGAGGTCTCCTGATGAGAAGAATTCTGTCTCCATACTGCCTTTGGACTTAAGACTGCAACATCAATGCCTGCCAGAATTTCAATTTCAGACTTGCCAGCCACCCCTATCATCATGTGAGACAATTCCTTAAAATATCTTTCTCTCTCTTTCTCTCAATATATTTATATACTTATCCTCATCCTATTGGTTCTGTTTCTCTGAAGATCCCTAACCAATATACAGCCAATAAATTATAGAGTAGATATAGGAATTCAGGTTTTCCTGGTTCCAAGGTCCATACATTTAATCACGACATCATGCTGTCCCCTCTATTTCATTATAGAAGGTGTCATCCTCTGTTCGCACCATCCGTTTACGTGTTTGCTTCCCTCTTCTAAGCTGTAAGCTCATGTGGGCAGGAACTTGTGACCCCAGTATCCAGCACAATGCCTGTCACATGGCATTACTCTGTGCATATTTGTTTGGAACAAAATATTTATGATTATGTGCTTTGATAACTGTAAAGCACTATAAAAATATGAGACCTTTCTGTTCTGTGGCAAACACATCAGTCTTGTACAATTATTTATAAGCAAATATAGAATGTGTGTATCTCAAAGTCTGACTATGTGCATAAGGCAGTGTGAAACTTTAAGCCAGTATTATTACTTGATAAGTTTGTTTTAACCTTTGACTGCAACCAAAGGTGAAAGAATATTTCTGAGATTAAAAAAATGCATTTCTCTCACTAACAACTGAAGAAAGAAGTAAGAATCACAACCATTTTCCATGCAGGATAAAGTCGGCAGCCTTATGTTCAGAAAGGCAACCAGGTTTGATGTCAAATGTTAGTTCTGATTGATTTTGGTGGTGACTGCCTGCAGCATATGAGAAGATTGTGAGACCGCAGATGGGCCCTCATCAAAGAGCTCCCTGATTAACCAGTAAGCTCCATCCTGGCCAAAGGGTTGGGTGAGTGCAGCAAGAGTGATGTTTTGTTCCTTGCCCTGATTTAAGAAATACAAGACCAGTCCTCTTGGTGTTTTTTGAATTAGCGAAGTTTGCTGTTGGGAAGGACAGGAATAAAGCTTCAGTTTAAAAGGGAGCTAGAATAAATTCCTTGAACCACAGGTAAAACATTCCCTCTGTCTAGGTAAAGGTCAGCTTATTCAGTGCTGTCTTTAACATACACATTCCATCATTTTCCCCCTTAATCACCAAAATCATATAAATTAACCAATATTTTTAGCAGTATGTTTGTTGGACCAGAAGAATTAGCCATCAAGGTCTAAGTCTAAAGCCAATACCAGGATAGAAATATCTATTACTGTTAGGGAGTATTTCAGTTTTCTCTTACATGTCCCCACAAACTGGATATTAACTTCATAGTTTTAAGCAGTCATTGGTTGCTTGCTTTTACTCACATATTTATCAATGTTTTTGCATACCGTTCTTTTTTGCACATCACACCTTCCATCTGGAATGGCTTTTCTTCTTTATGAAATGCATAGGTTCCTTAGAAATCACTTTAGATCTTAAAGTGACAAACACGCTGGACTGTTTGTTTTGTCTGACAGCGCCTCTGTTTCCTCCGTGTATGTGTGCCAAGTTGCTCGGTCATGATGACTCTTTGTGGCCCCATGGACTGTAGCTCACCAGGCTCCTCTGGCCATGGGATTCTCCTGGAAAGAATACTGGAGTGGGCTGCTGTTTCCTACTCTAGGCAATCTTCTCCATCCAGAGATCGAATCCGAGTCTCCTGTGTCTCCTGCATTGGCAAGTAGATCCTTTACCACTGAGTCACAGGGGCTTCCCAGGTTTCCTATTTGCTCTTGAAAGACAGCTTTTCATGGTATAGAAATTCAGATTGACAGTGATTTTCTGCCAGGATGTTTTTGCAGTCTGCTGACATCTGTTCTTTAAGATATGAGGTCAGCAATCAGTCCAATCATCATTCCTCTGAAGTAATCAGCTCTTTCTCCTTGGAAGCTTTTAGATACATTTTTTCTTTCTCATTCTTCAGTCTCTATAATATTTGTCTAAAATTGAATTTGTTTTTATTTGTCGTATTTGAGATGTGTCACCCTCTTGAATCTAAAGATCTTACAATGTTCTTGTAAGTTCTTAACCATTTTACCTTCAAATATTGTCTGTTCTCAATTCTTTACCTTTTTCTGAATTTCTGATTAGGCATCAAGCTGGAATCAAGATTGCCGGGAGAAATATCAATAACCTCAGATATGCAGATGACACCACCCACCCTTATGGCAGAAAGTGAGGAGGAGATAAAAAGCCTCTTGATGAAAGTGAAAGAAGAGAGCAAAAAAGTTGGCTTAAAGCTCAACTTTCAGAAAATGAAGATCATGGCATCCGGTCCCATCACTTCATGGGAAATAGATGGGGAAACAGTGGAAACAGTGTCAGACATTATTTTTTTGGGCTCCAAAATCACTGCTGATGGTGACTGCAGCCATGAAATTAGAAGACACTTACTCCTTGGAAGAAAAGTTATGACCAACCTAGATAGCATTTTCAAAAGCAGAGACATTACTTTGCCGACTAAGGTCTGTCTAGTCAAGGCTATGGTTTTTCCTGTGGTCATGTATGGATGTGAGAGTTGGACTGTGAAGAAGGCTGATCCCCGAAGAATTGATGCTTTTGAACTGTGGTGTTGGAGAAGACTCTTGAGA